>JAHNEJ010001524.1:0-145796 GCA_022559845.1 Amorphophallus konjac | reverse complement strand
AATGGAGGTCTTGGAAAAGGGATTTCCAGTCCAAAGAGACGGAATGCTCAATGGAGGGTCGTCCCGATTCCAAGAAGGGTGTGTGGGTCCTAGGATAGAGAGAGGAGGTCTCTCAACCAAGCCAGCAAACCAAGATGATCCAAGCAATAATATAATGTCAAGACAAATGCTAAGCAATGAATAATAGCCAATCTGTGAAAAAGAACAGTAAAGACACGCCCTGGGAAAGGTCGTGTTCACAGCAAGATGAAAGACACGCCCTGTGGCAGGTCGTGACTAAATGAAAACACGGCAGCGTGGCTGTCGTAAATTCTGTGAGGGGCTCACAGACCGTAGGAAAAACACGCCTTAGGGTTAGGCGTTTATCAATAAAGGACGCCTTCCAGTGAGGGCGTCAAAACTCAGAGGCACGCCCTGATGGAAGGCGCTGAAAATAAATAAAACGCCTCTGAGAGGGGCGTTAATTCCACAGACAGTATAATCATGCAAGCAGATGCAATAAAGACACGCCCTTGAAGGAGGCGTTAATTCATGAAAACACGTCCCTGTGAGGGGCGTTAAATATCAGACGAGAAAATAATGAAGATCATGCAAGCAGATGCAATAAAGACACGCCCTTGAAGGGGGCGTTAATTCACGAAAACACGTCCCTGTGAGGGGCGTTAAATCAAAAGACGCCCTCGTCGAAGGCGTTAATAAGCAACAATTGACTGATCCGGGAAGTGTGCAGAGTGCACAATGGAAGATGCCGCAGGGGCACAAAGGAAAGGGTACCGAGGGTACCGAGGGGAAAGGGCACATGAGGGTGCCTAAAGGGAAAGGACACACGAGGGTGTCAATGGGAAAGGACACACGAGGGTGTCAATGGGAAAGGACACACGAGGGTGTCAATGGAGATGGTAATCAACAAAGAAAACAGTGGATGTCCCACCGTGATCGCCAATTTGTAGATCTATTTAAAATCCACTTTTAAATATAAAAAAAAAGAGTAATAGATATGGTGAAAGCAATAAAATAGCACGAGGTGCTAAAAGAAGGAGTTTGTGATCGCCAGAGGGTTTACCTCAAAAATAAGATCGCATGTACCTGGTGAAAGATGTGATGCGGGATAAATGTGGATCTCTTCCTCCAACTCCAATCGGCCGGCCGACGAAGTGGATTTTCTTGATTGATTACCTTGTAAAAAAAGGACAATAAAGACAAGTAAAAGAAAAGGGATCAGCCAAAGTGCAGTAGTATCAGTCAAAAACTAACATAAAAATAATGAAAAGACCTCAACATGCGCACCTTCTTTTTTGTTTTCTTTTAAAACCCCTTAAGAAGACTTAAGGGAAGGGGAGTTTGATGATAAAAAATGCAACAAAACGTGAACACGGAATAGAAATATAAAGGACAGAGGGATGATGGTATGAATAAAATAAAAACAAAATAGAAGAAAAGATGAGAACCCTGCTGTCCCTGGCGACAGTAAAGGGAAGAAACCGAATAGTGATGGATGAAGCACCGGATGTAGCTCAAAGGGATGCAGAGAGGGGAGGCAGCAAGGGATGAAGAAAGCTTCTGCCCGTGATGAAAGAAAACTTGAGCGCTCAATCCGCCGAATACTGAAGGTGCTTAACCTTCTGCACGATCGGTCAAGTTTTTAATTTATAATGCCTCAAACGGATGTGATCAAACCAAGGAAGGATAAGAACAGGCAATGAGGCATCCAGGGAAAGATCAAGATCGAGCAAGAGTCCAAAGACAGCAGGGAACTGTGAGGGAAAGATTGAAAAAGGAAGGACTCTGGAGTGAAACACGCCTTAATACAGGGCGTCTTTTATGAATTGACGACCTTCACAAAGACGTCTTCTTGAAACACGACCTAGGAAAGGGCGTTTCTTCCTGGATTTAATTTTGGAAACGAAACCTTGCCTTGTTTGAAAGCTCAAATAACACGCCCGAGATAACGGCGTTAATTAAAATCACGCCCTGAGAGAAGGCGTTACTCATAAAAAGCCTTTTATTTTGAAAATAGATAATCCCAGAAATTAAGGGATAACACCAGGAATTCACGCCCTCACATACGGTCGTCCTTTCTTTGAAAACGCCCTACCATAGGTCGTTACTTTTAAAATTAACGCCCTTGATCAAGTCGTGAATCAAAAAAATACAGGAAAAATGCAGAAAAACTCACAAAAATAGAAAAACTTCATGTTATAGGAATATTGAAGTCCACTTGGGGCATTTATATAATAACATGAGATTTGATCAACAAAACGTCAATTTTGGCGTGTCTACAGGGTGGAGGAGTATCGGGCCAAAAATGTCTCGATCTCTGCTACCACATTGTTCAGGCGGTCAAATGTCTTGACCTCGGTGCCAATCATCCTTTCCAGGATTTCCTTCTTCAGGTTTTGTTTGCAGATCTGCACCGCATCCTCCTGGTGTGGGGGACGCCTGCACCTCATGCTGAGGTTCCTCCATCTCTTGATATAGTCGAGGGCTGACTCATCATTCCTATGCCTCGTGGCGTAGAGTTCTGCCACAGTAACCTCCCGTTCAGCAACATAGAATCTTTCTTTGAACTTCTTCTGCATGTCGGGCCAGTCAGCAATCGACCCGGGTGACAAGCTGGAATACCACTCAAAGGCAAGCTCGGTAAGTGTTGAGCCGAAGAACTTCAGGAGGTAGGCTTCATCAGCAGCCAGATCTCCCATGACGTTCACATAATAAGCAATGTGCTCCTTGGGAGACCCTTACCCATTGAACTTTTCGAACTTGGGTGGCTTGGTGACGCCAACCGGCAACTTCTTCGCAGCATGGTGAGCCGGGTAGGGCACCCGATAAACGTCAAACGGCGTCTGATCCCCGTCACCTCTCTCGGCCAGTTTCATGTCTATCATCTGTTCCAGCTTCAACCGGCTAACTGTTGCCGGGTCGACCGGACTCGGATAGAAATGAGCGGGTTGCGCGCTCGGGGTGGCCAACACGGTCGCCTGGGGGGCCATGAGGGACCCTTGAGAAAGCGAGGCCTGTGGCGGGGCCAGTGCGGTGCAATGTGCTTGCTGCAGGGACGCGCCTCCGAGAGGGTTGAGGGCTGTTGGAAGAGCTGCTTCTGAAGATTGCCCCCTGTCCCTGGGTGCTTCGGGTAAAACCTCGGTCTGCCAAGACATCGGGGGCGGTGTGTTCCGCTCATTCAGTTGCTTTTTAAGTGACTCAATTTATTGCTGGAACCGCTACATCATGAGCAGCATTACCGGGTCAGCTGTGGGGAGACTGGGCATGCCCCCTGTCTCTTCGGCCGGGGCGTCCTCGGATGATGTAGAGGGTCCGCCGCTCGTGTCGCTGGTGGTGACCACGTTGGCCGTGAGGGCCGCAAGGGGCTCTTCAGGGAAGGTCCCTTCGGCGCCTGTCGGTGTCGCGTTGCCTGCCGCTCTTCCTCTTCTGGTAAGGGGTCCCGGCCTGGCGGCGAGTCTGGCCATTTCTTCAGGGTCGGTAGGCAAGGCCCCATACCGACCATGAGCTCCTGCCATATTGCAGGTGAAGGTTCTCCATCTCTTGTTTCTCTTCGTCACCCTCCTGGATGATCTCCCCGGGAACACCAACCTATCGAAGACCGATCGTCGGGGCAGCGCTTCCTCCCGGACAGGGGATTGGCGCAGCTCCTCCAAGCGATTCCTCGACTCCGCACTGGGTGCGGGTCGGGCTCCTTCTTCCTGGAAAGCGGAGGCTACTGCCCCCAGCAGTCTCTGGCGGCCCGTGGGAGTGCTACCTGGGCCCCGGAGGTAGTTTCTCATGGCCTGCTCGATCCCTTCCCACTCCTGGTCAGGGAGAACAGCCTGTGGTTGCATGTCGATGACAACGGCAGGAGGAGAGTAGGCCATGGGTGTCGGGCGGGTAGCATTGTGTCGGCGCCCACGGCGACGGCGGTAGGCATTCTCGGACAGTACCGGCATGACGGGTGCTGGTTGGCGGGTTGGGGTCGTCAGTCCGACCCTTTCATTTCTTCTGGCCCTCCTCGGGCGGAAAGTGCTAGGTCCCGCCTGGGCGGGTGCAGTGGGCTGGGCCTCCTTGGGGACCCAAACTTGTTTCAGTTTGGTCGGCCTGCGAGCCGGCACATTCTTCGGTGCTGCGACCGGGGTTGCGAGTGTCGCCTTCTCTTTCAGCTTCTCCAGTCCTTGAAAAGAGTTGCGGACCGGGACAGTCGGGACGACACGGTCCGGTGTCACCTGGGACCTCTGCCCGTCCAGGCGGACTCGGAGGGTCCCGACAGTCATAGATTTGCCGGAGTTAGGCATGCGACGCCCCGAGACGGCGCCAGTGTCGTTCCTCCGGAGCCTCCTCCGGTGAGATGCCGATCCTTGGTGGGATGGGCCGACGGTCTGGTGCACATGGTGCACATTGCAGCTCAGCGTCGTTGTCGGGATGCCGTTGCTGTTCTTGGCCGCAGCTCGGCCGATAGCAGCCTCAGTTGCCCCCGGAGCGGGAGCGTTGATCTGGGGCACCTCAGGTGCCTTCTGATGCGCACCGACTAGCGTCGTTAAGAAAGCCGTGCCACAATTTAAATAATTCACACTCACTCACTTTAAAAGGTAAAAAATTAAGAATATAGTGGTAAGCGGAGTCGATCCCACGAGGAGAAATAATCCTTATTGAACAAGTTGGAAAAATCACTTTGTGCTTTTGAAAATCGAGTTTTGATTGTGATTAAGACTAAAGAAAATAAACTACAAGGAAAACTTAATTAAAGAAGTTGAGAGGGTTTAAGAAGAGAAATTGGAGGAGATAGAGAGAGAAAATTAAGACAACCATAATATGAGAAAAATTAGTTTTATTACCTTAGGAGGTGGCAAGTACAATGTAAATAAAAAAAAAGTACAACTTAGAACATGAAAAAGAAAAGAGCTTGAGAGCCAATGGATGAAGAGCAACGCCGCCTCCTTTGCCAGGCCTTGGATGTCGCCCCGCTTAGGATGCCGACGGCATGAGAAGACTAATGGATGAAGATCCGCCTTGGGATATGAGAGGAAAATAGAGGAAGAAAGAAAGAGATGGAGGAAATTTGAAAACAATGCAAAAGGGTGTGTGTGTGTTGGTGTGTTTTGAGAAGAAACAGTGAAAAACTAGATTAAAAATAGAGAGTGATTTGGAGGAAGAATAACTTTAAAATCAGAAGGAATTAGGAAAAGTGGAAAACATGAAAGTTGTAGAGATTGGGAAGATGAAGAATATTGATGAAGACTTCAGAGTTTAAAAACGAGAGGAAGATGGAGAAAACTGAGGATGAACAGGAGGTGGTCGCGGATGAACAGTGCAGAACTCTAAAAATCTGAACTTTAGAAAATTGACTATAGCTTTAAAACGGTGAGGAATTGGAAGATGAGGTAGAAGAAGAAGTTGAAGAAATTTTAAAAACGCACAACTTTTGTGAAGACAGCAGAAAGAGATGAGGATCAGAAGGGGGAGAAAAATGATGAAGAACAGAAGGTGTGAAAATCGGGTGAACAGTCAAATCCGTAGACAGAACTTTGAAAAACTAATTATAGCATAAAACGTGCAAGAATTAGGAGAAGAGGAAGAAGAAGAAGTTGGAGAAGACTTAAAAACGATGAACTTTGATGAATAACTCAACTGCAAAAGATGAAAAGAAAGGCTTCGAAATTAAACCCTAAGGCAGATCTCCAAACTATTCTCCCCGTAACCCTGCGACCATGGCATCCTTTTAATGGCATTCGGCAGTTTCCTTCGACCGTGGACTCCAATCTTGATGCATATCCTTATTTCCAGCAATGGATCATTACCCCAATAGAGTCCTTACTCATAATAGAGTCCTCCTTTCCACTGTGTCTTCGTAGATAAATCAAAATAAGGAAGATTGGCTCGATCGGGAACTGCAATTGCCGTTTCTGGATGAACTTGAAATAGCGACTTCCTCAGGGGCGTTTTTTTAAATGACGCCTTGATCCAGGGCGTCTCTTTCTAAAGTAACGCCTCTTACTTAGGCGTCAATTTCTTATTTCCATATTTTGCTATTTTCACATTTTTCATAAAATAGGAATTGACGACCTTCACTTTGGGCGTCCTTTCAATGATTAGCGACCTCATCTCGGGCGCTAATTCTTTTCACTCTTTTTTTATTCTTTTTCCACTTTCTTTTATCAACTGAATTGACACCCTTGGAGCTGTTGCTTCTTGCTGAAGACACGCTCTTGCATCTGTCGTTATTTAAATAGCGCCTTGATCTAGGTCGCTTTTTCCTGAAAATTAAAATATCAATCTATTTAATTCCAAAATAATTATGTAAATATTTAAATATTTCTCACATGGTCTTTTAAGCTCAAAAAGATGATAAAATGCATGAAGACTCAAATAATGTGTGAGAATGTAATTAATGCTCATGTTGCACAATTATACTCAAATAATGTTCAAAGATGATGGATGTGATGTAAATTATGATGCAAAATATAGCACTTATCACCTTCACGTTGAGAATGTTGGCAAAGGCCACCCCAAGAAGTTGGGGAAGCCCACAGTGAAGTTGAGGGGGACCGCCAGGTAGCCGCCTCGGACATGGTTCTCAACGACTTGAGGGCCGCAAGTGACAGCCATTGTCGACACCATGATGCAATTTTCTCTCTGCATTTAAGAAAGTAGCGCAATTAGTGTTACAAGAAGGGGGCCGCGAGGCCCCTAATTCTGGCAAAGAGATGAAGGGTGGATTGGTCCCACCGGGCGTGCCAGACTTGTGGACGCACTTTTCGTTCGACAATTGTTTTGTTGTTCGTTCGTTGGTTTATTGAGTGCGTGGGCGTGCCAGTCACCGGAGTGACAATTTATTCGGGCTCCGAAGAGCCCATGGTGCGCTCGATCTGACTCAGTCAGACGATTGTGTGGTTCGTGTCGGGACCAGATCCCGTCGTGCCGTAAAGTTCACGACGTCATTTACATCCCCCATACGAGGGAACACCCTTGATTAATTGTCGAAATTAGGGGCCCTGCGGCCGAAAGAAATAATACTAACTGCGCGAGAAAGGGACAGGAATAAATCACACTAAAGTCCGCATCAGGATACGAGCCATTGGCCATGTCGGTCACTCGTGGACCTTTTCATATTCGGACACGGGTCCGTAATAGAAACGCGATGGAAGCCGGGATAAAACCGTTCAAATATATGCCGAAAGCGTGGCAATTTTAATGATGGCTCGGAAAGAATCCGGGGCGAGAAACGAATCCGGTCTGATTAGAATGTCGGCCCGAGATTAGGTCGGAGCCTGGCCATGTCGGGATAATTCCCAAGACTCGGGTCCGGCCTGAGAGGGCGGCATTGTTGTTCCTTTTGCGTCGGGTCACGGGGAGAGATGGGGCTGCAATGTGGACCCTGGCATTTTTTATCTGGTATTTTTTTAATTATATGTTCCTCTCCTTCCTTTTGCTGTTTATTACTTCTTTATGCATTTGTCCCGACTGATTTCCCCTTTTTGTTACTATTATTATTATTACTTTCACCCCCCCTTTTTTTACTCTTATTACTTCTGTTGCACCCTTTTTCTGTTTATGTCCTATATACGTTCGAATTTCCTTAATTATTATTGATATATTTTTTTTAATTTATTTATTATCATCACTATCATTACCAATATCATGAGATAGGGCCGCTGGGGGTGTACCGGTAAAGGGAATGCCAGGCGTGCCGGCGAGGGCGCCCCATGGCATACCGGTGAAGGGAGATGGAGACGTGCCGGGGAAGGCGCCAGGGAGAGTGTGTCGGCGAAGGTAGAAGAAGGTGTGCCGGTGAAAGAAGATGAAGGGTGTACCGGTAAAGGGGAGAATAGGGTAGTGAGAAAGGGAGAAGGGTGTACCGCTAAGGGTGGTGAGGGTGTGTGTACCGCTAAAGAGGGGTGTGAAGGCGTATCGGTGGAGGCCCAAAGGAGGTGCACCGGTGAAGGAGTGTGGTGGTGGGAGTGTGCCGGTGAAGGCTGGAACAGGCGTGCCGCTGAAGGTGGAGAAAGGTGTACCGCTGGAGGTGGAGAAGGGTGTACCGCTAGAGATAGTGAGGTGTGCTGCTCGGGGGGGTTGAGAAGGCGTACCGCTGGGGATGGAGAAGGGTGTACCGCTGGGGGCTGATGGGTGTGCTGCTGAGACTGGGGTGAAGTATACCGCTGGGGGTGATGATTTAGGGTGGGAAGTGTCAAAGAGGATCCACTCTCCCTCTGTTTCTTTTAAGGCTTTTCTTTTCTTCCTTTCTTGATTTTCATGTAGTCTTATATAAATTTCTCCTTTCCTTTATTCTGTTCAGCCTCTTCTCACGAGTCGGACGTTCGGTCTACCATGTTGTTAATCGGTTCAGTCCTCATCATGCCACCGGCAGTATCTTGCTTAGTCGAAAAGTTTTATCATTGATCATTCCATTCATTTGTTGCTTCCTTTTGCCTTTTAGTGTCTTGTTATTTTCTGACAAAAATTCGGCAGCATCTCCCCTTGACCCGAGCGTAAGGGAGATAAAGGGAACGCGCCCACATGGAGTGACGGAACCCAACTACTGGAGGTGGGCGCCCGAGGGCGGCGACACCTTAGTAAAACTTCAGAAAACACGGGAAAATGACGAGCTGAAGACCACTCGAGCCAGATAGGGTGGACTGGGGGTCAGCCAGGCGTGCCGCTGGGGCACTAAAGGGGAAGTGTACCGCTGAGGGGCTGCTATGTGTGTGTCGGCCAAGGGCCGGAAGGGTGTGCCGCTGGAGAAAGATGCAGGCGCACCGAATCAGAGCTCCAAAGGAGATTGGCCTGCCGACTATTGGGGCGAGGCGTTAAATCGATCAAACCAACAGAGGCTTCCGGCAAGAGGGAGAAAGGCTAAGGGGGCAGACACTGATGAAGGTACTGGGCTTCGGAGGAGGAGGTTCGTGACCTCGAACCGCTCAAGATGGCACCACACCCGGTGGAAATCGTCGGCATGAGTGCTGAACGCGAACACCGGAAAGCGATGGGAATGACGACCAAACATGCTGTGGTCTAGAACAACGAGACGAAGAGAAAACCCACTGAGGGAGGGGGGAATGATCTTCATTCATGGGAAACAAAGGGCTGTAGCCATCCATGTACATTACAAAGCACGCCCGAGTCAAGGCTACGGGCAAGAAATAAAACCAAGGAACAAAAGAAAAGGAAGAAGAAAACAAAGAAACAACGGAAGGGAAGGTGTTGGGGATCGAAGCAGGGACAACCGTCCACTGCTCTTTCCCCCGCACCTTCCCCCGCTACATTCAGCTCTCCCTTTCTTACTCTCTTCTCCTTCTCCTCGTCGGTGGCTCTTGTTCGTCTCTTCTCCTCGTATCTCCTCTCTGCCTCTGTTTCTGTCTCTGTGTGTGTTCTCCTTCTCCGTTCTCTCTGTCCGTTCTTCTTCTCTGCCAGAATGGGAGGGATTTATACTCCCAGTAACGGGAGCCCTCGAGCACGGCAGCCGCAGGCTAGAAGTGCTGGGGTCATCATTGCGTTTGACTTCTCTCGTCCTGGGCGTCAGGGGAGTAGCTTGCATGGCCCAACCCCTGGCCGACACCTCGGACAGGCTACTGTGCGCCGAAGATGTAGGGCATGGGCGGCACGTCGTTCGGCCGTTGAAAAAGCCTTCATGCTGTGCCGCTGACGGGCTTAAGAAGTGTGTCGCTGCAAGACACCATAAGCGTGTCGCTGAAGAGGGCCAAAGGCGTGTCGCTGGAAGTTGCCCAAGCGTGCCGTTGAAGGCCCTGAGGAGCGTGCCGCAGAAGACCCCCCTTGGGGGTGTGCCGCTGAAGACCCCCCCTGGGGGGTGTACCGCTGAGGACCCCCCCTGGGGGGTGTGCCGCTGAAGACCCCCCTGGGGGGGTGTACCGCTGAAGACCCCCCCTGGGGGGGGTGCCGCTGAAGACCCCCTGGGGGGGTGTGCCGCTGAAGACCCCCCCTGGGGGGTGTGCCGCTGAAGACCCCCTGGGGGGGTATCGCTGGGGCTTGGGTGTGCCGGTGGGGCTGACTTGGGCCCATCTTGAGCACGAGTTATGGCTCGTTCGACTTTCTTCGGGGGCCACAGATTGCGAGCTTTCCGGGGGTCGGTTTCTCTGGGCTATCGTGACTCCAAGGACGGCTTCGCGGTAGTGTGCATATTTGGGGAGTCCGGATGACCGGTCTCACCGGGGCTTCTTCACTCGGTGCCGTTGTTAATGCTGAGCTGAGCTGGATATCTGTGCGTGCAATTTTTGGTGTCCATAGGGGCACCTGTCAAGGGAAGGCCGCTTATTCTATACATAGCCGCCACCGAATGCTCACTGGGGGCAATGCTCGCCCAGAACAATGATGAGGGAAAGGAGCAGGCTCTCTATTATCTTAGCCGAAGGCTAGTGGGGGCAGAAGCAAAATACACCCCGATTGAGAAGGTCTGTCTCGCCTTGGTCTTCGCAGTCAAGAAGCTGAGGCATTACATGCTCTCCCATGAAGTGAGCCTTATCTCCAAAGCCGACCCAGTTAAACACATTCTCTCCCAACCTGTCCTGAAGGGACGCCTCGGCAAGTGGGCCGTACTGTTGATGGAATTTGACTTCACATACGTGCCGCAGAAGGCCGTTAAGGGTCAAGCCATGGCCGAATTCTTTGCAGCACATCCTGTGCCTGAAGATTCCTCATTGGCTACAGAGTTGCCTGAAGATGAAACACTGGAGGTGGACCAAGTCCAACAGATCGCCGGACAGTTGCACTTTGATGGAGCTTCGAGGACGGAAACAACCCCGTCCGGATATACGAAAGTACGAGTAGGGGCCGACATCATCCTTAAATCCCCGGAGGGAGAAGTATTGCATACATCCTGCTCTATCAATAAACCCTGCACGAATAATGAGGCAGAGTATGAGGCCCTGATCATCGGTCTCCAAGTCGCTTTGCAGATGGAGATTAAAATGATGCAAGTATTTGGCGATTCGTTACTAGTCGTCAAGCAAGTCCAGGGGCAGTTTGATGTCCAAAAACCTGAGCTACTCTCTTACCATGCTAAAATAAGGTGGCTCATGAAGCAATTCTACCTCATTGAGATAGGCCATGTTGCCAGGGAGAAAATGGACAAGCTGATGCACTGGTAAAATTGGCAAGCTCACTAGCAGTCCCGCCTGATGGATCCCTTAGCATCCGGGTGGTGAATCAGCGCCAGGTGCCTAGCATGATAGAAGAACCAGAAGAAGAAGAACTGGAGGTCATTGCAGCAGAAGCCGTCGGCCTACCTGACTGGAGGGACCCTCTTATGCGATGGTTTAAACACCATCAACTGCCCAAGCCGAGAGAAGAGAAGATCAAGCTGATCAGAACAAAGGACTCTTATGAGGTTCAGAACGGGATCCTATTCCGAATTATGGCAGGTGCCAAACGGAAAGTGCTCCTGCGATGCCTATCCATTGAAGAAGCTTGGAGAGTCATGAAAGAGGTCCACGTCGGGACAGCAGGCGCACACCAGGCGGGACCGAAGATGAAAATTGAAATAAAGAAGCTTGGCTACTACTGGCCGACAATGTTTGATGACTACTGCCGGTACGCCAAGTCTTGTCAGAAATGCCAGAAGCATGCCACGGTGCCCAGGAGGCCACCCGTGCCGCTGCATCTGGCACTACCCAGCAGGCCTTTTGCCCAGTGGGGAACATGTTGTGCCCCTAGTTTTGATGATGACAACCATGAGATGTGTATGTTGAATTAAATTTAAAATGTTGAATTAAATCTTGATTCAGTAACGCATGCATTTGGTTCATTTTTGATGCAAGAAAGGAACAGGGTCGACGCGGGGAGTTCAAGGCATCCACGCATCTATTGTTGAGGCCCAAGATCTTACTAGCCTACTTTACTGCGTCAACGCCACACTATTGTAGCGTCGACGCATCAGCTTAAGAAGCAGAGGCACTTACAGATCTACTTCACTGCGTCAACGCCACAGTAGAGCAGCGTCGACGCAGCAGTTCAAAAGGCAGAATTATGGTTCACTGGAATACCCCAGTGCGTCAACGCTACAGCATGATAGCGTCGACACAGCAGTTCACTCTGAGATGAAATTGGCTCTGGATAAGCTTAGTGGGTTGACGCAGTAACCCAATGCGTCAACTCATCCACCTGCGAACTTGAAGCCTTGTGGGTAGTTCAAGGCAGCGTCAACCCCTTGGTCACCATGGGTTGACGCCATCTGAATCCTTTCATAAGATTAGTTGGGTGGACCCCAGTCGTACGTGACGTCAAAGGCCACATCAGCCAAAAGTGCTTGCGATCTCATTTTCCCTCCCGATTCCAGAAGGCTCTGATGAGAGCAATCATTGGGCTAACAAGAAAATCTGGTTGGGGCCCACTGGATGAATATGACACATGGAACTATTGTGCTGGGATACCGCCACGTGGGCTAAGGTATTTTGAGCGGGAATCATGGAAACCACACGCCCTAGTTGTCCTCCGTTCAATAAATAGGAAGCTTCTTCCTTAGAAAGAAGGGGACGAGAGAGTGATCATACTTCGAAGGAGCAGAAGTGCATAGAGGGAACATACTTCGAAAGAGCAGAAGAACAGAGAAGAAGAGTTGGAGAAGCGGTAGTCGAACCTGAGCGAGTGAAGCCCTCGAGAAGGATCGTAGAGTCCATCGTCTTCCTGTTGGTACCTTGCTGGATCCACTGACGATCAGAGGAGATCCAGGGGCAGTGGATCAGTGCGAGTTCATCTACCCTTAAGAAGGAGAAGGCCAGCTGATTGTTGAAACATCTTCCTCCAGACTTCTGAGTTCGAGCTTGAGATCCAGCAGCATCACAGATCTGGAGCTGTTCCTCCATCACTGAGTGATTTTTTTATTGTTTTTCATTTTAGTTTGAACACTGTTACATTATTTCTCCCTCGTATTGGTTTGAGTAGAGGGAGGGGTTTGATCCAGCGGATCAAGGGCGTTTGGGCGTGTTTGCATGCAAGCTGTTCGTCAGCGGTTTAGAGGATCTATTCCTCTGGTTAAGCCAAGCTGTACTGCTCAGCATTGTTTGAGGAGGTTGTTCCTCGGTGAAGCTAAGCTGTAAAGCTCAGTAGGGATCCTCACTGGTTTTGTGAGGGGTGGACGTAGGTCTCTACAGGGAGACCGAACCACCATAAAAATCTGTGTTCCTCTTGTGATTTTCTATTCTCGCATAATCCACCTATCGTTAGATGTTTGATTAGGCACGATCTGCATACAGTCTGTTTACTGAATTTCTAATCAGCATTCTGCTTTCTAAAGCGAGTGTGATCTTGCATTGATTTTTCAAAGGGTCAACCTATTCACCCCCCCCCTCTAGTTTGACGTTCCACCTAATCCAACACGTGGTATCAGAACTTGACTCTCTTGTCAAGGGTCTCACAACCCAGAGAGATTTAGTGGAATGGAAAACAAGGGGCTCATGCCTGAAGGGTATGCAGTGAATAGGTCACCCTTCTTTGATGGCACTAACTATGCTTACTAGAAAAATCGGATGCAGGTATTTCTGAGAGCTCAGGACCATGAGATTTGGAGAGTCGTGAGCAAGGGACCCTATCAGTTAGAAGGAGATGAAGAACTGTGGGTGAAAGAGCAGATTCGGAAGTCCAACGTCAATTGGCAAGCTATGAACATCATGCAACGCTCATTGCATCCTAAGGAGTTTTCACGAGTGTCCTCATGTGCCAGTGCCAAGGAAATGTGGGACAGACTTCAAGTCATCTATGAAGGTACGTCAGAGGTAAGAGGGACAAAAGCTAATATGTTAATTTCTGAATATGAAGCTTTTAGAATGAAGCCAGAGGAAAATATATCTGAAATGTATGCTAGACTAACCCTATTAGTGAATGGTCTTAAAGGTCTGGGAAAGGTTTACACTGATTATGAACTAGTCAGGAAAATTCTTAGATCCCTAACTCTAATTTGGCACACCAAGGCCACTATTGAGGAATCTAGGAACCTTCCTATCACTACCCCTGATGAGCTTATTGGATCACTGATGGCTTATGAGCTGAATTTCAAAAGAACTGATGAGGATGTGAAAAAGAAGTAGCCACTTGCTTTGAAGGCTGGTCCTAGCAGCAAGGAGAGTTCAGATGACAGTCAGTCATCTACCTCAGATGATGACTCAGGTGAGGTAGCAATGCTCATCAGGAAATTCAGGAAGTTTCTAAGGAAGGAAGGTAAATTTAGAAACAACAGAAGATCAGAGGTAAGTGTAGACACCCGTTTTTGACCGATAAGTTGAGTATTTTCTTTGTTCTCCTAGTTAATGCCCCAATTGATCCATAATTGGTTGATTTTCTGGGCCCTATTCTTGGCCCTACAATTCAATTTCTGTACCTTGGATCTCGTCTCGAATTTGGCATTCTCGCGCTACTCACTCACATCACTTTCTTGTTCATAGCGCGTTATGGACCTAATTGAATGATCATTTGAACAGTCGTTATTTCTTGATATTTGATCTTTATAGCATCCACTCTGGATGTTATTCATACTTAATATTTGATTGAATGGCCATCCAATGGGTCTTTATTCTTTTTCTAATCATTTGATGAGCCCATCATTGTCGCGCTATATCGTCATAGCGCGTTCATGAAGAACGCGCTATACTCTTGTAGCGCGTTCTTAGTCAGAAACCCAGTCTGACCCGGACTCCCCTTTTTCGATTTGGGTCTTTATTTTGGTAAGTTTACAATCATATTCCGTCCAAAGGAAGGTTCCTAATCCTAATAGGAGTCTTTCCCCTTCATTAATTGGCAAGATTGCCTTGATTTGAGCCACCAAGTCTTTAGATTGGATCGAACTCCGACCTAGGGTTCGTTCTTGATCCTTCTCCTATAAATTGGACCCTTGGCCATCGTTCCGAGGGGATGCAACTCGAGATCTTGACAAGGAGGGGGCTGCTCTTCGTTTCAAATCAATAACTCTTCGCTCCTCACACATCCAAGGGAGTATTTAGGGGCATATTGTGTTCTTCCTCGTTCTTAGTTTTTCTCCCCAATTCGTTTATCTCAATCTTCGCATAGCATTGCATATTGATCTCAAAAAACACTTCTTTTACAAAATACACGCATTCACACACACACCAAACCTATTTTTGGCCCTTCCATAGGGGTTTAAAAACCACCAAACCCCCAGGTAATCAAGCCCTTCTTTTACATGCTTTTGATTAAGAATAGGGGCAGATTCTACTAAAATCTCGATCTAATGGGCCTTCTGCTTGTTGTTTATGATTGTTTGCAGGCACTAGAAGATTGATACGTGGAGCCCTTGCACCTTGGCCAGCCTTGGAGCAAGGAAGAAACGAATCCAATTCATCCCGCTTTCTGTCTGATATCGCGCTATACGAACATAGCGCGATCTTTAGAAGGCGCTAGGACGATATAGCGCGTTCATCCCCAGGCCAACTCTTGGCCCTCTTGAATTTCTGAGGTATGTAACATGCCCTTATCTTGATCTTCATATTATTTGGCATGTTGTTGGCCTCAGTGGCAATCACGGATTTTTATTATTATATGTGGCCCCCCTTTTATCATCGATTTTAGTTCTATATCTTGTTAAATATCTTTTATTCAAATCATCAATTGGGGAGGTCTAATTCCATAATCTACAGTAAGAAAGAGTTCAAAATTCAAATCAGAAAACTCTAGGAAATCTGACAAGGTTGTCTGTTACAAATGCAGGAAACAAGGTCATATTAAATATGAATGTCCAGAGAATGTGAAGAAAGTCTAACCAAAATGGAAGAACAAGAAGCCAAAAGTTATGATGAGTACTTGGAGTGATGAGGAGAAAGATGAAGATGAAGAAGAAAGTACCTCTGAAGAAGAAAGTGATGTTAAACTGTGCTTTATGGCTAAGGGAGATGATCAGGATGAGGTAACCTCCTCTTTTGAAAACTTTTCTTGCAGTGATTGGGAAGTAGCATTTAATGAATTGCTAGATAAGTATGATTATATGAGGAAAGAAAATAAATCACTGAAGAAGAAGAAAAATTTGACTAGTCAAGATAATTCCTTGAATGAGAAAATCATGTGCTTAGAAGCTGAAATTACTCATCTAAGAGAGTCTCTTGCTGAAAGTGATCTGTATAAAGATCAATTAATAGAGATGAAAAGAGAAAATGAATTTTTATTGAAAGTACATGATGACCTGAAACTCAAAATGTAAAAATTAGAGAGTGATGTAAAAATTGCTGAAGAAAAATATGAAGACATTCAAGGAGTAAATCTAGAACTCCAAGAAAACTTGAAGAGACTGCAAGTTGAAAACTCAAATAAACAAGTCTCCCATCTTGATTTTTACACAAGGCAAAAATAACCTAGAAGCTGTTATAGGAATGAAAAGTAATTTTGGAAAAGAAGGACTTGGATATAATCCAACTAAAAAGAAGAATCTAGGGATAAGGCTAATAACCTTTGTTCCAGAACAGGGCACATCTGAGCAAAACCCAATGGCTGCAGTGAAGTCCCATGAGAAAAATCAAGAAGAAGTAAAACAGACATATGAAACCAGAAAGGAAAAGGGCAAAGAGAAAATGAATGTCACCTTAAATGCCAATCACCATAAGAATGTGCCTAAGCTCAGAAGTAAACCCTCAGGTCAGCCTATAGACCCTAGTTCATCAACCCAGCGTCAGACTTATAGAAATTTAGGGAGTCATAGGTCTGGTACAAGACAGTTGCGTCAACACACTGGGTACCCTGCGTCCACTCAACCCATGTCCTAGGGGTTCTACAGAAATAATGCTAGAACAAACCATTGGCCGCGTCAAAGCAGTGTCCATACTGTGTCAACGTATACACCCCTCCAGGATAGGTATTCTTTCGGAAATACTAGAGTGAGTCGGCGCAGCCACTACAGTGCGTCAACGCATCCTATGCACCAAAACCCATATGACAGAAGGGTTAGATGGATGAGTCAACGCAGTCAGGTGAGAGGGTCTACGCAGCGAACCTTCATTCCTTCAAGAGTTCAGTATTCTTCTAGAACTTCTTATCCTAGATTCCCTAGTGCTTCTTGGAGTCACAATAATCATTGGAATAGGAACAAGAATAAAACTTCATACTTCTCTAACAACAGAATTGATTCAAAAAGGTCATTCCAAAGGGTACCTCAACCCAATAAGAAAACTCTCAAACCTTTGAACTCCAAATATCAAAAACCTCCAAAACAACAAATATGGATTCCCAAAAGCATGTTGTCTTATTTAACACAATCATATGGTGTGATGGGACCCAAGTGTATTTGGGTTCCAAAATCTCTTGTTTGATGTGAATTGCAGGAGTGCCTTGCAGCTGTACACAACAGATGGTATCTTGACAGCGGCTGCTCAAGGCATATGATGGGAGATAAGGCAAAATTCTGTTTCTTGGTTGAGAAAGAAGGAGGGCATGTCACTTTTGGGGGCAACAATAAAGGTAAAATTATTGAAAAAGGTAAAGTTGGCAAAAATCCCTTGAACTCCATTGATGATGTGCTACTTGTTGAAGGACTAGAATACAATCTTCTTAGTATAAGCCAACTGTATGACAGGGGACACAAAGTTGTGTTTGATTCTCATGCATGCACCATTCTTGAAATGCATTCTGAAAATGTTAAGTTCATTGGAGAAAGAATAAACAACATGTACATGGTAGACTTGGATGATCCTGCTCATAACAATCTCTGTCTTGCCGTTAATAAAAGTGAGCTGGCTTGGCTATGGCATCGTAGACTAGGACATGCTAGCTATAGTGTCATGCATAAGTTAGCTAAATTCAGCATGGTAAACGGCTTGCCTGATGTCTCATTTAAACAAAATGACAAAGTTTGTGATGCATGCACTCAAGGTAAGCACACTAGGAAGTCATTTAAATCTAGAATAGAAAACCAATCTTCTAGACCTCTTGAACTTATTCACATGGATCTATTTGGACCCACCAGAACAGCAAGTTTAAGTGGGAATAGATATGGCTTTGTTTTGGTAGATGAGTTTTCTAGGTTTACATGGGTGTTCTATTTATCTCATAAAAATGATGCGTTTGAGGAATTTCAGGCATTTTTCAGGAAAGTTCAGCAGGATGATAAGTACACTATTTCATCTATCCTGTCAGATCATGGAGGAGAGTTTGAAAATTCAAAATTTGATGGCATTTGCAGGGCAAAAGGAATATCACACAAATTTTCGTCACCAAGAACTCCTGAGCAGAATGGAGTGGTGGAAAGAAGAAATAGAACTCTTGTGGAGATGGCTAGAAAAATGTTGATCGAAGGACAACTTCTAAGGAAATTCTGGGCTGAGACGGTAAACACCTCGTGCTACATTGTAAATCGTGCAATGGTAAGACCTCTGTCCAAAAAGACTACATATGAGTTAATGAAAGGTAAGAAGCCATTTGTTGCTCACTTCAAAGTTTTTGGGTTAAAATGCTTTGTTCAAAATAATGACAAACGGGACTTGGATAAGTTTGAACCTAAGAGTGAACCAGCCATTTTTCTGGGATATTCTAATCACTCTAGGGCCTATAGAGTCCTAAATGTCAAAACTCAAAATGTAGAAGAATCTCCACATATTGTCTTTGATGAAATGAATGTTAGATCTGAAAATGAACAATCTTGCAAGGATAAGGATGATGGGGAGTTCCTTGAAGTAAAGGAAGAACAAGATCTTCAGGAGAAAGAGTCAAGGCCAGGTGAGAGTCTGGCAGAATCAAGCACTCAAGGTAATGCAGATGCTAATGAAGGACTTCAAATCACCCAAAGCAAAGAAGGATGCTTTATCAACCAGGCAAAGTATATCTCTGAACTATTGAAGAAATATCAAATGGAGACTCTTAAAGCAATCAACACTCCCATGAGCACCAACACAACTCTGGATGCAGATCTGAAAGGTAAATCAGTGGATGCCAAGACCTATCAAGGTACGATCGGATCACTCCTCTATCTTACTGCATCTAGGCCAGATATCCAATTTTGTGTATGCATGTGTGCTCGGTTTCAATCTGATCCTAGAGAATCCCACTTGAGCTCTATTATGCGTATCTTTCGATACCTTGCCAGAACTTGAGATTTAGGGATTTGGTATCCTGCATCTTGCACTCTTGATTTAGTATCTTATTCTGATGCAGACTATGCTGGTTGCAAACTTGAGAGGAAAAGCATAAGTGGCTATTGCCATTTTTTGGGAGGGTGTTTGGTTTCTTGGGCATCCAAGAAACAACACTCAGTAGCACTATCCACTGCAGAGGCAGAGTATGTCGCTGCAGGGAGTTGTGGCACTCAAGTGTTGTGGATCAAACACCAACTCCAAGATTATCAAATTGATCTTGGGTGTGTACCAATATTGTGTGATAACACAAGTGCCATTAACCTGGCAAAAAATCCAATTCAGCACTCTAGGACCAAACATATAGAAATTAGGCATCACTTCTTGCGAGATGAAGTTAATAAAGGAAGCTTTAAATTGATTTTTATAGACTCAGAACATCAAATTGCTGACATTTTTACCAAGCCTCTGAGTAATGAAAGATTTACTTGTCTTAGGAGAGAGCTTGGACTTGTAATTTTCATCATGTTGCCTAACTTGATAGCTCAGTTTATTCTTTGGAATTTGTTTGGTTAATTTTACTTAGCAATAAATTGATTACATGCCTTGCTTGAGTTGAAAGTGCTTGGTTTCTAAATAAGTCACAAATCTAGGGGGAGCTCAGTTTTTGGTCATACTCTCTGTCTTGAAAAATAGATGATGAATACAAAGCCCATCATGTCAATCACTGCATTTTCATCAAAACTTTTTGTCATGCATGATCTGAGGGGGAGCTTGTACTAGATTTTTCTTGCTGAGGAGAATAAGTTACCACCTTGAGATTAATATTTTGTGAACCTGAAGTGTGGCTCACTCAGTTGATTGATCTGGCTTTTTAGTGAAGAAGTCAAAGTTAACGCAGTGATGAGGCTGGGTCAACGCACTGATAGAACTAATCTGGAAACAGTGCTGGCAGTTCAGCTGATTGGTGGAGTGAGTTAACGCTGTGATGTGGTTGAGTTGACGCACCGACAGAAACATGGTGTAAACCGTTCTGGAGTCAGCTTGCTCACGTAAGAGGGGTTAACTCAGTACTGGAGATGAGTCAACGCAATCTGGAAATTCTGCCTACTGAGGATATTTTTGGTGAGAAGAAGTTGTCACAATGTCTGCTGTGAGTCAAAGTCTGCTGCTGTGTGAATGTGTTCTGAAATGGCACTTCCAGTACCTTGGATTCTCTGAAGCCTGGAGCCTTGTCAACTTCTCATCAATTCGTTTCTTCCTCACATACTTCATCCATTCATCTTTTTAGCTAGTTGTTGAAGAACTCATCAATCTTCAAGTATGAGGTAAGGTTCATGAGCTCTGGATTTGAATTGATGCCATTGATTCAGGGGGAGTTAAAATGATGATTCCTTTATGAAAGGTTTTGGTCTTCACCGACCGACTCTATATAAATTTAATGGCTGGAGACTTATAAATCTTATGATCCTTGAAGGTTACAAATCCTTGAACTTAAAAGTGCTTTGCATATGGAATAGCTAGAACTATTTAATAAAACTGTGAACTCTTTCACTCTAGAACCATGATGATCAAAAGTAAAGAGACCACTTTGTGCAAAATGAATTTAATCTCTGTATTGACCTTAAACTCAGAATAGGTTTAATAAGAGCTGAAGGAATAAACTCTCTCTCTCTATATATATATATGAAATAAATTGTAGAGCAGTGGCTAGTTCTCACTGAGAAACTGTCTCTATGCACCAAGGAAGTGCTAAGGAGCATGTCATGATGTGAGTTCCTATCTATGTTCCCAAAGAAAAATAATTCGTTGCAGAGCAATGGTAGACTTTCACTGAGAAACTACCTTCATGCACCAATGAAGTGTTGAGAGGCATGTCATGATGTGAATTGCCAACTCTGTTTCATTGGAGCAGAATAGTTAGCTTTGCTGAATAACCGGGGACTCTGGTGTCTGATAAACATGTGTACCTGTGTCAATATGCTAGCTACACTTGACTGCTAATGAAAATTAAAATTAAAAATTAAAAAAATGTGAATAGATATATATATATATATATGTGTGTGTGTGTGTGTGTGTGTGTGTGTGTGTGTGTGTGTGTGTGTGTGTGTGTGTGTGTGTGTGTGTGTGTGTGTGTGTGTGTGTGTGTGTGTGTGGTTGTTCTTAAGCTCACATAAAATCCTATCGAGTTCATCTTCAATACTCGTTAAATTCACTTCTATAAGGGTCTCTTGAAATTGAACAATCTAGGGGATAGTTTTGAGAAAGTTCCTGGTGTGCAAACTGTTCTATCTTTATTCCATACACATACTCTTCTCGTTCATGGGCTTAACTCAAACTCATAAGTTTGGCCTTCTCCATATTTTTAAATGAATTAGGGTCTATTATCATATCTCTCATAAGGGAACTTCAATTTTATCAATTAAAAATCCCTGAATGCAATCTTCATCTTTCATGTTTCAGTGTCTTTTGAATGCCTCAATACTGTGGCTCTTAAATCGATATTACCTTCATATTCCTTTTGGTGGCGTCGCCTCAGGCCTCCAATGCGCCAACGCTGTCGCGTGGTCGCTCCATCAACCCAGTCCTATTCATCTCTTTGAACCGGCTCTGTCTCTTTGAAACCAAGGGGTCATATCTTTAAAACCCCTCAGCGTAATCGTTTCTGTCTCCTCGCCTCTTTCAAAAGCCCTGTTGGCTCCTACCTCTTCGCTTCTCTCATCTCTTTCTTCCCGCGGCACTTCTATTCCCTATCACCGGGTGATTCGCCTCGCTACCATGGCTCCTCCGGCAAAAGAGAAAAAGGACAAGAAGAAGAAGGGTCTAAATAGAAGAGCTCCCATCCAAGCTGAGGGCAAGATTGTGCCTCGTACAAAATTTCAACCTGCTCAAGAGGAGTCACCGTCTCAGTCAGCTCCACGGAAACGTAAAGGGAAAGAAAAGAGCTCGCCGGCAAAGACAAGGGCAGCGAAGCAGAAGGAGACTCACGATGTTCCCGTGGCAGATCCTCCAGAGGAGATACCGTCTCCTTCAGCTCCAAGAAAACGGAAAGGAAAAGAGATAGAGCTATCTCTTCGGAAACGCCGTCTCTGTCCAAGCCCGCCTACCAAAATGAGAAAGCTCTCTAAATCAATGGCAGAGGAGCAATCTACATCTTTAGCTGCTGCGAAGGGGAAGCAAGGTGTAGCCAGTTCACATGCAAGGTCTTCTGATCCCTCTCTTACCCTCAATATAGAAGATCCACAAAATGTCCTCATTCCACGGTACATAGTCGACACTGATACTGAGTTGCTTGAGGTTTTTCCGCAACTATTCCCTACTTTGGATTATCAGGGTTGGTGGTCTTTCGTTACAAATCATAGGAATTATTACCCCACCCTAGTTAGGGAATTTTACCTCAATTTGAAGTATGAACTTCAGATCCCCAAAAAATTTTCCACCGTCAGAAATGTTAGTTTCAAATTGACAAACAAACTGTTTGCCAGAGCTTGGAAAATACCAATTAATGGGGTTGAGCTGCACAATTTTCTGTTTGATGAACATGATGCCTTTGCTATTCTGACTAATAAACCCAGTGATCCTACAGACGTCAGGGAGACATATTTATCTAGTCTTAAAGCAAATAGGTTTCCTCCATTCAATAGACTGCTCCACCATATTTGCACATCCGTGATAACACCACAGAGCAGTGGTAGGGAACGGGTCACTGAGATGCAGAGATTTTTATTGTATTGCATGCTGAAAAAGATAAAAATTTCATTGTCAGATGTAATCATTCAGACTATGGGATCTTGCTTAACACAATCCAGGACACTCCCATATGCTGCTCCATTGACTGCCATATTTAGAAAAGTTGGAGTAGATTTTGGAGATGAAAAGAAACTGAACATTCCTAAAGGGAACATATACTCCCTTTCTTACATTCAGAAATTCATGGGATTTAAAGTCATAAATTGACAGCCAGTCAGGGTTCTGCCAAGTTAGAAACTTGTATCTACTTCAGTGGAAACTGGTCAAGGAGTGAGAACTGAAACACAAGATCAGCAAGAGGCCAGTCTAGATAGAATGGAAAGACCAGAGGCTATGGTAGATAGACCTGAAGCCAGTTTAGCCAGAATGGACTGCCAAGAATTCAGCACTGTCCAAGAAGATTATCCTATCCAACATGATTACAATGTACAAGATGATACTCTTGTGTTTCCAGTTGCTTCCAGAGAGCTTGTAATTGTACAAGGTCCTCTTCCAGAACCCTCTCCACCAAGGGGACCTGCATCTACTTCTGAGGAGATTCCAGATAATTTCCAGCATGATGCTGGTATGCCTGATCTTTCTAGCATCAATCCTACACTGATTCAATTTTTGGAAATGAAATTCAAGAGCATTGACTCTTCCATAATGCACCTAAGCTCAACAGTGGATCTGAGGCTGTCACACCTTGAACAGAAATTAGACAGCAGATGGGAAAAGTTTAAGCGTGATAAATTCAAGTCGGATAAGAAGCTTCATGAATTTATGGAACCCCTTCTTCAAGTTTGTCAGAAAGCTGGTTCAATCATGCGTAATTTACAAAGCTTGCATCAACAATGTTTGAACAGGCTACAGAGTGTACAGACATACAACTATGATATCAAGGAAAATCAGTCAAAGCTGAATCTGAAATATTCTACCCTGATAGACAAGAATTTGGCGTTCAGTGCAATGGTTCAAACCTTGTTTGAAAAGATTACATCTTTTGGTCAGGACCTTGCTAAACTATTTGAACGAACCACTCTAGTAGGTGATGAGGTTGTGGATGTGTTGCATATTCTAAAAGAAAACTTCCCACCCACAATTGAAGATCAACGTGATGTGTACTGCCCTCCACCAACAGAAGCCTCCTCTTCTGCACCTGAATGGGGATCTCAACAAAAAGCTCAAGTGGACTATGTATTTGATATTTTACACAACTGGTTTGACAGTATCACTACCAAGGTCCAAGAATACCACAAGTTTGTGGTGCACAGAGATCAGCTGCTTTCTGAAAGGCTGGACACTATGGCAGCATCCATGGCTCAGCTTCAGCAACAGTTGGATATTGTATCTGCAACTGTCCTTCACTCTTCCTCATCTACTCCCCTTCCTGATGATGTGTCGGCTCAGGGGCCGATAATTGAAAGTTGTTGGCATGGGAGCCAATAATTGGAAAGCTGTCGGCTCAGGGGCCGATGATTGAAAAGTTGTCAGCTCAGAGGCCGATGATTGAAAAGCTGTTGGCATGGGAGCCAATAATTGAAAGCTGTCGACCCGAAGGCCGATGATTAGAGAGCTGTCGACTCAGGGGCCGATGATTGAAAAGCTGTCGGCTCAGGGGCCGATGATTAGTGAGCTGTCGGCTCAGGGGCCGATGATTGAAAAGCTGTCGGCTCAGGGGCCGATGATTGAAAAGTTGTCGGCTCAGGGGCCGATGATTAGAGAGCTGTCGGCTCAGGGGCCGATGATTGAAAAGCTGTCGGCTCAGGGGCCGATGATTGAAAAGCTGTTGGCATGGGAGCCGATAATTGAATGAGAGGGTGCAAGAGCCGACAAATTACCCTGCTGGACGCTCTTCAAGTCCTTGAACCCGCCTCTCTACATAAAAGAAGAAGAGAAGAAAAGAAGGAAATGATCACGAGGCAAACATGGTCTTTGCACCCGCCTCTCCTAACAAAAGAGGAAGAAAAGAAGAGAAAGAAGAGTCACGAGATGAACTTTTACCTCCGACCTTCAGCCACCCAACAAACAGAAACCGACTAGACCTTCCGTCGGCGGGGCGTTAAACCGACTAGAACTTCCGCCGACGGGGCGTTAAACCGACTAGACCTTCCACCGGCGGAGCGTTAAACCGACTAGACCTTCCGCCGACGGGGCGTTAAACCGACTGGATCTTCCACCGACGGGGAGTTAAACTGACTAAACCTTCCACCGACGGGGCGCTAAATCGACCAACTTTCAGCCATCGGGGCTTCAACCCGACAACTACCCCTTCATCGGCCTTCGGGTCGACAGCTATCTCATCATCGGCTCCTAGCCGACAGCTATCCAATCATCGGCCTCCAAGCCGATAGCTACCTCATCATCGGCCCTCGAGCTGACAGCTATATAATCATCGGCTCCTAGCCGGCAGCTACCTCATCATCGGCTCCTAGCCGACAGCTATCTCATCATTGGCACCCCAGTCGACAGCTTCCCAGTTAAAAAAAATAGACCTCTCGCTTTGGTTCGGATCCTTCCCTGGCCAGAGAACAAAAGAATAAACCTTCCATTTTGGTCCAGATCCTTCCCTGGCCAGAGAACAAAAGAGACCCTTCTCTTCGACTCTCACGTCCCGCTACCCAACGCCCCTCTGCAGGGCCATTTCGGTCGGGGCCCACTGTCAGGATTAATACATCCATCCCACCGTGCTCTCCAATATCTTTTCGGCTCTTGCAGCCCGCTTCCCAATATCTTTGGCTCTTGCAGCCTGCTTCTCAGAATTCGGCCTTTACGGCCTGCTTCCCAGAATTCGGCCTTCACGGCCCGCTTCCCATAATTGCGGCTCCTGCAGCCCGCTCCCCAATTTTGGCTTTTATAGCCTGCCTACCACTTCTGGCTCTCGTAGCCTGCTTCCCCCTGGCTTTTGTGGCATGCTCCCCAACTTTGGCTCTCGCAGCCTGCTTACCTTTGGCCCTCGTGGCCTGCTTCCCAACCTTGGCTCTTGCAGCCTGCTTCCCTTTGGCTTTTATAGCCTGCTTCCCAATTCTGGCTCTCATAGCCTGCTTCCCCTTGGCTTTTGTGGCCTGCTCCCCAACTTTGGATCTCGCAGCCTGCTTGCCTTTGGCCCTCGTGGCCTGCTTCCCAACCTTGGCTCTTGCAGCCTGCTTCCCTTTGGCTTTTATAGCCTGCTTCCCAATTCTGGCTCTCGTAGCCTGCTTCCCCTTGGCTTTTATAGCCTGCTCCCCAACTTTGACTCTTGCAGCTTGCTTACCTTTGGCCTTCGTGGCCTGCTTCCCAAGTCCGGCTCTCGTAGCCTGCCTCCCAGGATTCGGCCTTCGCGGCCCGCTTCCCATAACTTCGGCTCCTGCAGCCCGCTTCCTAATTTCGGCCCTTATGGCACACTCCCCTAATGTCCCTTAGGTTCTGTAGCCCGCTTCCCTAATACCCTTTCAGCCGTTCGCGGTCTGCTTCCCTAATACCTCTACTACCACTACACTTATACGTAACAACAATATTTTCTTATGCTACAAAAAAAAAATAACAAACAAAAAAAACACAGAAAAATAAATAAACAAAAAAACAACAACAAAACAAAAAAGAAGAAAGAAGAGAATGCTTGATTGCCCTGCTTGCATGGTTGCTTAATATAGAATAATACACCTCCTTGGAATTTTCTAGGACCGTGCTTCCTTTCTAAATAATATCGCCCCGATTCCGGATGCACGCGCGTCACGGCATACGCTCGAAGGGAACCCGATTATGGCGAGTGCACATGTCAAGGGGAAGAGTCATGGCCGAATCGCTAAGCCCAACTCACAAAATAAACTCGAGGCAACGCTCCCACACTTAGCACTTAATGTGTTCAATAGCCTTCGACTATAGGGATTGCCCGAATTTCTTCTTAGCACTCTACGGAGACTTGAATTCCTGCACTCGCGTGAAAGGTAATCGTGAGGAAAAAACTGCCTACCCCCACTGTAAAAAAAAGGAGAAAAAAAAGAAAAGAGAGAGACACGTGAATCCGAGTAGCCGGGAATCCCCATTGAGACACATGAGGAGACTCGCGCGAAATGGTGAAGCGAATTATAATAAGGATGAAACCTATTAGCCGGGAATCCCCATTGAGATACATGAGGAGACTAGCGTCAAATGGTGGAATCCGTAATAGAATTACAATAAGGATGAATCCTAGTAGTCGGGAATCCCCATTGAGACACATGAGGAGACTCGCGCCGAACGGTGAAATCCGCTACCAAAATAAACAGACGGGGGGCTATGCGAAGCTACCAAAATCGAGAGCCTGAAACATATGTGTAGGTGTTAGAGTGATCCTCGAGTGTCACCAAGAAAACCTGCATATCCCTATGGTTAGGGCTCTTTGTTCACACATTTGCACTGCCACGCCACAGAAAATTGCCTTGGGTGAAATGCGTGAATTTAGGCTATGCATGCAAGACGTGCGATATCCTCTTGACGGGTGCACCACCCCTCAATTGTGCCTCGCGGCCCGCACCGCATCTACGAATTACGGGTGATGTCCCTATCCTATCCCCTATAGAGGGAGCTGCCTTACTTATATTTATGTTATGCCTGCTAATGACTGCTTGCATGCTTGAATAAAAGAAAATATAATAAAAAATAATAAATAATAAAAATGTGTGTCTACAATAAACTCAATTTCGGCCATCGAAGCCTACGTTCCCATCTATGGCTCGTAGAGCCCAATCTTGGCCCCCATGGCCTACCTCTTGCCCTCGCGGCCCGTTAATCTCCCAACTTCGGCTCCCGCAGCCCGCTTCCAGCCATGGCTATTTTGGCCTCTCTCATCGGCCCCTGAGCCGACAGCTATTCACTTATCGGCCCCTAAGCCGACAGTTTTCAATCATCGGCCCCTGAGCCGACAGCTCTCTAATCATCGGCCTTCGGGTCGACAGCTTTCAATTATTGGCTCACATGCCAACAGCTTTTCAATCATCGGCCCCTGAGCCGACAGCTTTTCAATCATCGGCCCCTGAGCCGACAGCTCTCTAATCATCAGCCCCTGAGCCGACAGCTTTTCAATCATCGGCCCCTGAGCCGACAGCTCTCTAATCATCGGCCTTCGGGTTGACAGCTTTCAATTATTGGCTCCCATGCCAACAGCTTTTCAATCATCGACCCCTGAGGCGACAGCTTTTCAATCATTGGCCCCTGAGCCGACAGTTCTCTAATCATCGGCCTTCGGGTCGACAGCTTTTCAATCATCGGCCCCTGAGCCGACAGCTTTTCAATCATCGGCCCCTGAGCCGACAACTCTCTAATCATCGGCCTTCGGGTCGACAGCTTTTCAATCATCGACCCCTGAGTCGACAGCTTTCCAATTATCGACTCCCATGCCAACAACTCTCCTTCTCTTCCTTCTCTCTGTGGAGCGCTTCTTCTGTGTCTCTGTGCGTGTCTGTCCGTCTCTCTTCTCCGTTGCTCCTTGTCTTTTTCATTCGAGCGAGGGGTTCTTATACCCCTGGTCAAGCCGACGACTGCCGAGGACGGGAGCAGGTGGGGCGGGGACAACCCAGCAAGGTCTAGGTATGGGCCTACCATGCTTTCGCTGCGCGCCGAGGGCTACAAGCGTTGACCGGCGTGGATGGGCCGAACGATGTGCCGCTGGGGGCTGAGGAAGGCGTGCCGCTGGAGAGCCTCGCAGGCGTGCCGCTGAAGGCCTTCGCAAGTGTGCCGCTGAAGAGCCCAGAGGGCGTGCCGGCGGAGGAGGCTCCGCCTGTGTGTCGCTGACAGGGGCACGGGGTGTGCCGGGGGCTGGCAACGTGTGCCGGTGAAGGGGCTGGCAACGTGTGACGGTGAAGACACCTGTGGGTGTGCCGCTGGAGGGCACGAGAGGGTGTGCCGTTGGAGGGCACTTGAGGGTGTGCTGCTGGGGCTTTCAGGGTGTGCCGCTGGGGCTTTCAGGGGTGTGCCGTGGAAAGACCAACGGCTGTGCCGGGCAGAGCCTCCACAGAGCGTGCCGCTAGAGGTTCAACAAGGTGTGCTGGGGAAGGGCCTCGCAGGGTGTGCCATCGGGAGGCTGTGCCGCTGAGAGGGCTTTGAGGGCGTGCCAGATGGAGGCACGAGGGATGTGCCGCTGGGGCTTGTTTGGTGTGCCGTGGAAGGCATTTCGAAGTGTGCCGCAGGGGCTTTCTTTTCTTCTATTCGAGCGAGGGGTTCTTATACCCCTGGTCAAGCCGACAACTGCCGAGGATGGGAGCAGGTGGGGCGGGGACAGCCCAGCAAGGTCCAGGTATGGGCCTGCCATGCTTTCGCTGCGCGCCGAGGGCTACAAGCATTGACCGGCGTGGATGGGCCGAACGCTGTGCCGCTGGGGGCTGAGGAAGGCGTGCCTCTGGAGAGCCTCGCAGGCGTGCCACTGGAGAGCCTCGCAGGCGTGCCGCTGAAGAGCCCAGAGGGCATGCCGGCGGAGGAGGCTCCGCCTGTGTGTCGCTGACGGGGGCACGGGGTGTGCCGGGGGCTGGCAACGTGTGCCGGTGAAGGGGCTGGCAACGTGACACCTGTGGGTGTGCCGCTGGAGGGCACGAGAGGGTGTGCCGTTGGAGGGCACTTGAGGGTGTGCTGCTGGGGCTTTCAGGGTGTGCCGCTGGGGCTTTCAGGGGTGTGCCGTGGAAGGACCAATGGCTGTGCCGGGCAGAGGCTCCACAGAGCGTGCCGCTAGATGTTCAACAAGGTGTGCTGGGGAAGGGCCTCGCAGGGTGTGCCGTCGGGAGGCTGTGCCGCTGAGAGGGCTTTGAGGGCGTGCCAGATGGAGGCACGGGGGGTGTGCCGCTGGGGCTTGTTTGGTGTGCCGTGGAAGGCATTTCGAAGTGTGCCGTAGGGGCTTTCTTTTCTTATTTTCTTCTTCTCATCTTCTCTTCTCTTTTTCTTTCTCTTCTTCTTCTTCTTTTCTTCACTCTGGATCGTGCAGACTCTGTCACTGCTTCTTCTTCGGGACTTCTGCCTATTCGATCAGTCTTCTTCAGACAAAGGAGTCCTCCTTATATAGCAGTTCCAACAGGAGCAGCACTGGGCGTATGTGTTCCACAGTTCCCGCCCAATTATTTTGCCACGTGTCATCATCCTGCCAGCCCTTCCAGCCTCGAATCACGTGCCATTCTTAAGCTTCACGAACAGTCCTGTCAGATAGAGAGAAACTTATCAGTTTAATGTCGACACCTTGTACAGACTAGGTAATGTGCAGACTTGGTGTAGACTTGCTGACATGTAATGCAGTGTGCAGACTCTGCTTTGAACAATGCACAATGTATAGACTTAGTCATGCGCGTAGCAAAGACAATGTACATACTTATGCCATGCTCACAGCTAATGCATGTTCAGACTTGTATGAGGAACAGGCTGTACATACTTAGACGAATGAACTACAAGCTGCAATGTGTAGACTTGAAGAGCATTCAGCAGCCAATGTATAGACTTACACACCTGTGCAGACTAGCCAGTGTATGGACTTGATGAGCATGCAGCACACAATGTGCAGACTTCGTGCAATGCATGAAGAAGCAATGTATAGGCTTAGACAGACTTCGCTAGCGTGGAATGTGCAGACTTCATGCAATGCAACGTACAGACTTTAGAGAGGAATGTGCAGACTTGGTGCATGAAGCAAGCCAATGAGGAATGTATAGACTTTCACAATGTATGGACTTGCCAAAGGAGTGATGCATGAGCAGGCAATCAATGTATAGACTTAGCCAAGACAACTAGACGATGTACAGACTTGAGCAAAGCAAGGTCTATACAGACTTGAGAGTTCATAATGTATAGACTTATGAGTGCAACGTAGGTAAAGCTTCCAATGTATAGACTTAAACATATGCACTGGCTGTACAGACTTTGAGTGAATGCATGCTGCAATGTATAGACTTGATGAATATGCAGCGCTGTACAGACTCTAAGTGAGATGGAAGAATGTATAGACTTGCTCACATGCAGAACAATGTACGGACTTCATGAATGTGCAGACTTGTCAGCGAGATGCACAATGTATAGACTTGATGCAATCCATGAACAAGAAGACGATGTACACACTTCAAACGGATGATGCAGTGATGTATAGACTAGCCAGCAACAAGTGTATGGACTTAACAAAGGGGTGATGTAGACTATGCAGCAGCGAATGTGATGTGCAGACTTTAAATGAACGAGCATGCATTGTATAGACTTTAGTGTGCACAAACATATGCAATGTATAGACTTGTGCATTGAGTATAGAACATTGCATGACCTGGCATACTCATGCATTATCCACAGAACAGATCATACATATGCGATCATGTGAGCAAAACAATATGGTGACTCATTCATGCTGCTATCATTAAAACACCACATTATCATCAAAGCACAAGGGGCACAACACCCTTCTTTATTCCCCTGTACGTGAACATGGGGTGAGAAATTTTTAGTGTCCACAACACCCAAACTGGGTGTGCCGGTGGAGCGCCCTGGCCGAGTGTGCCGACGGAGCGCCAGGGGAGCGTGTCGCTGATCAGACGCGGGAGCGTGCCGCTGAGCGGGAGGCCGGGGTGTGCCGCTGAAGGGCCACCAGGGTGTGCCGCTGGGGCTTCAAGGGCTGTGCCGCTGAGGGCACCCAGGACGGGGTGTGCCGTTGAGGGCCTCAGGACGTGCCGCTGAACGGCCAGGAGAGCATGCCGCTGAAGGGCTAAATGGGCAATTCTGAGCCCGTTGTGAGCACGAGTTGTGACCCATTTGATTTTCTTCGAGGCCCATGGATTGCGGGGCTCTTGGTGGTTGATGTCTCTTCACTGTCGTGACTCTAGAGACGGCTTCACGGCAGTGTGCATATTTGGGGAGTCCGGATGAGCAGTCTCCCCGGGGCTTCTTCACTCGGTGCCGTTGTTGATGCTGGGCCGAGCAGGATATCTGGGCGTGCAATTTTTGGTGTCCACATGATGTCAAAGGGGGAGAGAAATGAAGTCAAGTTGGGGTCTAGAACTGCATTGCATCTGCATCAAATGTGTTGACTGGCTGAAGTTTTTTTTCTCCTTTAAATAATTTGTGAAAAACTTTGGACTTAAATGAATGACAAAAATTGGTGTTTGTTTCAGTCACTGAAGTGAATTTTTTTTCTAAATTTTTTTTATAATACATCTTTATTTAGATGCAATGACATTCACCTCATAGTTGCCATCATCAAAAAGGGGGAGATTGTTGTGCCCCTAGTTTTGATGATGACAACCATGAGATGTGTATGTTGAATTAAATCTTGATTCAGTAACGCATGCATTTGGTTCATTTTTGATGCAAGAAAGGAACAGGGTCGACACGGGGAGTTCAAGGCGTCCACGCATCTGTTGTTGAGGCCCAAGATCTTACTAGCCTACTTTACTGCGTCAACGCCACACTATTGCATCGTCGACGCATCAACTTAAGAAGCAGAGGCACTCACAGATCTACTTCACTACGTCAACGCCACAGTAGTGCAGCGTCGACGCAGCAGTTCAAAAGGCAGAATTATGGTTCACTGGAATACCCCAGTGCATCAACGCTACAGCATGATAGCGTCGATGCAGCAGTTCACTCTGAGATGAAATTGGCTCTGGATAAGCTTAGTGGGTTGACGCAGTAACCCAATGCGTCAACTCATCCACCTGCGAACTTGAAGCCTTGTGGGTAGTTCAAGGCAGCGTCAACCCCTTGGTCACCATGGGTTGACGCCATCTGAATCCTTTCATAATATTAGTTGGGTGGACCCCAGTCGTACGTGACGTCAAAGGCCACATCAGCCAAAAGTGCTTGCGATCTCGTTTTCCCTCGCGATTCTAGAAGGCTCTGATGAGAGCAATCATTGGGCTAACAAGAAAATCTAGTTGGGGCCCACTGGATGAATATGACACGTGGAAATATTGTGCTGGGATACCGCCACGTGGGCTAAGGCATTTTGAGCGGGAATCATGGAAACCACACACCCTAGTTGTCCTCCGTTCAATAAATAGGAAGCTTCTTCCTTAGAAAGAAGGGGTGGAGAGAGTGATCATACTTCGAAGGAGCAGAAGTGCAGAGAGGGAACATACTTTGAAAGAGCAGAAGAACAGAGAAGAAGAGTTGGAGAAGCGGTAGTCAAACCTGAGCGAGTGAAGCCCTCGAGAAGGATCGTGGAGTCCATCATCTTCCTGTTGGTACCTTGCTGCATCCACTGACGATCAGAGGAGATCCAGGGGCAGTGGATCAGTGCGAGTTCATCTACCCTTAAGAAGGAGAAGGCCAGCTGATTGTTGAAACATCTTCCTCCAGACTTCTGAGTTCGAGCTTGAGATCCAGCAGCATCACAGATCTAGAGCTGTTCCTCCATCACTGAGTGATTTGGTTTATTGTTTTTCATTTTAGTTTGAACAATGTTACATTGTTTCTCCCTCGTACTGGTTTGAGTAGAGGGAGGGGTTTGATCCAGCATATTGTGCTTGGATCAAGGGCGTTTGGGCGTGTTTGCCTGCAAGCTGTTCGTCAGTGGTTTAGAGGATATGTTCCTCTGGTTAAGCCAAGCTGTACTACTCAGTGTTGTTTGAGGAGGTTGTTCCTCGGTGAAGTTAAGCTGTAAAGCTCAGCAGGGATCCTCACTGGTTTAGTGAGGGTGGACGTAGGTCTCCACAGGGAGACCGAACCACCATAAAAATCTGTGTTCCTCTTGTGGTTTGCTATTCTTGCATAATTCACCTATCGTTAGATGTTTGATTAGGCACGATCTGCATACAGTCTGTTTACTGAATTTCTAATCAGCATTCTGCTTTCTAAAGCGAGTGTGATCTTGCATTAATTTTTCAAAGGGTCAACCTATTCACCCCCCCTCTAGTTTGACCTTCCACCTAATCCAACAGAACAGACGTCATGGGCCCACTACCCGCGTCTTCCGCCGGGTGCAAGTACATTTTGGCGGCAACTGACTACTTCTCCCGTTGGGCGGAAGCCGTTGCTTTGAAATAAGTGACTGGGGAGATCGTCGCCAAATTTATCCGTCGCAACATCATATTCTGGTTCGGCACTCCGAACCGAATTATCTCAGATAATGGAAGCCACTTCCGCAACCAGAAGGTCTACCGGCTAGCAGAAAAGTACAAGATCGACTGGAGGACTGTTGATATGTTTTGTTCTACTCCCTTTTTCCCTCCAATACCGGCTTGAAAGATCCCTCCTCTCCTTCTAATAAATCGATATGTAAGATAAAATAGGACAGTAGAAGGAGAACAAAGGAGTGCGAAGAACCGTGATCGCCACCAAGACGCAGTACGTTATGAACACGCCGTGCCTTGAAAAGAGGGAGAGGTACTCGCCTGAGCTGCAGCGCTAGGAAGATGAACGGTTCAGGGAGAACCGCCTAAGGCATGCACGGTCTTACGATAGACCGCCTAAGGACGCTGCAGGAGATGCGGGATGAAGCGCTCTTGGAAGTTGAACGGCTCTGTCACGACCGCAGGAAGAAGAAGGACGGCCCAGATAGCACCGCACGTCTCCTTGAACGGACTGTAGAGAACCGCGCAAGACCACCAAGCCAGAAGTCGCAAAGGGGTCCAACCTCCACCCTCTCCAGCCGGCCAGAGGGGATGGGCCTCGTGCTAGGAATTGCTGACCTGCAAAATAACGTGAAAACACAAAGATAAAACCTAGATTAGAACTGGACAGTGTAGTAAATGCCAAAATAATAAGGAGTGAACATTAATAAGTGGGAAGGGGGATACCTGGGGGATTTTAAACCCCTAGGGCGTCAAAACGTGGGTGGGTGTGTGCATGGCAATGAAGATGAAGAAGAACGTGGGGAGAAAAGGAGGAAAACAATGCATGCAAATGAAAGAAGGATGAAACCAATCAACCACATAAAAGACTCAAAAATAGACTACTCCCTGAACCGGAGGCTTGTACGGACGTAGAAAGTCTCCCTCCTTGGTGCTAGGTCGCTCAGGGAATGCGGCAGGGCTTCGCCGTCGACCAAAAATCTCCCCCCTTTCAAGCCTGGTCTTTAGGGTCTATTTATAGAGCCTCGAAAGCCAACCCCGAAATTAGGGTTAGAGGCATTTTCAGGTCGAGATAATCAAAGGAAAATAATAGATAAATAGATTATCTTTCATCCAGTCGAAACGACACTTAAAGTGGTTGATTATCTGCGGAGAAAATGATGGGAGAAGTTGCGGATAAAATCACGGATAAAAGGGATAAAATCGGTTGAAATTCAGCATTCGAAGGGATGAACGGTCTTACGATAGACCGCTAAACTGGATGGGCGATCGTGTCTTGGCCATCCAACCCTGTCGGTGGAAATTCAAAAATAATTTATAAATAATCTAAATTATCCATCGAACTGACCGAAACGTTCGCCGTTGAACTCTCATAGATGGACGGCTCAGATGAAACCGTTCACCCGTTGAGCGGCCAGGGACAAGCCTTTCTAGCCTCGTTGGTGATAAATCAAAATAGGTAAGATAATTCGATAATTATCTGAGAAAATCATTCAGCGCAGGACTCTGAGAGATGAGCGGTCATCATCAGTCCGTCCATCAAATTGAACGGCCAGAATGGGACCGCATAAAAGCTTGTCGGTGGAAATTCAAAAAATTACCCACAATATTCCAAAATATATGAACGGTCCACAGTCAACCGCACATGGATTGAGCGGCCAGGGAGAAACCGTACATGCACATGGACGCTTGAAAACTCATAGAAAAGCCCAATCAACCAACACCAAGGCCCGTTAAGCCCTGTATCAACTTGGACCTAACCAAGGAGGGAGGCAACCCATAAAACTGGCCCAAAGCATGCCTGAAAATAGCCCCAGCGAGTGATGGACAACTCGAGACATCAACAAATGGGAGTAAGAGGAGCGACTCAACTTATCGGCATAAAACGGGTGTCAACAAATGCCCCTACTTAACGTCCTCTTTGCAGGGGAGCGAGCGGAGGTGAAGCGAAAGTGACATGGAACATGGAGATGAAGCGAAAATACAGCGGAGTGGACCGGAAAAGCGGGCGTTAAGGTAAAACGACACCCGTTTTTACCAACAAGCGACATGAATCTTCCGGAAAACTCTGAACCAAACGTAAGGAATGATTAAACCAAAAGTGACACCAGTCTAGAGGAACTAAACTAAATGAAATAAATCGACAAGACCAACCTCATGGGGGACACAATCCCGCGGTCCAATGAGGAGGCCAAAAGCAGGCAGCAAAAGTAAACGAAATAGGCTAAAGCTCCAGACGGGGACCTCTTAATCAACCAAACCAAGCGAATCGACCAAAGAGAACCTTCCAACTCAGAGTGAAATTAGTTCCTCTTACTCAAACACTGAACGCACAGCTAACCATCACTGATGGGACATTCTTCAGGCAAACCATGGGGCATGAAAGCTCAAAAGATGCGTATGATGCATGCTGGGCTAAAACAAAAGAAATCATTAAAACAAATGCGAAGAAAGATTAAAATATAAAATACTCGAGAATAATATTGCTAGGCTGGGAGAATTCGAGTCAAGACACTATCCGCAACCACAGCGTGCAGGATAGATCCATCCTCCCCATGGCATCCCAACCTAACGGCCTATCCGAAGATTAAACACGTGAACCTGGATCATCATCGTTTTTGTTAAAGGGGAACATTAGATCCTGGAACACGTAGATAACCAACTGGTTCTCGAGATAATATACTATAGTACCATATAATAATGCAATAAGGGTGACAAGGATAGAAGGCCATACCTGACTTACCTGTACAGGTGGAACGGCAAGTGAGAGTTTTCTTTTTTTCTGATTTTTATGAATTTTCATAGATAAGACAGATGAGATAAACATAGCAGAGATAACACAATGATTAACTGAACGATAAACAACATGACATAACATGACGAATGGAAAAAACAACACAACAAGACGAACAAGCACATAAGGAAAGGCATAAACAGACAATACGCATGCATGAACATGGGTTGACAGGACAACAATCGGCGGGACATCACATGATAGATCACATGGTTGGGACAACACATGGAACATGGAGGGACGATTGTCAACATGCGCAAAACAACTAACAACATGGGGTGAAGAACAAAACAACATGTGTGGGACAACACGGTGGGACATGGTCACGAGACAAGGATACGATGGGACACATAACACGACAAAGCGCGATCTTCAATCAGAACCCGAGATCAGAATGAAGCAGAACCGCCAGGTTCATAATCGTGAGGCAAAACCCTCCCATAAAGATATGATCATTGCAAACAAAAGCTGAGAAGGACTCAAGCTTCAGAAGAGATCGAGAGATATGATTGAAGAAAAGAACAGATCAAAGATGTGAACAGGAGACAGATAAAACAAAATATGAAGTAAGGAAAGCTTGAGTACCTGCAACCTGCACACTTAGCAAACTGATTACGTATCCGTTCTCAATATAAATCTGAATGCATGAAAAGAAAAACAAAAAGACACATTTTTGGGCTTTTTTTTGTAATTTTATGATTTTTTTTGGATTTTGAATAATATTCCATTTTTGTGGATTTTTTTGACAATATCTTTTTTTTATTTTTGACAATATCTCATTTTTTGATTTTTTTTTTTGACAATATCTCTTTTTTTAATTTTTGACAATAGCAATCCGTAGCACCCAAAGACAAGCTCGAACTACTGGTCGAGGATCGTCGTCCCTCCCCTCTCATTAAAGACTTCCCTTGAGTAGGGTGTGCACGTGAGGGTGGCTTACCACAACCAACTACCTCTGAAGAACGGTGCCCCTACTAAGGCCATACCCGGGATACAACCCAGCCTAAGAGGAAGGAGTAGAAGAAAATTTGGAGACAAGCTTTATGCAGGATGGGAGACATCAGGACTCGAATTCCTTCCAGGGCACCACCCCTCAAAGATTAGGTCTGTTACGCCGGGGCTTTGTGCCTTTGATTTTGAGACCCATATTTATTAGGCATGCATGCGACCGGGCTCATGACGTCCCGCGGGGAACTGTACTGCCACTCTTGTCATGCCTTTGATTCATAATTTTGTATTCATTGATCTTCTCATTCATAGCCTTTACTGACTAGATTTAGCGTGAAAGCTCATTTTTGAGGGTCAAGACTGCCCCTATTTGAGACCTCTCCCGTATTAGGGAGCGCCTAGGTTAGTCATCTTATCCATCCATCTCTTGCCCCTGCACTTGGCCGAGCAGAGAAGAGAAAAGGCCTTCGTACATACCCAAAGTATAGCCAAAGCAGCAACGGTGCGTCTTAGAGAGATCGGCTATGGCTCACCGTGTAATGTGTGAAAAAAAATCCATGCTCAAAGGTCACCCTCAACAATCGGGGAAAGAAACTAGACTCCCAGCGCGGAGCTATCACCAGCCTAAGAGATACTGCAGAAGCGCACTTCTTTATTTGTCACAAAATTAAGATCTAATTAAACAAAGACTCCTAAAGCCACTCAATCATGTTAAGGAACCAACGTTATAAGTATGTGCCGGAATAATAAGAGTAATAGCAATGATAACATATTCTTGCACAAAATATAAATACCTTTGCAAATCCGTGGAGTGATCTTGACCATTGAGCTTTGAGGAGTGCGAGCTTTATTTTCCTTGCTTGACAGGACAAGAGTGAGAGGATAACAAAGGGATTGAAATATTCCTTGACATGGAGGAGCGATAGACACCAAACTAGACGAAGGAGGATAAAAAGGAAGAGAGACGAGGGCTAGAACTCCCTCGTTAAGGTACTGAGGCCCTGATAACAAGGAACCAAGTACATAATAACCAGTGATTAACTAAGATCAAGGCGGGCTAAAGCCTCGAAAACAGCACGAAAAAGGGTGAGAACCCCGAAAGGGTGAGGAAGAAAGAATAGAAAGATGATGAAAAGATAACTGTGAAGATAAGGGAGAAAGAGAAAGATCATCCGACGTGGTCGGAGAAGAAGAGTAGCGATCACCCGCCAAGGGCGGGGAAGAAAATGCAAGACCACCCGACAATGTCGGGGAGAAGAAATGGAAACCACCCGATAAAGTCGGGGAAGGATTAGAAAATCCACCCAACAAGGTCGGGGAACGAGTACAAGGAATCCCCAACAGGGTCGAGGAAAAAAGATGAGTAGCAAAATCTGGGCGTACCCGGGGAGAAAAATTACAAGAGGATGCCCCTGGCTCCGGGGAAGAGGAGGACATAGGCCGATGCCTAGAATGGTAAGGATAGGAAAAGATGGAAGAAATATGGTCAGGTGGTGGAAGGTACACCACCCAAGGATAAGAACCGAGCAGAAGAAAAGATGAATGGACGGAAGAAGGAAAGGAGGAAGTGGACCCCCAAGTGCGCAACTGACGGCCCTTGAACTTATGTCGTCGCCTCTTCTTAGCAGCAATCTTCTTGAAACAACGCCGCCCGGTGCAGACTCGGCTTCTCGGGCTCCTCAATCTGTAACGTCTTCTCAAATAGCGGGCCCACCTGGCAGACGGCCTGGCCTGATTGCGAATATGCAGCTGCATTGGGGCAGTTGCCCCTAGACTCCCGGTGCTGGCCATAGGTGGACATTCTTGAGCAAACGGCTTCCCAACTGAATGAATATCATGAAGCCACGGAGTTTTATCTTTTGGCACTAGAACATAGAGGTTTAGCAGCTCCACTCGGTAATCAGACTTGAAGCATAACTCCCGTACTAGTAGAGCAGGACAAAGCTGAGGGAGATCAATGCGCGGCGTTGATGTGGCCGGCATGCTAATAAATCGCGGGAGATGAGATAGACAATGTAGAATGCCCCTGGTCAATCTCGAGGACACGGCCGATTGCCCTTCGAATGCTAGATTCATTAGATTTCTGGCGGCCGTGTGGATTAGCACCATCCGGGCGGAAAACTCTTATGGGCCAGTGAATTGAATAGCAATCAAGCGAGAGGTGATAACAACATCGACAGTGAATTTTTCGGCGAGCAAAGAGATTGCCACCGGCCTCGCTTTTGAAGAAACCGGCACCAGTGCACAGGAACTCTTCTTAGCAACCCTCTTCATAGCAAATGCAGGCTCATTCCCCCTAGAATAGCCAGGAACCAGGACTCGGACCGGCATGCAGGAAATAACATCTTGGATCTTGAAATGCACGATTGAAACATGACTTGGCTCCTTTTCTCCCTGGGGACTAGACCTGAGGGGCACTAAAGGTAGCGTGTACCTGCTCCGTGAAGTGGGAAGTGGTAGAGGGAGGTTAGAAGGAGGAGGTTTGAAGGGCGCGGGTGGCGATGGTGCAAGTGATGGAGAAATACCGATGATGATGGGCATGGGTGGAGGCAAAGGCAAAAGTGGAGGTATGGGTTTAGGGTCGGCTTGCTCGGGCTCAGAGGATGATGGCGAAAGAAGTGGCATCGGTCGCGGGGATGGTTGTGAAGGTGAAGGAACATGGATTATTACGAGGGGAGGTGATGAAGACGGTGGTGAGGATAATAGGGATAATGGAGAGGGTGACGATGGAGATGTGGCCAATGGAGGCGGCGAAGATGGGGGTGGAGAAGGTGGTGGCAAAGGGGGTGATATGGTTGATGGAGATGGTGAAGGGGAAGAAGGAGGAAAAGAAGGTAGCGGCGTAGTGGAGGAAGTGGCGGGTGGTGGCGCTCTTCGGCGTATCTTTACAACACGTCGAGAGGCGTTGGGGACAGGAGTGGTGGTGGAAACGGAGGGTGAAAGAGAAGTTGCCCGAGCGGAGGTTAGGGTAGGTAAAGGTGGTGGAGGAGATGGGATAGAGAGAGAAGTGGGTAATGGAGCAGGTACCTTATCAACTAGAGAAACATCAGGGTGCCCCTGGTCTTGACGTGGAGACGGTTGCCTAGGCTGCACGACTTGCTGTTGTTGCTGCTTGTTGCTGCTTGCTGCTGAGATCTGAAATAACTTGGCGCATGATAGCCCAATCAATCATCTTCTTATCTTCCAAACTATAAACAAATTCTCGGAACTCAGAGCAATTCTCGACCACATGCCCCTGTTGACGATGGAATTCACAGAACTGGAGCAAATTCCCGACCACGGGTCGGCAAGGCGTAACCAAAGGGAGTTGCAACGCATGGGTGGCCATCAAAGCCTTGAAAACATCTGTAAGAGATTCCGGCAACGGGGGGTGAGAAGCTCGCTTCGGGCAAGGTGGATGCCGAGGGGTATGAAAAGGTTGTGGGGATGGTAGCGGGGGTTGCGTAGGCAAGGGGGATTGCGTAGGCAAAAGTGGTAGGCTAAAATGACGTGGAGGCATGGTGGGAGTGGGAATGTAATGGACGGTATCCACCCGCTCTGGGTATAGTGTTTCCTTGACCGGAAGTGGAGAGGCGCAGCGAGATGAGATAGCGGAGGGCTGACTCGTGGAGGGTTGGCATGCGGTGGAGCACATGGAAGTATAGGGGTGTGGGGGAGCGGACGGTCGACTCGTGGAAGGATATGTAGTGGAGGGTGGACTCATGGTGGATGGGGAAGAAAAGGGGTATGTGGAAGGCGAAGGTGGAGGGGACTCGTGGTCAAAGGAAACTAGGAGTTGTTGGGTAATGAAGCGGGCTCGACTGTAAAGTTGTTGCCATGAAGTGATATCGTTCAGGGCTAAGATGCATCTGAGCTCGGGCGTTGCGTTAGAAATAACCATCTTGGTCTGCTCGCCCTCCGGATAATGCCCCGGGACTTGCGCGGCTAGGCGACGTCCGCGGTCGGCAAACATGGAGAATTCCTCGCCGGGCTTCATCTTCTCTTGGGCCAAATCAACCATAGAATATCTGGGCCCAACCTGATTTCGATACTGCTGAATAAACCTTACTTGAACAGCTTGAAAATTCATCATCTGCTCTTGTGGTAACGTGAAAAATCAATCCTTGGCTGAGCCCTCTAAAGATAAGCCAAACAAATAGGCCATCAAGCGTGGATCATGCTGGAACAGGGCCGACTCATATAAGAACTCCTTCAAATGGACATAGGGGTCACCAACTCCACCATAGCGATGATAAGCTGGAATTTGTGAATGTGATGGAAGTTGAAGACCTCGAAAGGCAAACGGGATATCCAAAGAAGTCTGAGGATTGATTCGACGTTGCAATTCATCAAGCTGGCGTTGGGCCTATGTGAACATCTCCTCGGTAGGAAGAATCCGAGAAGGGTATGAACCAGCCTGAGCAAGAGATGGTGAATTTAGACCAGGATAATGATGATAGACCGGATAAGGGGATCCGGCCTGAGAAGAAGGAAAGCCTGTTCCAGGAATGGAGGAATGCGTGGGCCTGGACGGATTACGTGCGTGGGAATGAGGATAGATTGGACTAGTAGCAGCATGGGCGGGATAAGATGGCCCGTTAAAAGAATGGGGTCCAATAGAGGAATGAGGAGACGGGCTCGCATGGGAAGAGGAATCCACACGGGGGTAAGAAGATGGAGAGGTATAGGAATAAGGTGTTGTGGACGCACTTTCCGATCAATTGGTTATGGTGGTTCGTTTATTGGTCTATTAAGTGCGTGGGCGTGCCAGTCACCGAAGTGACAATTTATTCGGGCTCCCATGGTGCGCTCGATCTGACTTGGTCAGACGATTGTGTGGTTCGTGTCGGGACCAAAACCTGTCGCGCCATGAAGGTCACGACGTCATTTACATCCCCCATACGAGGGAACACCCTTGATTAATCACCGAGAATCAGGGCCTCATGGCCAGGAAATTAATTGCATGAAAGGTCTATTAGGAGGTATTGAAATCCTCGCGCGAGTGTGAGAAGGAAAACCATTCGAGATCGTGTCAGTCATGTGCTGACCATTTAATGTTCGGACGAATGTCCGGCTCGAGAAAATCTCGATTGTCGCGGGAAAATCGGAACGCATGTATGCCGAGGTACGGCAAATTTATTATTCAGAAGAACGGAAAATGTTCGGCTAAATCTCAGTTAGAGCGGTCAAAAACTAGTAAGTCTGTTGGCCCGGTGCAATTTCAAGCTACGACCATACTGCGGTGGGCCCCCCGCAGTCGCAACAAGACTTGCGTGAGCGTCATCAATGTTTCCGTTCCAAGGGGGCAACGGGGGTGTGTCCCGGGATCAGATCCCAGAACCAATATGTATTCAGAGGGAGCGGGCTATAGGTTGAGGATGTGAGTCAGACAATGACCATGATCGAGACGGACCCGAGGTCTAAGCGCGGTCCACGAAGGCCTTATTGATATTCCCACTGATAGGGGCCGGGGATGATGAGAGTCGTATCGTTCCATTCGGGTTTTGTCGGTCACTCGAGGGACCATTTTGATATTCGGACGAGCGTCCGGCTTTAGGAAATCGTAATCGTCACGGGAAAATCGGAGCATATGTATGTCAGGATACGGCAAATTTATTGTTCAAAGGAACGGGAAACATTCGGTTAGATCCCGATTAAAGTGGTCGGGAATCAGCGAGTTTATTGGCCCAGTGCGAGATCGAGTCAGGACCATTATGGGGGCGCCGCCCGCGGTCCAAACGAGGCCTGCGTGGGCATCGTCAATATTTCCGGTGCGAAGGGCAACGGGAAAGTGTCCCGGGACTAGATTCCAAAATAAGGACGTGTTCAAAGATAGCGGGCTGTAGGCCTAAGATATGGGTCAGGCCAGGACCATGATTAGGGTGAACCCTAGGTCCAAGCGTGACCCACGGAGGCCTTATCGATATTCCCATGCAAAGGGTTCAGGGATGACGAGAGCCATCTCATTCTATTCCGATTTGGTCGGTCATTCACGGACCACTTTATATTCGGACAAAGGTCCATATTGAAAGTACGACGTGGATGGAAACGACCCCGTACAAATGTATGCCGAGTTTGCGGTAATTTCAATGAAAGAGCGGGAACGAATCTCAATAGAATGAATCCGATTTGACGAGCTATCGGCCCAGAGCAATGCCGGATCACGACCATATCGGGGTGGGAGCTGTCGGCCATGTTGGTCACCCACGGACCTTTTCATGTTCGAACATATGTCCATAATAGAAACGCGGCGAAAATCTAGGTGAACCCGTTCAAATATCTGCCGAACGCGCAGCAATTTTAGTAGTGGGTCGAAAGGGATCCGGCCTGAGGAGCGGGTCCAGTGTAATCGGAATGTCGGCCCAAAGCAAGGTCGGGTCATGACCATTTCGGGATGACTCCCAAGGCTCAGGCCCGGCCTGTAAGGGCGGCATTGTTATTCCTTCAGCGCCAGGTCACGGTGGAGACGGGGCTGCAATATAGATTTTACCATCTTCTTTATCTGGGATTTTTAGCCATAAGATTTGGTGCTGTTTATTCCCCTTTATGTATTTGTTCTGGATGATTTCACCATTTTATTTATTATTATTATTATATTTTCTCTTTTTTACTATTATTATTACTATTTCACATTTTTTGCTTATTTCTCATATATATATATTCAGATTTATTTATTTATCATAATTTTTATTAATTTATCATTATTATTATTATTATTATTATCATTATCATTGTATATTTTATATATATATATATATATATATATATATATATATATATATATATATATATATATATATATATATATGGAGAGAGAGTGGGCCGCTGGAGGGCTAAAAGGGGTTAAAGGGGGACGTGCCGACGAAGGGGTTCAAGAGGGCGTACCGGGCTAGAGGGGAGGCAGGCGTGCCGGACAAGGAAGGCTAAAGGCGTGCCGGGCAACGGACAAAGGGAGCTTGCCGGCGAAGATGCCAGAAAGGGTGTGCCGGGGAAAGGAAGGGGAGGCGTGCCAGCGAAGGGCCTGACCGAGTGTGCCGGACAAGGGCTGAAAGGGGTGTCGTTGAGCGTGGGGAGAGCGTGCCGGCGAAGGATGGCTGGAGGGGCGTGTCGGCGAAGAGCCGCCAAGCTGGGCGTGCCGGCGAAGGGCGCGAGCGGGCGTGCCGGCGAAGGGCGCGAGCGGGCGTGCCCGCGAAGGGTGTGCCGGTCAAGAGTGGCTAGAGGGTGTACCGGCGAAGGGCATGGGGAGCGTGTCGGCGAAGGGCCAAGCAAGGTGTACCGGAGAAAGGCAAGGGCAGGCGTGCCGGCCAAGGGTATTGAGGTGTACCGGGGGAAGAGGCTGTGTCGCTGGAGGGTTCAAAGAGGTGGGGTTGAGCACGCCGAGGAAACTTCAAGGCAGGGTGTACCGGCGGAGGTCCGGACGGAGCCCACTCATCTTCCATCCTTATGCCTTTTCTTTTTTTTTCTTCTTTTCTCTCTTGATTTTATTCAGTTTGCGTGGGTTTCTTCTCTCTTTCTCTTGATTAACTTCCATTCCTTCTCCCATGAGGACGAATGTTCAAGTTACTTAGTTGTTGCTCGATTCGGCTCTCTTTGAGCTGATTGCGGTTCTCTTACCTCGGTTGACGCATTTTACCTTTATTCTTTTCATTGGTTTGTTGCTCCCTTTAGCCTTTTAATTTGTTATTGTCCCACTTATTTGTTGCTTCCTTTTGTCTCTTTTTTTAATATGTTATCGTTTCTAACAAAAATTCGACAGCATCTCCCCTTGACCCGAGCGTAAGGGAGATACAGGGATCTCGCCCACAAGGAGTGGCGGAACCCGACAACTGAAGGTGGGCGCTCGAGAGCGACAACACCTTAATAAAACTTCGAAAAATTCGGAGGGAGCGGCGAATGGGAGACGATTCTAGGACTTGCTAGGGGGGGTGCGCCGGGCAAGAAGGAGGGGCTGGTGGCTAGCTTGCCGGCCAGGGAGCCTGTAGGGGCTGGAGAGGTGTGCCGGCCTGAGCGAGGCCAGGGTGTGTCGACGAAGGGTGGCCTAGAGTGCACCGGGGAAGACTCGCAGGGGTGTGCCGGCGAAGGGCTTGGCTAGGGCGTGCCGGGGAAGGCCCGTAAGGGCGTGCCACTGGAGGCACAACTGTGGTGTGCCATTGGAGGCACGGCTGGGGTGTGCCGCTGAGGGCGCCCAGGGGTGAACGAAGGCAAAAATGCCCGGGAGGAAGCAAACCCTAACAAAAGGAAAAAAGGAAAGGGGCGTGAAACACCGAAGGATGCAAACACGGAAGAAATGCTTTAGAAAGACGTCCAAAAATACTTGCAAGCCTTCTACTTTTATTCTCACAAAAGGAGTGTCCCAAGGGAGCTAATACATTGCAACGGAAAAGGAAAAAATGGAAAAAGGAAAAAAGGAGGACAAATGAAGCAAGAAAGAAAATACAGTGAGGGGGGAACGGAGCATGGACTCCTCCCCTCCCGGACCTCTCTCTCTCTCTTCACTCACTCTTCTTCTCTTCCTCTCTTCACACAGACGGTGGTGGTGGGTGGAGCGGCGAGCTCCTCTTCTTCTTCTTCTTCTTCTTCTTCTCTTTCTCTTCGCGCGGACGACAGTGGACGGAGCAGTAGGGGGGGCAGAGCCTCCCTTCCTCCTCCTCTCTTCTCTCTTCGCACAGACGGCGGCGGTGGGTGGAGCGGCGAGCTCCCCCCCTCTCTTCCTCTCTTGCTCTCTTCTTCTCTTCTCCTTCTTCTTCTCTTCTTCTTCTTCTACTCTTCTTCTCTTTCTCTTCTTCTCTTCTCCTCTTCACTATCTGTGTGTGTCTGTCTGTGTGTTGTTCGCCGGAAGAGGAAGGCTTTTATACCCTGGTAGCAGCGAGATCAGTCGAAGGTGGGAAATCGGAGGCATTGAATGGGGATTTGACCCGTCGTCCTTGGTGGCAGGGGGGGTAGCCTGCGTGGCCCAACCCCCGGTCGACACCTCGGACAGCCCACTGTGCGCCAAGAATCCGTAGGGCGTGGGCATCACGTCGTTCTATCGGTTGCACTGGCCAGGGTGTGCCGTTGAATGGGTGGGTAGCCGTGCCGCTGGAAGACTGCAAAAGCGTGCCGCTGAAGGGGCTGGTAGCGTGTGCCCCAAAGGGGCTAAAAACCCGTGCCGCTAAAGGGCTTGGCATAGTGTGCCGTTGAATGGGCAGCCAAGGTGTCCTACTAAAGGAGCTTGCAGGCGTGCCGTTGAAAGACCATTAAGGCGTGCCGTTGAAGGGGCTGGCAGGCGCGCCATTGAAGGGCCTGGCAGGCGTGCCGTTGAAGGGGCTGGCTGGCGCGCCGTTGAAGGGGCTGGCAGGCGCGCCGTTGAAGGGGCTGGCAGGCGCGCCGTTGAAGGGCCTGGCAGGCGTGCCTGCCAGCTGTTGAAGAGCCTGACAGGCATGCCGTTGAAGGGGCTGGCAGGCGCGCCGTTGATGGGGCTGGCAGGCCTACCGTTGAAGGGGCTGGCAGGCGTGCCGTTGAAGGCTTGCAGGCGTGCCGTTGAAGGGCCTGGCAGGCGTGCCGTTGAAGGGCATATTTGAGGCCTTCGTTGACACGAGTTGCGGTCCATTTGATTTCTCTTCGCTGTCGTGACTCCGGAGACGGCTTCACGATAGTGTGTATTTGTTCGGAGAGTACGGATGGCCTGTCTCCTCCGCAGTTTCTTCGTTTGGGGTTGTGGCTGATGCTGGATTGGTCGGGACACATGGACGTGCAATTTTACACGTCCACAGGTGCAGGGGAGAAATGCTCCATGGGGAGAATGGAGACTTTATACAGTGAATTTCAAATGAATACAAGGAGTGGAATAAACCTAAGACAAATTGTAGCTAAATGGAGACACACGAAGATGAGCCAGGCCAAATAAGCCTAATCTGACAAAAGGATGCAAATGATGACGCTACACAACATACAATGGAGGAGAAAGATGAGAAAATAATCAGCCAATTACCCAAACAAATTCCAAGTGATGCGCGAAGATTTTTATGAGTTCTCTTTTAGGACCTTAGTGGATTAATTAAAAATGTGAGTTCACTCAACCACAAGGTACCTATATAGGGTGAGAATGGAGAACTGACAGACTCTAAAGGACTCTCTCTCACACGAATGCAGACCCTAGACTAGGGGGTAGTATGGTACAACCTGCCCGGCGTCCGTGTGGGAATCCACGGCTCACGGGGGCTTACGGAGGTCCTCGGCAAGGTCCCTTAGTCGGCTCCAAGGAGTATGGAGACGAGAGGAAACCCTACCTCGATAGGAATGCAACTAACTATGAACGAAATGCATGAATCCTATGTGCACCGGAGTGCATGCAAGATCTAGCCTAGAAACTAACAAGCAATGACCAAAATAAACATGCAAGGATGAAATCAAGTAGGCAACAACAACATGTAACCAGGTGAAGATAAATGAATGGCACAAAGGAGAACAAAGACAATATAGATATGGCAATCAAAGCAACCTCGGGTGCACTGTGACATCAAAAGGACGGTCTGTGGGAGACCGCACAATAAGATAAACGGTCTGGGGTGGACCGCATAATCCAGGGAGCAACAGAACGGCAGAATAACTGTAAAAGAATCACAGAGTGCTGGAAATGAAGGACGGCAGCGATGAAAAACGTACCAAGAAGAGCGGTCTGTACACAGCCGCGTAAGCTCTGGAACGGATCCCCACTAACCGTGTACCTGCAGTCAGAACACGCAAAAGCGTACCTGTGCCAGAGAGATGGACGGCCAGGGACAGGCCGTTCAGAAGTATGGACGGTCGATAGAACACCATCTATGACAGGACGCTGGCAAGAGAACTGGCGCTGTTCGCAGGGAAGGACGGTGGATGATCAGCCGCCCAGAGGATGAACGGCTCTGTGAGAACCGCTCACGTTCCAGAAGGCAGAAAACGCAACTTAACCTGCAATCACTCCAAAAGGGGACTAACACAATGAAAGAGGGGTCAGCAAATCACAAGCACGATGGGCACTAGGTGTCCCACCGTGATCGCCAAAAAACGAGGCTGTTGATATATTTTGTTCTACTCTCTTTTTCTCTCCAATACCGGCTTGAAAGATCCCTCCTCTCCTTCTAATAAATCGATATGTAAGATAAAATACCACAGTAGAAGGAGAACACGGGAGAGTGAAGAACCGTGATCGCCACCAAGATGACGTACGTGATGAACACGCCGTGCCTTGGAAAGAGGGAGAGGTACTCACCTGAGCTGCAGCGCTAGGAAGATGAACGGTTCAGGGAGAACCGCCTAAGGCATGCACGGTCTTACGATAGATCACCTAAGGACGCTGCAGGAGATGCGTGATGAAGCGCTCCTGGAAGTTGAACGGCTCTATCACGACCGTAGGAAGAAGAAGGACGGCCCAGATAGCACAGCACGTCTCCTTGAACAGACTGTAGAGAACCGCGCAAGACCACCAAGCCAGAAGTCGTAAAGGGGTCCAACCACCACCCTCTCTAGCAGGCCAGAGGGGATGTGCCTCGTGCTAGGAATTGCTGACCTGTAAAATAACGTGAAAACACAAAGATAAAACCTAGATTAGAACTGGACAGTGTAGTAAATGCCAAAATAATAAGGAGTGAACATTAATAAGTGGGAAGGGGGATACCTGGGGGATTTTAAACCCCTAGGGCGCCAAAACGTGGGTGGGTGTGTGCATGGCAACGAAGATGAAGAAGAACGTGGGGAGAAAAGGAGGAAAACAATGCATGCAAATGAAAGAAGGATGAAACCAATCAACCACACAAAAGACTCAAAAATAGACTACTCCCTTAACCGAAGGCTTGTACGGACGTAGAAAGCCTCCCTCCTTGGTGCTAGGTCGCTCAAGAATGCGGCAGGGCTTCGCCGTCGACCAAAAATCTCCCCCCTTTCAAGCCCGGTCTTTAAGGTCTATTTATAGAGCCTCGAAAGTCAGCCCCGAAATTAGGGTTTAGAGGCATTTTCAGGTAAAGATAATCAAAGGAAAATCATAGATAAATAGATTATCTTTCATCCAGTCGAAACAGCACTTAAAATGGTTGATTATCCACGAAGAAAATGATGGGAGAAGTTGGGGATAAAACCACGGATAAAAGGGATAAAATGGGTTGAAATTCAGCATTCGAAGGGATGAACGGTCTTACGATAGACCGCTCAACTGGATGGGCGGTCGTGTCCTGGCCGTCCAACCCTGTCGGTGGAAATTTAAAAATAATTTATAAATAATCCAAATTATCCATCGAACTGACCGAAACGTTCACCGTTGGACTCTCATAGATGGACGGCTCAGATGAAACCGTTCACCCGTTGAGCGGCCAGGGACAAGCCGTTCTAGCCTCATCGGTGATAAATCAAAATAGATAAGATATTTAGATAATTATCTGAGAAAACCATTCAGCGCAGGACTCTGAGAGATGAGCGGTCATCATCAGTCCGTCCATCAAATTGAACGGCCAGAATAGGACCGCATAAAAGCTTGTCGATGGAAATTCAAAAAATTACCCACAATATTCCAAAATATATGAACGGTCCACAGTCAACCGCACATGGATTGAGCGGCCAGGGAGAAACCGTACATGCACATGGACGCTTGAAAACTCATAGAAAAGCCCAATCAACCAACACCAAGGCCAGTTAAGCCCTGTACCAACTTGGACCTAACCAAGGAGGGAGGCAACCCATAAAATTGGCCCAAAGCATGCCTGAAAATAGCCCCAGCGAGTGACGGACAACTCGAGGCATCAACAAATGGGAGTAAGAGGAACGACTCAACTTATCGGCATAAAACGGGTGTCAACAAGGACGTCGACTCCTTATAACCCACAGGCCAATGACTTGGCCGAAGCTTTCAATAAAACGCTTTGTACACTCCTGTCCAAGATTGTTAATTCTAACAAGAGGGACTGGGAAGAGAAAATGTATGAGGCTCTGTGGGCATATCGAACTGTATACAAAACTCCAACATGTTGCTCACCATTCTCCTTAGTATATGGCTCAGAGGCAATTATCCCTGTCGAGCTGGAAATACCCTCTCTCTGAGTCGCAATCCAACACGGGCTAGTCCAGGAAGAGCAAACAAACGTCGAGCGAAGGCTCGAAGAGCTCTCCAACTTGGCTCCAAGCCCACCAGAACATTCAGGTTTACCAGGCCCGCGTAGCTCGCGCCTTCGACAAGCTCGTCAAGGAGCGTGAATTCAAGAAGGGTGACCTCGTTATGGTCAAAAGGAGGGAAGTTATGGCTTCCAACCCCAAGGGTAAGCTAAATGAGAATTGGTTTGGACCCTATGTAATCCAAAAGGTTTATGAAGGCGGAGCGTATGTGATAGTCGATCATTGGGGGGAGATCCAGTTTCCACCCTTTAATGGTAGGCATCTAAGGTTGTACCACGCTCCGATTCCCCCCTTCAATGAATAATACATTTTCTCACCCCACAGCGGGCAAACTTGCGTTTCAACTGCTCGGATGGTTTGTCATTATTCACTGTGCATTTTAAAACCAAAAAAAAATATAATAAAAAGGGAAGAGAAAGAAGATAATAGAGAAAAAGAAGAAAAGGAAAGAAAAAGGGAAGAGAAAAAAGAAAAGAAAAGAAGAAAAGAAGAAAAGAAAAGAAGAAAAGAAGAAAAGAAAAGAAAAGAAAAGAAGAAAAGAAAGAAGAAAAGAAAAAAGGAGAAAAGAAAGGAAGAGAAAAAAGAAAGAAAAGAAAAGAGGGGGGAGGAAGCGAGGAGAAGCCAGCCCTCCTTTACTAACCCTCACCCGTACCAACGAACACTTCAATAAACGAATCAACCCTGTCAGCCCTTGACATTCTGTCGGCACTGACGAAGAATATCCCAACCGGACCTTTCACCCGGGATCGGGGAATCAACCCTTCTCCTCGCGTTGGCACCGACCCGTACCAACGAATATTTCAATAAACGAATCAACCCTGTCAGCCCTTGACATTCTGTTGGCACTGACGTAGAATACCCCAACCGGACCTTTCACCCGGAATCAGGGAATCAACCCTTCTCCTTGCGTTGGCACCAACCCGTACCAACGAATATTTCAATAAACGAATCAACTCTGTCAGCCCTTGACATTCTGTCGACACTGACGAAGAATACCCCAACCGAACCTTTCACCTGGGATCGGGGAATCAACCCTTCTCCTCGCGTTGGCACCAACCCGTACCAACGAATATTTCAATAAACGAATCAACCATGTCAGCCCTTGACATTCTGCCGGCACTGACGAAGAATACCCCAGCCGGACCTTTCGCCCGGGATCGGGGAATCAACCCTTCTCCTTACGTTGGCACCAACCCATACCAACGAACACATCAAGAGACAAATAAACCACATCTCTCCCCGGCACCCGGTCAGCATAGACAAACAACCCTCTTTTGACCAAGACCTCCCGTCACGGTCATTGAATGAACAAACTCTTCTCTCCGTCCCTTTGGGCGACCAACGACCCCTTTTAACCAAGACCTCATGTTTAGGTCGTTGAACAAACAAACTCTTCTCTCCGCCCCTCCAAGGTCAGATCAACCTAGTCGGGTCAAACATGCACGTAGCATCATTTGGCTGAGTCGCTTGACGGACATGGTGGAGTGGTCCCCTCGTCCCTCCTCTGGAAGGGCGAGCGCTCTCCCATGCTCCTATGCGAACCTCACCGGGTTCTCCCGAATAAGCTGTTAGTGTGAACTTGTGTTTCATCACATAGCAGAAGAGGAAGAAAAAAGAGAAAGAAGGGATTTCCCAACACCACACACATACAGGAGGCACATGGGATAACTGTATTGTATTCCTGTTAAAAAAAAAGAATTACACTGGCCTCGGGGCATACCCCGGTGTTACATGTAAAAAAGGGATGGAAGGGGGACTGGTAGCTAGTGTAGCCCCCGGAAGATGTCCTCAAAAGGAAGGATCCCGACACAAGGGAAGCTCATCATCTCACGCAGACGGTCTTCCTGCGTGTCGAGGCATTCCAACTCGGTCGTCACAGAGGCCAACGCTGCTTCGGCGACGGCCAGCTCTTCAGTTTCCCGGGTCTTGTTCGTCTCGGCCTCGAGCAGGTCGGACTCAGCCTGGGAAAGCCAGCCCCGGAGTCTCTCTATCTGGTTCTCCAGGGCGTGGATGTCGGCATTGCACCCGTCCAAGGCCTCCCGGTGCAGCCCCCTGCTATCCCTCAGCGTCGCCAAAGCCTCCAGATATTCGTCCCTCTGAGCGCCGATAGCTGTAAGCTCAGTTGGGGCCCGCGTCTTGAGGAATGCGCGACGGTTTACGTATTTCAATAGTAACAGAACACGTCGTGACCACTCTTCCAGCGGGCAACCCATCATTTGTAGTGCTTTGGTCAGCTGCTCCACGATAGCCCTTATGCCTTGATATGTGAGCGTTGGGTCGGCAACGACCATAGAGCGCAATACCAATAGGGTCTGGCGGACTGGCAGATTCGAGCTCACGTGGCCGATAGATGGGACGACTGGTGGGTCGAAGCTAACTTCGCTATCCACGACCGCCCACAGCTCGGTGTCAACCACGGCCGAGCTACCTGGAAGAGTCAGGGCCGAAAGGAGGGGCCTCGCGGGTTTCGAGGATGACCCCTGGCCAGCCACCACCATAGGTGAGGGGGATACCATAAAGGAGACGTCTGGCGCCGCCATGATGAGCGGCTGCTCTGGCTCCATTGATCGGGTGAGTTTCGAGCCCGACAATGTCGCCTCCTCCGTCAAAACTAGAGCCGCGACCCTGTCGGGAGAGTGAACGGTCGCAGAGGCCGGATCTGGTGCCGCAGCAGGCAAAGTTGCTTCGGTCTCCGCCTCCTCGGCAGACAAGGTATCGATGGTGGGCGGGTCCGATGTCGTTCCCGGGAAGTCTTCATCTCTTCCCGCCTGGAATTCCCCCGAATGTTCACTGAGGATCGTCAATATCCTCCCCAGGAGTCGGTCTTCCTCGGGTACGACTGGCGTCGGGATTGGTGGCAGTGGGATCACGAGCCGGGGGATGGCCCCCATCTGCAGAAGAGACGTCAAGGACCCCGCGTCCGGCCCCAGAAGCATCTTCAACCTTTTGGCCGCGTGCACGCAGAAGGATGAGCTCCACCTGGGGACGACTTTACGAACCCGAGGTGCACGCGCTCCGCGGGGCGTTGTTGTTACCTGACCATGTAAAGAAAGGTTAGCCGCTCACCGGGTGAAGTAAATCGCTGAATTCTCAAAGGAGCCGGATGGGTCCTCGTGCTCACCTCACCCGCCGGCACGATGCTGCTCCCTGGCGTCGTCTCCTCCCGGGTGTCGGCTTCGGGCACCGTCTCCTCTCGAGTCTCGGTCGCCGGCGACACCTCCCCTTCTTCCTGAATCTCAGCTTCGGGCACTATCGACTCTCGCACCTCGATCTCGGGCGCTATCTCCCCCTCTTCCAGGGCTTCGGTGGCTGGGATAGTAACCTCCACGGCTCCTTTGGAGGCGCGAGCCTGTATTGCCTCAAATAAATCAGCAACCCCGAAGGAAGACTTAAGGACGAGAAAGGAGGAAGAAAAAGGAAGGCATACACTCACAGCCACTACCACCTCTTCTCGGGGTGAAATCTCAACTGTCAAGATGGCAGCATCCAAGCTTACCCCGGCTTTGTCCTGCTGCAAAACCTCGACCAGGGACGCTAGTTTATTCAAAGCGACAGTGGTTGTCACTTGTCTGGCGGCTTCTAAACCCAGGACGTGGATTGCCGCACCTTTTGACGGGGCATGTTCCTATCGGAAGCAAAAAGTAATGATATCAAGGAGGTTAGTCGACGGCCTCAAGAAAGAAACCTGAATTAACAGGTTCGCACTTACGGGTGCCCGCTTCACCAGGCTAAGAGAAATAGGTAGCTAGTACCGGGGCTTTCCAGGTAGGAACTTGAAGGCTGGGCTCCCCGGGGATACCCTCAGTTGAAAGCACTTCGTCAGAAGAATAGCCGTAATCTACCTTCTCGCCCGACGAAGACTTAGTCCTAGTGGGCACCTCTTTCGTTGTCAAGGTGGCCCCCGCCTCAGCATCCGAGGTCGGCTCGTCGCCACGCCGGACGGGCAACCACGACTTCCCTGATCGCCACCCCTTCGTCCTATATGTCTGCCCGAACTGGGATGTCTCGGGGTCCGCCTCCGGTTGAGGGGCTACCACGTCAGCTCCTGCCAGGCAAAGCAGGATCCGGGTTCAGTCAGGCCCGTAAAGCTTCAAAAAGATTTAATCGAAGTGACTAGCAAAGAAAGTGGCATACCTCCTTCAGCTTCGGCGGCGGGAGTTGGGACGAAGAAGGTCTCTTCGATAGATTCTGCAGCCCCGTGGGTCACAACTTCACCCACGCCTGGGATAGATACGGGCGCGGGCCTCTCGACAACAGCTGGAACAAAAAATGTATGTGTTACAAGAAATGCCCCTCTTAATGTCAAAATACATCCCGGAGAGCCTCGAAGAAGAAGAAACCCAACCTGCAGGCCGACTCGGCTCGGTTCGAGTAGCTTCGAACTCCTCGAATGAAGAGATCAAAGGCGCCGGGGGAACGGCCGATGCAGCTTTGTCTGCCTCCATCTTTCATCGCTTTGCCTCCCGCCGCCCGGCCGCCTTGGCAGCGTCCACCGCCTTCTTCACGGGCGACTTCACCCGGGGCCTCTTCGCAGGCGGAGGCAGAGGGGTCGTAGTCGGAGCCACTGGCACCTCCTTGAAGTAAGCAGGCTTGCCTACCTGCCGAAGGAGATTACGATACGTCGCCATCTGGACGCTATCGGGGTGGTCTGTTTAAGAAAAGAGGAAGAAGAACGAGGGACCCGATCAGCTTCCAGCACCCAAGGAAAGGGCAACATTGAAAAGCACAAGTAAAAGAAGAAAACACTAAATACCATGTGGGCCAGTGTATAGTCGCAGTGCTATCGGCCAGTAGCTGATGGACGGTTCCTTGTCCCGGCGAGCCGCCTCCCGGACCAGCAAGCATACATCCTCGATTTTCTGGCAACGATCGGCGAGGGCAGCCAGGTCCGCGTGCTTCTTGGCGGCTAAGTGACAGAAGAGGTTGAAGTGGTCCATTCCCCATCCCTTTGCATAATAATAGGCGATATGGAGGCGCTTGCCCAAGATGGCCGCCCCCGGATCTTCAATCTTCAACCCATGCACCCGGAGAAGGACGTAGAGCCACGTGGTGTCCTTGTAATTCTCTAGGTTCCGCTCCTCCCTCCTCACGAACGTGCGGTATGGACAGATTTGGTCCCTCTCCGGACGCCAGCTCCTCGCGGGGGTGCCTCCTTCCTCCATGGGAAACGGATAATTGGTCAACTCCAGGTGGTCACTCTCGACGTGGCAAAGGTCCCGCAGGGTCTTCTTGAAATCATCCTTCGCCACCGGAGGCAGCTTAGCCTGTGATGCTGGCTTGGCCTCTCGAGCCCTTTTGCGTGCGATCATGTATGCAGCCACTTCCTGTTCCTTGCCCTGCCTCAACTGGAGGAGGTGCTCCGGGTCGATATCAAGGATCGGCACTGGCTGCCGGCTCTGGAACCTCCTCTCCACCCCATCCCAGCAGTCGGTCCGAGATAATCGATAGAAGGCTGTCCGGGCATTCCACCACTTCACGTACTCCGAGGTCACCCGTGGAATCCGACCCAGGGCTGGCACCCTGAAGGAAGCAGTGTCTGCCCGATGAAAGAAATCCCACCAGGTTCGGGCAGTCTCAGCAGTGGGGCTCCCCCGGAGGCTTCGCACCGACAGATCAAAGCGAGCACTGTACGTCGGGATATGTTGATCATACCCGAAATTCCTGCCGAAACGAAAGGGATAGTACGGCTCCAGCAACAGACTATCCCCCTTTCGGAAAGCCAGCACACTTGGGCGAATGGACAGCGCCCAGGCTCTGAGCTCTGGCTCCAACAACGGGCGAACCACGTTCTCCTGACTGATCGGATGCACATACTTTTCCACCTGGTCATCCCTGCATTCCCGGTTACTGTTTACCAATGGGCTTGAATGAGCAGCCAGGGTCCAGAAGTGAATAGTGCCGGCAGCATCAAGGGGCACCGTCGTCAGCCTTCCCCGGATGTCGTATAGTCGCATGGACGTCGAGGCTGACTCCACGCTCGCGAACTCCAGCATCCGTGGAACTAACCCCCAGCCTTGAATGGTGCGTGGGGCGAACTCAGGGAATAGGGAACAAACCCACGCATTGAAAAAATGCAGTGGGCACACATACCGCGCCTGTCGTGGGAACTGGTGAGCGCTGACATCCCCGAGCGCCTTGTAGATCAGACACAGAGTAGCTGGACACAGAGACAGCTTAATACCCCAGGCCATCTGGCAGGCCGGGTAGATCGCATCCGGCCGAATGATAGTCTCGTCTCCATATGGCATGGCGAACGAGCACAGCCAATAAGTCAGGAACGCCGCACAATGCGTCAGCGGGTCGACCCCTGCCGGATTGGGCCCGCTGCGGCGCCCTCAGGAAGAAATCTTCACATCAGCCTTCGACTTAGCACGCTTCTTGCTGGCGGTGGTAGTGCCTATGTGCGGGAAGTCTTTGTATTGTTTCAGGCCGTCGTAGAAGTACTGCAACCACAAGGTCATGCGGACTCTCTTCCGGTCTCCACGAGGGGGTTGCTTCCCGCCGTGCGCCAACTGATACAGGTCTCGGTACGCCTTCATAAGATACCGATACGAATAGACGAGGGAGTAGTAGCCGTCCCCGTTGGTCTCGTCCTTGATCAGATCTGGGAGGTAGACTTCTTCATAAGGCTCCCCGTCAATGGACAAGCCACTGAGCTGACTAAGACTCCACAAGTCCAATGAAGTCTCGCCCTCTGCCGTATAAAAGGTGTTGGTCTCTGCATTGAACACTTCAATCATCCCGCAGCAAAGGTCCCTGGAAATGGGGTAGCTATACCGGGAGGCGTAGACACTGTGATAAACGCCAGCCCGGATGAGGATAGGGGCGTAATTGAACAGCACATACTCTGTGAATTCCATGCCCTCTTCCCGAAAACTATGTGCATCCTTAAGCTTGAGCTCCCCGAACCAGCCCAGTGCCAGTTCGTGCTTGAATCGAATGGCCAAGCAATCCAGCAAGAAGGGTTCTTCTCTGTACCCCCACTTTATTGGAGCCAGGAACAGACCGAACCAGGGGTGTTCGCCCTGGACCCGCCCGGCAGCTGTGTCCCACCGAGCAGGGGTAAATTGAGGCGCCCGCACTAATTTGTCTTCTGCCGGCAGCACGGCCTCAAGTCCCAAGATGGGTTTCCATTTTCGAGCCTCTCCCACTAAATACATCGGGATACTCCTCGGAACACTGTAGAGCAGGCTGTCCCGGGACCGCAAAATCGCTTGCTCGGCCTCCTTGACAACTCGGAAGTTCCGCCTCTCCTGGTGACTGAGATGCTTCAGAAAGCGGATGAGATGCCTGTCCTTCGGGTAGTCCTTCCGGTACTCCCCCGTAGCCCGGTCAAAAGCCAAGCTGCCCTCGACCCGAGTAAGCCTACGGAAGTCCATCGTCTCGGTATCGGAGCCCGACGATCCGGCCAGTGCCGCTATCTCGGCATGCTCCCTGTCCAAGTCCTCCACATTAAACCAGGTAACCGCTGGCACCGGAGGTGGGGGAACGCGCTCGGCATCGAAAGTAGCAGAAGCAGCAGAATCTCTTGGGGCAGCCATCTCTCTGCAAGGTGCAAGGTACCTCAAGTCAGAACAAGATACAAATAAAAGAAAAAGAAAGGAAATTATAAAGGGGCTACACTGCAATTGATCTAAACAAAATGCCAATAATTTCTGACGAAATTTTGGCAGAGTTTCTCCTAGGCCGGAGGCGTAAGGGGAAAACACGGGTTCATGCCCACAAGGAGTGACGGCCCCAACAAAGTCACGGTGTGCCCAAGGGCGACACCGGAGATCCTTCGGTTGAAGAAGTCTTCTTCTCCCCTTTAGCGGCACACCCCGTGCCTCTCTTCAGCGGCACACCCATGCCAAGCCCTCTCAGCGGCACACCCGTGCCCTCTCCTCAGCGGCACACCCGTGCCCTCCTCTCAGCGGCACACTCTATGCCCTCACTTCAGCGGCACACCTCATGCCCTCTCCTCAGCGGCACACCTGTGCCCTCTCCTCAGCGGCACACTCCGTGCCCCCTCTTCAGCGGCACACCCCGTGCCCTCTCCTCAGCGGCACACTTGTGCCCTTCTCCAGCGGCACACCCATGCCCCCCAGTCCCAGCGGCACACCCGTGCCCTTCTTCCAGCGGCACACACGTGCCCCTTCTTCCAGCGGCACACCCGTGCCCTTCCTCCAGCGGCACACCTGTGCCCTCTCCCAGCGGCACACCTGTGCCCCCGTCAGCGGCACGCTCCGACGCCGTGACCGCCTCCACCCCATGCCGAAGAGAAGAAGAAGAATAGATGAAGAGGAAGAAGAAGAGATGAAGAGGAAGAAAAGAAGAAGAAGAAGAGAAGAGGAAGACGGGGAGCCTAGGGCCCCGTCGTCCCCCGAGCGAAGGGAGAACGAGAAGAACAAGAGGAAGAAGGAGAAGAGGAGAATGAAAGGAGAAGAGAAGAAAAAAAAGGGGGAGGAAGGGAAGGGGAAGAAAAGGGGGGGGGCTTCGCAGCGCCCTCACCAGAGGAGGAAGACGACGGCGAGCGGCGGTGGCCTCTGGCGGTGAAGGAAAGGAGAAGAAGAAGAGAGAGAGGGGGGCGACGGTGGCGGTGGTAACCGAAGAGGCACAGAGAGAGAAGGAGAGTTTGAAAATAAAGGGGGGAGTTCGAACGGAACTCCCCCGCCCCTTTTATATGGGTTTCAAAAGAAAGAAAAAAAGAGGGAAAGAAAAGAAAGGAAAAGAGATAAAACAAAAAATAAAATGAAAGAATAGAAGGAAAAGGAAAGAAAAAAGAGAGAAAGAAAAAAGAGAAGAAAAGGGAAGAAAAGAAAAAGGAAGAAAAAAAAGAGAAAAGAAAAAAAAAGAAGAAGAGGAAAAAAAGAGGGAAGGAAAAGAAAAAATACATATATATGTATACATAATATATATAAATGATAATGGTATAATAAATATATATAATAATATCTACGTCACATATCTTATGAACATATGCCCAAGAACGTACGTTAATTCCACGGATACACCCGCGAGCACCGTCGGGCTCACCCTTCGCCCGCGTTGCCCGTGGGTGGGGGGCATTTGTGGACGTATAAAACCGTACGTCCATATGTCCTGCCAAGCCCCCGCATTGATGTCAGAGTCAAAAAGAGAAGACCCGAGGAGACTGGCCATCCAGGACCCCAGAGAATACTACCGTCCGACAAATCCCCGCATTTGCATGGGAACATTAAATGACAGAGAAAACACAGGATATCCCTCCTGAATTTATGCACTGCTATGGACCCACCCTCGGGTCCCTAATGGTGAAGAAATACCCCAAAGAATGTACAACTTAAGTCCCTGAATCAGGAGCTGGTGCCCCTTCCAACGGCACGCTCCAAACGGCCTTCAGCGGCACACTCCTCTGGTGCCTTCAGCGGCACACCCCTGAAGAGCCTCCAGCGGCACACTCTTCAGGTGTCCCAGTGGCACACCTGAACGGGCCCCTAGCGGCACACTTTTCAGGTGCCCCGGAGGCACACCCAAACGGCCGTTCAATGGCACACTCTTCGAATGCCCCAGCGGCACACCCCTTCAAGTGCCCCAGCGGCACACTGCCAGTTGCCCCAGCAGCACACCCTTTTTGGTGCCTTCCAGCGGCACACCCCTTGGGAGCCCCCTCCAACGGCACGATAGTTGTGCCCCGTCAGCGGCACAATCGTCATGTCCTCCAGCGGCACGGGCGTTCTGCCCCCTCAACGGCACAACCCCTCAGCCCCCAGCGGCATAGCGTTGAATCCCCCTGAACGGCACGAACCGGCAGAAGACATAACGGTCACTAGAGAGGCCCCTTGGCGCGCAGCGCAGGCACCTCGATGCCAGCTAGCACCCGCCTTGGTGTCACCTTCTGGTTGGATGAGAGAGATCCCCACCTGACGGAGACAAGATCCGGGTCAACCTCGGATGGCAGTGCCATCATGAGGTCCCTCGTCAACGGACCACGTATAAAAGGCCTTCACAGAGAAGAGAACGGGGGACACATGTGAAGAGACCTGTTGGAGGAGGAAGCGAGACCACCCACGCGAAGAAGAAGAAGAAGAAGAGAAGAAGAAGAAGGTAGAGAAGGGTGGAGAGATTGAGAGGGAGTGAGCCACCTGTATAGGGGAGAGGAGGAATGGGGTGAAGGGAGGCACCCTCCCTCGTTCCAACTCTCCCCCGGCACTGTTTTCTTTTTCTCCTCTTTTTTGCTCCTCAGTTTTCCTCTTCTCCTTTCACAGTTTCTTCTGTTCTGCAGTATATTGTAGTTGGCCTTCGGATTCTGGCCTTTGCCATTTTGGAGTTCTTATCATGAATGGAAATGCCCTTGGGCTCTATCTTTTGTTGCGTCCGTTGTCTTTTCCTCGTCGTTAATCTGTGGTTTGCGTCTCCCTCCCGGTCTACTAGCTTCGTTCTGATTGCCCCTCGTGCCATCGGTTGGCTTAGCTCAACGAGCAGTGTTCTTGGTTTGTCAGCACAAGGCTGCCTCCTCCCCTTTTTGATGGCCCTTCCATGGCGAGAGTGTTACCCCACTTCCTCCACCTATGGGTTCGTTAGCACCCACTACCCCTGCCCAGCTGTTGGGATTCATCTACTGGCCGGGGGGCTCCTCAGACTTTTCTCCAAGGTCCACGATGTGCACACACACCCTTTCAAACCCTGAGTCATTACGCTGCTCAGGCCCTTCAACGGCACACTTCCTAATTCCTCAGCGGCACATTCTTAACCTTGTTTTCGTTCGCCCAGCGGTACACCTCCCTGAGTCTGCCCAGCGGCACGCTCTTCCCCTGGGCTTGCCCAGCGGTACACCCTTCCCATTCTCCCGCTCAGCGGTACACCTCCTTTGGCTGCCTCAGCGGCACACCTCCTCTACCGGCCTACCCAGAGGCACACCCTTGGACTGTCAGCCTAGCACACCTTGGCCATCATTTCTCCGGTGTACTCATAGCTTGCCTCAGTCTACTGATTTCTCGTTTGGTGTTTTCTCCGAGTTTTCTGAAGTTTCCCCAAAGGTGGCTGCTTAGGCACACACATCAGTTGTGGGTTCATGTCACTCCCTGTGGACATGTCCCTTGTATTCCCTTACCGTCCGGGTCAAGGGGAGATGCTGTCGAATTTTTGTCAGAAGTAACAATATGTTAAAAGATAAAAGGAAGCAACAAACAAATGAGGCTAAACAACAATAAAACATTCTAATCAACTAAAGGAATTATGCGAAGCTCCGGGAATTGGCTGAATAAGACTCGAAGAACTGCACCATCGAACATGACCTGGAATTCGATCACACGGCAGGGAAACTGAAAGCTTAACCATCTGAGACTCTCTATCAGACATGGACTGGGCAAGGGACTCTCTCTTGAACTCTGGCCCACCCCTTTGAGCGGCACACTTTGCTTGGTTTCATTCTCCACTCTCCCCAGCGGTACACCCCCACCTGCCTCCAGCGGTACGCCTCAGTTCTTCCCCTTTTTACCTTCAGCGGCATGCTCCTAGATCCCCAGCGGTACACTCTCTTTTGCCTTCTGAGCAGTACACCTCCTTTATCCTTCAGCGGTACGCTCCCCTTTAACCTCCAGCGGTACGCTCTTCTCCTCCCCAGCGGCACACTGCCCACTCTCTTAACCCTTCAGCGACACACCCTCTTAACCCTCCAGCGACACACTCTCTTAACCCTCCAGCGACACACTCTCAGCCCTCCATTGGCACACTCCTAATTCCACCCCCCCCAGTGGTACACTGCACCATCCCCAACAAATATATATAGATATGTATAAAAAAGGAAATATATATATATATTAAAAGGGACAATAAATAGCAATAATCGTGATAAGAAAGGGAGGTGGCAGCAATGGATAAGAAAAGAATTCATGGTCTGGGAACGGTAAAAGACAGTCGGCAAAAGGGGTAATGCTAATAAATGAACGATCATGATACATGTCACTCAAGGTAACTCACGAACATAACGATATGGCCCTCGTCTCTCCTTCTTGGATTCCGAACCCGGAATATTAATGATGCCCTCGCAGGCTGGGCTTCACCCTCAGGAGTCGTTCCTCCCGTCATGGTCACTGCCCGGCCTCGTCCCGGGCCAATATCTCACCAAGGTCCCCCCTTCCTCGCCGGGACCTGAGCCCCCACTTTGCATTAAATTTGCCGTCCCTTGGCAGACATTTGCACGGATTCATCCCCGTCACCGTCTTGTTTTCCGCACGGACTTCTGTTCAAACATGAAATGGTCCATCGGTGACCGACATAATCTGAGTGTTCATGCCCTCACCACGGGCTCACTGCATAGCACGGCTACCTTTTCCTTCCCGCATTAATTAGTATTTCTTTCGGTCGTGGAGCCCTTATTTCTGTAATTAATCAAGGGTATTCCCTCTCTGAGGGATGTAAATGACGTTGTGACCTTTATGGCACAACGGGTCTCAGTCCCGACCCGAACCACACAATCACCTGACTGAGTCAGATCGAGCGCACCCTTGGGCTCTTCGGAGCCTAAATAAATCGTCACTTTGTGACTGGCACGCCCACGCACCTAAATAAACGATCAACGTAATAAGCGAATTTTGGTGCGTCCATAAGCCCCCTCTCCACCACAATCGTCTCCTAGTGTGCCGCCTCATTTCCTAAGAGTTGATGTAACTGCTGGTCCCTCACAACAGTCCACCTCCTCCGACATAGCTCCTGGTTTTCAAAAAGGCGATTGTGCCTATACGGCGCCCCTGTTCCCTCCACGCGTGGACTCTGTTGCCCGTGGCGACTCCGGTTTTATGCCATGTGCAGCAACTCATAGAGATGCCTTGGTGGTGGCCCCCACCGGCAAGGTTCTCTTTGCAGCGTGTGTTGATGGAAATGTCGTGGCCCTTCCTGCCACGGCTAGGAACTTTGGGACCAGCAAGGTTCCTGTACATCCTTCTACTCCATTTATAGTTGGTCCGCGTGCTGGCTTGGTGGCAGCCCCAACCGGTAAGAAGTTTTTTGTCCATGCGCGTGTGGAGTGCCAGGCTGACGAGCCTGGCTACTCCTCTGCTGGTGAGCTTGGGGCGCCGATTGAGACACCTCCCGGTGTGCCACTTGGTCCACGCCCCACCACCTCTCATGATGTCAATCGTCAGCCTGCTTCTGTCATCTGTGAGGAAGCCAAGCATTTGGCCTGTCTGGCTAATGCGCTCCCCACGCTCCCCCGTGCCAACATCTTTGTTGGCTTTTTCGTCACACGATGTCCCGCCTCTGAAGCCCCTACCCGTCATCTTGGCTTTGCCAGCGGCCCCCCGTGCAGAGGCTCCTCCTCCACCTGATGCTCTTGACCCTTCTAGGCCACTCTCTGATGATGCATCTTGTGTGACTGTCTCTGAAGGTCCAGTTGACGTGCAGGGCTACATGCCCTCTCGGTCGCCTAGTCCAGATGTTGCTCCCAGCCAAGCTGATCTCGAGGTATTTGATGGTTCGGTTGATGAGGCGGAAGTGGAGTTCGGTGACCCTGACTTCAAGCCCGCCCGCCGAAGCAATCGTAGGAATCGTCGCAGGCCCAACCGTTACCGTGAGTTTTAGCTGGTTCTTCACTCTGTTGGCTTGTTGCCCGCCTCTTCTTGGGCCTCTGTTCCTTTTTCAGTTGTGTTTGTACTTTCCTTTCCCCGTGGCCTTGCTTTTATCTCCACGGCCCCTCTGCGTAGGGTGTCTATTTTTGGCTCTTGTTGTTTGTTGTGTTTCCTTTTATCATATTAATAAAACGTCTAGCTGAACTTCGGATCTGCCTAGGTATTAACTTAGTAAAAAAGAGAGAGAGAGAGAGAACGAATTGGAGAGAGTCCTACAGAACAAGGAAACTGCAAAACATGGGAAGATGAGCAGGTGGTTCCTCGTGACTCCTCGCGGTGCCAGCGTGGGGACGAGACGTGGGTCCCACGAGGATTGGCCGGAGTCAACCATTGATACAAGAGTTGCCCTCTCCATCTAGCTCATCAAATCAAATCACAGTAGTACTCTAGTCTCCTCCATCTCTTTTCACACCAGCCAGTGGTCTTCTATAGAGGCCAAGGCCCAAGTTACCATCAATTGGCTTGTAGAACCGGAACAGTCTTCTCTACTAGGACTATGAGCTTGAGCTTCGATCGGTAGGCAACTAATGATTTTGTCTTCAAATTAACACCAGAATTGCAATTAGTTTCATCGTTTAATTAAGCCCGGGTGCTTCTTTGAATGTAGAGCAAGGCCATGTGTTATCCCCGTGAGAGTCCCCATCGCCTAACCTTCTCCCGTTGAACACTCGGTAGCTAGTCCTTCACATCAAATCAAAGTCACAATTACAGAGGAGACAAATGTGAAAATTAAGATGGCACTGATCGAGAGGTGCACACCACGCTAATTAATTAAGGAAAAAGACATATCACGACAGATCTCCAAATCTCAAAGCTTCGACCGCATCTTGTATCAACGTGGAGAAGACCCAACAAATAACATGTGCAGTCGTCGGAATGGGATTCACGGGCGGCCTTAATTGCTCGGCACCCTACTACGTACTTCCAATTCTTCATCATGGGTCCAACTCTATTTACTTTTCTTTTCTTTTCTTCATGGTTGACGTGAACGAGATGTGATGTAACTTTGAACTAATGGAAAGATCGATGTGAGAACCGGCGGGTCTGGACAATCAATTAGGTCCAAATTAAGCATCCCATTCTTTAGACAGTCACGCCAGCGCTCCTTTTCTTTCGGCGGAAGACACACAAGAAACATGCATGGTGGGATGCACAGCGCCAAATGAAAGAAGTTTGACTGCTCGGTTAAGGTGTTTTGGGTCTAACAGGGTTAATTAAGGTCGGTTAAGCTTGAATAACGCATTGGAATCATTTGGTCGAATTATAAGTTATCATGGGTAGAAGTCATAGAACACAGTTAAAAAAGACCTAGAATAATGAAATGTTAGTTCATCAAACTAAAAAAGCCTAAGTCTAGGAATACCTTGCCTAGCCTTATTTTCTAATTACCCACCTATTCTATCGGATTAAGTATCAAAGCTGCCCATGCATAAGTAATAAAAAACTAAAAGAGGTGATGCTTATTCCAACCACCGTACACTGTACGGCCAATATATATGCATGCCCCCAAGGAATGTTTGTGAGGCTACAATTAGCACTATCGATCCTACCCACATTCCAAACGGGTGGTGGAGAGAGCTGATGAAATTGCAGTGCAAAAATGGGCACTTCGTCTCTCCTATCATCAAAGCAGGCTTCACCTTTTTGACCTGCATGCCAGAGAGAGGGATATGGGACGTGACTCGGGAATGCTTAAGCTGGTCCAGTGCTAGGTACGTACGTACCAAGTAGTCTTAAGGACGCGTTCGAGAAGGGAGTCGGCTTCTCCGTTCTCATAAAAATCTTCTCATCGTACAAATCTACGACTCATTCAAGATTTGTAATCATTTAAAATCTTTAGAATCCTCTCAAACACTTGCTTCTCATGGTTCACGATCGGATTCTACTTTTGTTCATGTATTTTATTTTCTCAAATTTTTCTCTCAACTCAAAAATCTAGACACATATTTGAACATTTGATAAAAATTAAGGACCGTCCAGAATTTGAACTCAAAAGTCGAGACTGAGTGACTTCTCAAAAAGTAGCCTAAAAGTTAAACTGACAGTTCTCTTCTTACAACTAGTATCCATATTCTCCAATAATGACCGCCCCATAATTAATTAGCAAAAATTTTGAACGTACGTGTTTTGTTTGCTTCCCTGCCTGCCAAGGACGACCGATGGAGGAGAAGCCAGAGGTGGTGTCTGATGTGCATCTTTTACAAGTCCTTAATTTATTCTGACACTTCCAAGGACACCCATACTATATACGGCAGATGTCCTTTGAAGGACAACGGGATGAATCCGAACAGCTCACACGGGGTTACAGCACCATTTCTTTCTTTCTTGAAGGGAAGGGAAGTTCAAACTTGGCCGGCAGTGGACGTCGTGTCATCTTGTCCCCGTTGTGGTTGGTGGGTCTACATGGTAAGCGCATAAATTAAGGATGTTAACGTTTTGGAGTTCCGGCGCAGGCTCGACAAGAGACTGCTTCCGATCGACTACTGTTCGCGTGAAGGCAACTATGTGAGCTTTTGGACGTCGACGTTTCGCTTGGAATCTTGTGAATGAGCTGTTCTTGCGCTCTGATTGCACGAGCAACGACATGTGAGTTTTGAAAGACGAATTAAGCCGGTTGAATGTTTGCCTTGGAATGATAAAAGATGGTGCTGATCATGGTGCCATATTATAAGATGTGGGGTGGCGTTGCAGTGGAACTCATGCCTTGAGTAATTGTTTGCCGTCTCTGCAGCTGCCAAACTTTATTCTCACTTGGAAAAGTAGTAGTCCCGGAGGGCTTGGTGAAGCTCACAAGCTAGGTTGTCCGGCCAGCTATGTGAAGTTAATTTGGGGCACGTCGATCCGTGTTCCCACGATACGTTAATAACTTGGAAGCATATGATCTCTAGCTTGCTTTGGGCCTCGGCAAACCTGATCAGTTCGGCCCAACAGATCGAAGCCAACTTATTTTAAAGTCTATATATGTTGTTCTCACGTCATATGGTTACCATATGATGTCACATCACATGGGAATCACAATCCGATTTATCACAGCTATATATGTTAGATCAAACCGAACCCAACAAAAGTGGTCGAACTTCGTCACGTGAGCTTTGAGGTGAATGGGGATCGGCTTAAACCAATTCTAACGTACGTGGGATGGCTTGCACCAACACTACTCTTCTGTTGGCTGGCTAGCTAGCTAGAGGATATCAGATGCATTATTAAGGGTATTGTGGGAACAATTTTTTATTATTTTATTTATTTATCTAAGTTTATTTATTTATTATTATTTAGTGCGTAAACGTGTCAGTCACGAGGTCACAATTTATTCAAACTTCGAAGATTGAAATGGCTCATAGTCATTTTACGATTCCTCTAATATTTCGTGCCAAATCAAATGATCCCTAAATGTAAACTAAAAGATCTGTTTGATATATAAAAATAAAATAACATAAAATAATTGGAGAGGGGAAAAATCGCAGTCTACTAATTATTCTTCCGGTCAAGGACCCACGAGATACATTCGGCCCAGTAGGTGACAACCCACTAAGAGCACCCGGGGCCTACCTACCAAAAGCCCGAGTAATAGGGCCCAAGAAAGGCTAGCAAACCCAGAGCGGACGTCCACGCGGAGGACTCCTTAAGCTTGGGAAAGCTCTCCTGCAAGGCGGATCCGAGCAACCAGAAAGCTACCGAGAGAACCCCCTCGAAAGAGCGCTCGGATAAGAGCGGTGCTCGACAACTTCAGCTTTCTAAAGGGGCTAATTCTTATCCAGGGGAGGACAACCCTATGTCAAGGATCTCCACTTGAGCCTCATGAAAGATTAATGACTGGACTCCTATCTGATGTACCCACCGGCGAACTCCCCGCCAATGAATTAGGTCAGACGTAGAAAGATTAAGATAGGGATAAGAGTCTCACACCGGTAAGAGTTCTTACCTAAAGAATACAACTCCCCTCTCGCTATCCCCTGCAGAACCACAAAGAAAATTCGTGGCTATTTAATCCCAAGGACCCTCTCCAAAGAAGATCATTGGGTATTACCTATCTCTAACCCCCAACTGGTGAAGAGCGATCATATATCCAAATACTCCTTGCATACGCTTGTTTTCAGCTCTTGCCCCTTGTTGACTTAAACATCGAAGTGTTTTTCCTGAGATCCCCATCCCAGGCCCCCTTAATCTTTGGTCCTCTTTGCAGGCCTATTCTAGAGGAGCCTTGGCGTGAACCTATCGTCAGCTTTCCCATCAGCATCCGACAATCTCGGGTACAAGATCGAGCCTCTTCAATGATAATTTTAAAATTGATGAGAAATAGAATTATTGTAATCTCCAGTTTTAAAACCCCTTAACTTTGGTTTCAGGCGATTATTGATTGAAAATTAAAATCAGATAAAAATACGAGTATTTCATGAGCTCATACAACCTATATATATCCAACAATTTAAGACACTCCAAACATAAGAAAAATATCATGAATAATTTAAGAAATTTTTAATGGACAATTTTGATAAATCTTGTTTACATAAAAATATAGCTTAAAACATGATATTATGAATAGTCTTCTTCCAAAAGAAAAATATCATAATTATCGTTTTAGACATGGCCCCGTAAATTGCGTTATTATAAGAGAAGTATTGCCTTTTTTGGTAATAAATAAGAGAGGTATCCATGTATTAGAAAATAACAGCCATCACATTTTTTCCTTACAGAACTATGTTCATGACATTATGATTCAAAGAGATATCTTCACATAAAATAAAAATTATCAAAAGAATTCATGCAAATATCTCAGCAAAAAAATTAATATTTTGACTTATTTTCTCACAACATTTGAGAGCACACGGTGCAACCTTGAATGTATCTATGACCTTGATTGCTAGCTTGGTCAATCCACGTTCTAAGACCCATCTTCCTATGTTTGCTAGCACATAAAAGAGACATCACGTCCACATGAGTAACGTTCAATGTTTTAAAATCTGACCTGGATGTTGACTCAATTAGATCAGTAGATCACGAGTCAATGATTTAATCGTTCGGGATGACTCGTGACTCATAATACTATAATCTTAAATATCAATATTAATTATCACCATAGAATTTTAATATACCTTAAATTAGAAATATGAAAGATACACTCTAACATATATTGTAAAAACAAAAATAAATACATTAAATAACCACTAATTAGATAGTCTAAAAAAGGAACAAAAAATATATTAAATAAACACTACATACGATCATTTATCAACTACAATTAACATCTCATGAAACATAAGTTTCATGGTGTGTGAAGTCAAATTTCTTCTTCATCTAAATTTTCATGTTTCAACGGGACTTCATCTTCTTCCTTGTCTTTATCTCCCTCTATGAGTATTTTCGAGTCTTCATCTTCTTCCTTCTATATATTGCTCTACAGACTATGCGTACTCACTTTAAGGAAGAAGCTAGAATTTGATAGACTAGAAGTTGAAAGTTTAGAGCTAAGTCTTTCAACTTCCAAAATTTATGTTAATCCTTTATTAATATCATTAAATAATAGAGTCAAAAGGTTAAATTAAAATTAAAACTTAAACTAATGATAATAAATTAAAGATAGGAAATATGTCGTTGACCCGCTTGGGTCACACTGATTTTATCGGGTTGAAGTGGGTTAGTTGGGACGGGTCGGGTTAATCAGATTTGACCAAGTTTTAGGTATGGTCTTGGGCAGTCTAGGCATTACTTTAACCCAATTTTGAGATCGAGTGATGGGTTGACCAGTATGACAGGCCGGGTCAGACCGAGTTTTAAAAAACTTCTAATGCAAGTTTCTAATGCTTAGTGCACACTCGGGATTATTACACATCCCATGTGTGCACTAGATTTAATTTTTTTTAATTTTTTTGTGATATGGGACCCAAGTCACCGTAACTTATGCAACTCAACCTTCATCTGATGACTCAAAAAAATTAAAAATAAAAAAGTTGATTAAAAAGTTGGGTCCAACACTATTCATTTGATATGAACTTTGTTTGAGAGTTTTTTGACCGTCTGACGGAATTGTGACTTATACTACAAGTTTGAGTGTTTTGGGCTCCACGTCACAAAAATCTCAAAAAAATAATAAAATAAACCAAGTGCACACTAGGGGTGTGTAATAGTCCCGAGTGTGCACTAAATATTTTTCCCACATAATTGGACAGGTCAATGGATCATTGATCTTTCTCCATTGCATGGCATGTATCCACATGTAAGTCCGTTCTCAATTCTCATCTTCTGGGGTTTCATTCACTAATTTTTCCTATGTTTTTATTTCTTGAACTAATTTTTAAAAATTTTACAAACATATAAAAATGATTCTTCCAAAACAAAAAAATCTAATATTCATAATAATTTTTCTTCACCCAAGATCCATTTTCCTATGGGAAAAAGTAATGAAATAGATCCCAAAGAATTTTTACTTTCTCCGTCTCATAGTTGAATGCAAATGTACAATTATATTTTTATATATTTTATAAAAATAAAATATATATTTACATTTCATCAGAAACATTTCCCATTAATTTTTTACTTTTTAAAAAATTATTTCTCATGATTAAAAAAAATTGAGCTGCATTCTCTTACGGAGGAGATTTTTCAAGAACTCTCAGAGTCACTTTGATAAAGAGTTGGGTTAGGGGCTGGTACGTCACCCCGGGTAACTTGGGTGGCCCACCCCTAACCTATCCCGAATGACTTATTCCACCCTTTTGATTGGATTCAAAAAATTCAAATTTATCTTTAACCGACCTTTGTTAAGAAATAAAGAGCCAAATAAGATTAATTAAGTCATCTCACCCATAATAATTTATCCTAATCGAGCTTATCCATTTATCAAAGTGTCCCTGAGAAAGTAATCCCAAGAGGAGCCACTAACCCTTCCAACAAATGAAACTATTTTAAATATGTGACAGCTTCACTCACCACTTCCCCCCCCCCCCCCCTCACCCCCAGAACACATCAATCAAGCACCCTTACCCTTACCTCTCTCTCTCTCTCTCTCTCTCTCTCTCTCTCACACACACACGCGCGCGCGCGCGCGCATCCAACAAAACCCAAACTGTGTCCCAGTCCCCACTATCATTCCAAGACAAATTAAAAGCACCCAGTGATGGCATGGTCAATGGCGAAGGCCGCTACTGTGGCCCTGTTGCTATTGGTGGGGTTCATCCCGCGCGCCAACACTGTCAGAGCTGCAAGAATAAATAGGGTGTCAACGATCATGCATCTGTTGCACCACCATAAACACGGTATAGGGCTTTTCCACGTTGGCTAGCCCCTCTTCCTATATAGTGCAACAATCTAGGGTTCCTTGTGCCAGAGTCCAAGATCGTGAATAAGATGAAGTTGGAGGTCTACTTTGGAAAGCCCACGTGTGATCCTTGATCTACTTTAGAGTCTCGTTCCATCATGTTTCTTTCTTAACGACCGATGCAATATGAAATCGCAAACAATGGTGGAGAATTCTACAACGAATTACAAATGTATGGATGATTGTATTCGTGACGTATTGAAGTGTCTATTTGTCTTCAAGAACATTTTATCGCCCAGGAGTGGGTTATGCTCTTAGGGCTCCTTTGTTAATCGGGTAGAATAACTCATTAGACCCTTTTCGGTCGAACGAGATATTTGACCCCGCATAACTCTTCTATATGTGAGAGGCTTTAGTGGGCCTCACAAACTTCTCTCTCATGGGATGAGTAATCTGGCGGCGCTATTCGAGAAACAAACAGGCCCTTAAGATATGATTGGCGTCTCATAAGTTCTATTCTCAATATATCAATCTAATAGCAGTTGCATAACTAAGATAATTTTAATAGGTCGTTATTTATCATCGGCACACCTATTCACCCTCCTCAAGGTTGTATCCGGCTACTAACATGTATTATAATAGGATAAAACCCGCAGAAGAGTCGATGGCTCACATTGGCTCCATCTCTTGCAAACTCTCTAAGCACTACATTGAAATTTTTAGCTTCGGCCCATCCAGAGAAAGCCCTAACTGGCCCACTTCCATTTCTTCATGTGCAGGGGACATATTAAATAAGACCCGCTTTGACAACGGGTTGGTCGGGTACTTGTCGGAGGTTACGGTAACTGAAGAGAGAGAAGGCCCCACTTTCTCCTCACACAGCAGCCCTTAACCAGCCCCGAGTAATGTAATCGACCCTTCGGAGTCGATTAATCTACCCCACCTGGTTATCAAAAGGGGTCTAAAGGTTTAAAATCAAGAGGTTATTTGTTTTGGTATGACATTAGGCCATGATCAAATAAATTAAGGGGTCATTTTACGGTTCCTCGTGATGTTTCATGTCAAATCAAACGATCTCGAAATGCAAATTAAAAGATCTATTTGACATAAAAAATTAAAATAACATAAAATACCAGTTTTAAAATTGATGAAAAATAGAAGTATTGTAATCTCCAATTTTAAAACCCCTTAACTTTGGTTTTAGGCAATTCTTGATTGAAAACTAAGGCCATATACAAAAACAAATATTTCATGAGCTCACGGAAGCTAGACTCAACAATTTAAGACACTTCCAACATAAGAAAAATACCATAAATAGTTTAAGAAAATTTTAACAGATAATGTTGATAAGTCTTGTTTACGTAAACATATAGCTTAAAAACATGATATTTTGATTAGTCTTCTTTGAAGAATAAAATATCATAATTATCATTTTAGACATGACCCCGTAAACTATTCTATTATAAGATGGGTATTCTCTGTTTTGGTAAAAAAATAAGAGGGGTATCCATGTATTAGAAAATAGCAGCCATGACATATTTTCCTTAAAAAACTATGTTGAGCAAGGTCAAGTTAAAAAACTATGTTACGATAATTCTAAGAGATATATTCACATAAAATAAAAATTATCAAAAATATTCATGTAAATATCCCAACAAAAAATAGTATTTTGACTTATTTTTTCGTAACATTTTACAACATACAACGCAACCTTGAATGGATTCATGACTTGATTGATAGCTTAGCCGATCCACATTCTAAAGTCTCATCTTCATGGGTTAGCTAGTTCACGAAGTATACATCACGTTTGCACAATGATTAATGCTTAGGGTCAGGTCCGACAATTATCAGTTTAAAATTTGAATGAAATTTGAATTCGTATTCGTTTAATCAGATAATTATTTAAATAAAATATTCGATGGATAATTTAATCAGATATCGGATATCCGATTATTAATCGGATACGAATTCGGGTATTGAGATATCCGTGTTGAATATTATCCGACCAAATACGAACTCTTAGATAAAAATATAAGGATACACATATTCTACGTATAATTAACTTAAATCTTAATATATTATTTGATTACTCTTTTTTATCTTTTTTTATCAAAATATAATTTAAAAATAAGAAATCTGCTTACCCATATTTATTTGATAAGTTATCTCCTATTTTTTAGGATGAAGTCTAATCTTTTGATAACATCTCTCAAAATAAAAATAACTTTCACTCTTTCTTTTTTTAAAAAAATAATATACGACGCTCTCACACGGCTCACATGACTCACCTCTAAATAGACCTAGCAAGTATCCGTTTAAAATTCGAACCGAATTCGAATTCGTATTAATCTGATAATTATCTAAATAAAGTATTCGACGGATAATTCGATTATTAATCGGATACGAATTCGGATATCACACTATCCGCTCCGTATCCGATCCGTTTACAGGTCTACTTAGGGCACACCCGAGATTATTGCACACCCCGAGTGTGTACTAGGTTTAATATTTTTTTTTACTTTCTTGAATTTTTTGTGACGTGAAACCTAAATAACCCTAACTTGTTGTGCAAGTCACACCGTCATCTGACGACTCAAAAAAATTAAAAATAAAAACGACTTATGGATATAAAATGAGTCTAACTATTCATTTGATATAACTATTTTAAGAGTTTTTAAGACAATCTAATGGAGATGTGACTTACACCACAAGTTAAGGTGACTTAGATCCCATGTCACACAAAAATTACAAAAATAAAAAAAAGTACTTATTGCACACCCGTGGTGTGTAATAACCCCGAGGTGTGCACTAAGCATTTTTCCCAAGTAATTGTCCTGGTCAATGGATATATGATCTTTCTCCATTGCACGTCGTGTACCCATCCGTAAGGTCGTTCCTAATTCTCATCTTCCATGGGTTTCATTCACCACTTTTTCTTGTGTTTTTATTTCCTCAACTATTTTTTAAAAAAACTACAAACATATAAAAATGATTCTTGCAAAATAAAAAAAATCTAAATGTTTAGAAAAAAATTTTCTTCATCCAAGATCCATTTTCCTATGGGAATAAGCAGTGAAATAAATCTCGAAGAATTTTTAATTTCTGCGTCTCAAAGTTGAATGAAAATGTAGGACTATATTTTTATATATTTTATAAAAACAAAATATATATTTCCACTTCATCAAAAACCTTTCTCATTAAATTTTTACGTTTTTAAAAATATATTTCTCATGATCCCTTAATTCTCGAGAAAAAAATTGAGTTGCATATCCTCGTGGAGTAGATTTTTTAAAACTCTTTTAAGAGTAATTCCAAGAGGAGTCACTCCCTTCCAACATAATTCAAGCTATTTTACATGAGTGATAAATTCACTCGCCACCTTTGCCTCCCCCCACCACCCAAACACATCAACCAACCACCCTCTCTCTCTCTCTCTCTCTTCCTACAAAACTCAGCCTGTGCAGTCCCCATCATCATTCCAGGACAAAGCCGTACCCAATGATGATATCCCCAATGGCGAAGGCATCTGCCCTAGCCATGTTGCTACTGGTGGGGCTCATCCTGTGCGCCCATAGTGCTAGAGCTGCAAGAACAAATATGTTGTCGGTGATCATGCATCGACCGCACCACCGTAAGCACGGCAGAGGGCATTTCCATGTTGGCGATCCCCTCTTTGATAGAGGATTAGTCTTGAAGTCCCACGACCAATGACACTCAAGAGGGGGGGTGAATTGGGTGTTTACCAATTTTAAGTAAAGCTTTTACCCTTTTTGAAATATGTGATAGAATGCTACTCAAGAGATTCAAAACTATTTTAACACAATTTGGATTTATCAAACTATATATGATAATGATATAGATTATGCAACATACACGAGGATAAATTCGAACAAACAGTTTACACTGATACTCACAGAGAATGGAGGTAGAAGAAATGGACCAAATCACACAATACAAATCACAATGCACAACGGTTTTTAAGGTGGTTCGGATGCAACGACGGTAGTCCTACGTCCACCCCTCACCAAATCTGGTGAGGCATCACTCGGGAATAAATCCTCAAACGGAGACGACGCTCCAACCACACACGCAGGACGACGCCTGCACACACACACGGGGATGCACCCCAACACACACGCACAGACACGGAGACGAGGTCTCCAACACGATCCGACAGAAGGATCAACAACACACACACACGCTGCAATAGATGCAGCACTCCACACGCTAAAAAGACCAGATCTAAATAGATCCACAATCACGCGTAGATCTAGGAAGCTCTACGTACACATCACATGAATAAAGTACAATGACCACATACGACCACGGATCCAACACGATCCACACACACACGAGTTTGCAGTTTATGAGAAACACAAATTTGAAACTCAAAACACAAGACACCAAAACAATTAAACCATAGCTTATAATGCTCCTGATTTAGGCTCCCCCTGAGTGTATGATGCAGATCTTGCGTTGATTCCTTCTTTGCTTGAATGGCTTTGAATGGCTTGTGAAAACCTTGTTCTTTCACCTTTGACAATCTTCCCTTGATCACTTGCTTGCTTACTTGCTTCTTCCTTTCTTCTTCCTTAGACAGCTTCATCTTGATCTTCCTTGAATACATGCTTCCTTCTTCACTTCCTTGGAGGTTGCTAGCTTCAAATTTGGCTTGAAAACACCTTGGGGATGGATGAAGATCTTGCTGCACGAAGTACTGTTCACGGAGCTACAGTACCCTCTCCTTTCACCTTGGACAGCCTCTCTTTGGCTCTCTTGGATAGATTAGGGTTATGACTCTAATAGGATGTTTTATAACCCTTAGAAGGTCTATGGACAAGCCCTAGACCAGATCCACAAAATCTGGAGGGTTTGGTGGCTTTGGGATTAAACAATATCAAGAGGAAGGCTTTCCTCGAAGTCACAAAAAGTCAACAATGTTGGGCAGCTCGGGGCTGGCGGTCGACCTACAGGGGCTGGCGGTCGACCACTACAGAGAAACCTACAGACGGATGGTTCCTGGGAATCCCGGTCGACCGCTACTGGGCTGGCGGTCGACCGCCACTGAGAGACCGGTAGACTGGGGGTTGCTGACAGGGGCGACCGCCCCTGTGCTGGCAGTCGACCGCCAGCTGGGCAGACCCCAGGTTTTTCCGGGTCGGTCCGTTAACCTCTTCAGCTCTGTCGCTTAAGTCCTTTAGCAGTCCGTTCATGTCTGCGGTATCTGTTAGTGTTGGTGTGCTACAGGCCAATTTAGGGTCGGGTAGACCCGATATATCTACGATCTTGTTCATTATTAATAAAGTGGTGTTTGAGCGTAAATATCCGATTGTGTATTACTTTACGTTGTCCCTAGGATATGTGGTTGTAAAGTCAACTCGAGATGGGATCTCGATTATGAGACTGACTTTATATGAACACATACCTTAAACTGTTCATGGTTGGAGGGTAATCACTCGGGGACTTTGATTACCTATTAAACCAGTACACATGATGTGTCAGTGACCAGTCTCATGGTCATTGGTGCGGGGCACCAACACATATGTATAGGTGTATGTCCTTGGAGGATGTACACTGAACTGATCCGCTATTGGATCTTCAGATGTTTGATTAAACCTAATGTCAACTGAAGATTCAACTGTCTGAGTAGCATCGTTGGTCCTTTGACCTGAGACATTGATCGGATCTTACGCGAGGACTGGAATGGTTTAATTACTTGGCTAAGTGACTTTAACCATAAGTCATGAGTTGTCGAGTCATTAACCACTCCAGGATACGTGTGAAGATCATCAATGGTCAAGAGGGGATCGCTCACTGTCGGGTATATATCACACAGTTAATGGGTCATGACATTGACGCTCCGTTAAATCCCTGGCCAGGGTCGTGTGAGTTCGTTTAGAACGGACGTCATACACTTTAAGGAGGTCATAGTCAAATGCCACGATCATGGGGTTTGACAGAAACCATACCCTCGATCGTGCCAGACTCATAGAAGGAGCGAGGGGTTATATCGATGCGGTAATTGTGGACTTATAGGTACCAGACATGCTGGTTTAAACCCGGCGTCCTCTAGGATCTCGCGGATTTGCTTGACCCAACATGATCGAAGGTTCGGAATAAATTAAACTATTATTCGGCTCTTGTAGAAGCGAAGAATACGTTTAATTTACTTCTAATTGGGAATTAGAAGTTAATGGGCCTTAAACTAGAGTGACTATGGGCCTAGAGGATCACACACAATAGATTCTTGAGTGACGGATTATTATTATACAAATGTATGTATTATTTCTATTTAATTCCTTTTGGAAAGGAGTGTAAATGAAGCTTAATACATATGTATAATAGTAGAAATGACATATATACAGTTTCAATCTTTTGGAGCCCTTTTTAGAAATGTCTAAACTCTATATATAGATCCTTACGTGAGCTCATTCGAAGGTTGTTCTTCCAAAGGCTTAATCAAGCAATTAGCCTAAGGAAGAGGATTAGCTCCTCTCCCCCTTCCTTCCTCTTGCACTCTCTCTTTCCAGAAGGTGAAATGGTCGGGGAAGGTCCGTGCCGGGGGTACCGTCACTGCAGAAGGGTCCGTGTGGATCATCTCTAGAGGCCGTGTAGCTGTGCGGCTCGGTTTTCTGTATCAGGCTTAGCGGACAGCGTCGTTCCGCGCAAGGTGAAATACGTAACCTGTAATTAGGCGGGTTAGGGTCTTAGAAACACCGATTAGAGCACAGATTAAGCTTTCTATAGCACCGGGATCGGGCAGAATGAATTTTTGTTATCCGCTGCGTCGCCAGTAGGTGCTGTGCGAAACCTTACAGTGGTATCAGAGCCAGGTTCGCGCTCTGGTCGGTGTTTTATCGCCGTTTAGAATCATTTTTTAGGGGAAATCAAAATCTTCAATTATTATTTGTTGAAAGAGATCTAGGCGTCTCTGTTCTTCCTGGATGCTGGGCATCCAAGCAGTAAATTTTTTTGTAAAAAAAAAATTAAGGCCCGGAGTGGGCGCACTGCGCCCGCCGCGTGGGCGGCGCACGCGGCACCTGCGGGTCAGCGCCGGGCGCCCGCCACGCGGGCGCCCGCGTGCGGGGGCGCGGGCGTGGGTGCGACCGCCCACGCGTCCCGCATGGGCGGCCGCGCCCATGGCTGTCGACGCCAAATTTTTTTATTATTATTTAAAAAAATTGCATTTTTAACCTTTTTTTAATTTATTGTGCTCAAATAAATAAATATATATATAGGATATATATATATGAAAATGCACAGTAAATTGAATAGAATTTTATCGAGTAAGTTAAATAGTGTTATCTCAAAAGTAAATGTCAAATGTTAAATTTTATTTAATCGATTTGAATTTACCGAGGTGAGATAGTTACTATTTACCTTGTGATAAAATGATAATAATTGAAGTTACTTCAGTAAATTTTAATTTTTAAATTTTTTTAATTTTTACATAATTAAAAATTTTAGATTTTGAATTTTGTTGAAGTTAAATGTGAAAAATTCAATTATTTAAATTTTAATTATTAGATAATTATTAAATTCAAATTTTGAATTTTAGAAAATTACTAATTGAGGATAATTATATTATTTTAAATTTACTTTCAAACAAAATTATTAAATAATTAGTTTGAATTTAAATTTAAATTATTGACATATTTAAATTTTGAATTTAAATTTGATTATTGTATAATTAAATTTAAATTTAAATTTAATTAATTATCTCAATTGGATGCCCCTGTAGAAAATGATGGTTCTTTACGTGCTTTACTTTATTTACCTTATATTGGCCTGCTTGTGTGTTTAATTTTAGTTAATAATGTTTCAATTTTAAAATTAAACAAAGTTAGCCTATTTTTGTTTGCACATCCCATTTTTAAATTCAAAAGTAAGGATTATTTTCAGAAAATAACCCTTGATTGATTTTATTTGAATGGGTTGGCAAGTGATCATGGACTTGGATTAATGTAATTAATTGGGGTCTGCGAACCTCCTTTCTCACTCTGTTAAAATTTCAATGTACTTTTATCTTCCTCCATTGTTGTACTCGCCCTAAGGGCTTCTGGAATTTTATTGATATGTAATTTACTTTTTTTCGGTCTACGAGCTGTGTAAAAGTTGTAATTACTGCGGCGTCGGAATTTGAAAGCGCGGAGCACACCCGACGAGGACGATCCAGCTGCTTCGGAAGCAGGCCGGATGCCTTAGTTACATTAGGGATTAAGTCCATGATCACCTGCGTTTTATTTTTACATTGGATGTATTTATTTTGTGCAAACTATTAGGTACGGTAAATATATTGGATATATTATATGACCACCTAGGGTGAGATCAAGATAAAATTAAATTCCCTCGCGATTAAATTTTCAATCTGATAAGCGTGGCTCTAGGAGTCGTCGTGGCCCTCCATCATTATGGAGTGAATGAACGTCTTCATTTCGTAGATTTGTTGTGCTTTCCACAATGTCCATGAGTTTGGGGGCAGGATTAAACTCCAAGGCTCGGCCTCAATGGGGTGAGGAATTGAACTCGGCCTTGTTGTGCTTTCCAAAAGGGTCGGGTCATGAACTCATTGTTATGTTGTAATGATGGTTAGATCTAACCGAGAATATCATTTGTTGTGCTTTCCACAAGGGGATGATTTCTCGGGGGCCGAATATCGGATATTCCATTAGATGCAAGTGCTTGTTGACTGCCCTTGAGATGGTGTATGACTTGTTGTACTTTCCACAAGGTCGTACATCAGTCTCGTTGGGATTCCGACCCACTAAGTAGATCTCGCTGATCTCCCGTTCTATATGCTGAGGGTTATATAGTCCGATCGAAAAATAATGGGACTAACTAAGATAGAAAATCACATCTAAGTTAGAATTTGAACACATATTAAGTTGTCTTTTATTTCTTATCCAGATTACAATGTCGTCGTCCAACCCCCTCCGCGGCATCTTGGATGCAAATAGATTAACTGGACCGAACTACTCGGATTGGCTACGTAATCTACGCATAATCCTTACCGCCGAAAAGATTGCGTACGTGTTAGACACGGTTCATTCTGAGACAGCTCCTGATGCCGACGAGGGCGAGTTACTGGCTTATGCCAAGTGGTCTGAGGACTCCTCCCTTGCCCAATGTTACATGTTGGCCTCTATGGCTCCTGATGGGAATCAACGCCGAGCATGTACATTTTATTTTACATTTATGTCCTTTAGTTTATTTGTATATCCATGGAAAAGTATATGCACAATTGTACGGCTTTGTAAGCTAATGCGTCATTCCCACGGATTGTGTGGGTTTCTATGTAATTTATCAGTAGGACCAGCAAGGGGGCCCTCAGCCCTCTCCCATTGGTCCATGTTATCCATGTGGGGCTGGTCAACCATTCTAGGTGGCCATCTAGAAGGGTTGAATGTCAATTGTCCACATGGGGGATAAATGGACATGAAAGTCCAAGATGCCATCTACCCCCTCCTCCCTTGATCAATAGGCCGCCCCCTTCTTTTTATTTAATTTTATTTTTTGTGTGTTGTTCACACTTCATCCCAGCCCTCCATTCCCCATCCCTAGATCCAAGGGTCTACATTTGATTTGATGTGAATCATATAAAATGTTGTATTTTCATTTGAAAATTAATGAAAAGTTAGAAAATTGTTGAATGCCAAGGAGCATATTGCGCCCCCAGCTCTCTCCCACTGGTTCTCTCCTTCCCCAACCCCCTTTTTAGAGTGGATTCATCTCTATCCCCTTCCCACAATCTCAGAGTTCATCTGGTGCCGCCGCCGCCGCCGTTCGTGCCGCCATCGAGCCGCCATCGAACCACCGTCGAAGTTCTGTCTTCAGCCAACAACAGCCCCTTCCACGAAATTCTGCACTCAGACGTGAGGTCTTCTTGATTTGAAAATTTTATGAGGTGTTCCTGACATGTCATCCACATCCCACAAAATTTGGTTTGGCATTTAAACTTCGATTCATATTTTTCAATTTTCGTTCATCTGTTCATCTCAGATCTGCCTGTTTTCAGATCTGATTTCCAGTCCGCCTGAGTTTTCCATCTTCGACCCCTTTTGTGATTTTTCCAAGGGTTTCCAATTTTACTGAGAGTTATGTCCATCAACCCCTCCACCCATGATTTTTTCTTGATTTTTGATCCGCCCTCCACCTATTTTATAAAAAATCGTGTTCTTCTTCAGTTACAGTACTGTCAGCCAGTTTTTAGATCCAACCCACTGTTAGTATAAAAATCATAACAATTCGTAACCACCTCCAAATTTGTCACAAAAAATATTTCTGTCTACCTTGTTCCATTTCCTACAACTTTGATGAAGAACACAACTTCAGATTCTGGCGTCTATCTATCGGTCAACGGTAGTTCTCAGACAAGTTCCCTGCTAATCTGAGAGTTCGGGTACTGTACAACAGCAACCTTCAAAATTCGCCAATCAGAAGTACAGGCCTGGTTATTTTTCTGTAATCCCATAGGGTTGAAGCCCTTCGAAGTAGCTTTCCAACGGCTCCTATTTCGTCGCATTCCGACGTCGGGGCTGGTCGCAGTGAGCAATCTCGTCGGGTCGCGCGCTGAAAGACAGAACCGACAGATCCGCGGCTGGTTATTCCGACAGGTGCCGATCCGAGCCGCCCGGCCTCCGGCCGACGAACCAGCACGCCTCCACTCCAGGGAGCGCTCATCCAGGCATGCTCCACTACATCGGTGCCACCGGGTCCCACACGGCCCCTCCGGACAGCACGTGGGCCCCACCGTCACGAGTTCGGGTGCTGCCGAAGCTACGCGAGAAGCCGCCCGTCAACCCGAAATCGGTTCTCCCGGACCCCATTGTGTCGCCCTTTACCTCCCTGCGTGGAGTGGGATGTAACTCATTGCTGTAATCTTCATGTATTAACTGTCCCGGGAGTACGAGTTCGGCCGGGTCCGTCTTCCCCACGCCGAGAGCGTGGAGGTATCGTATTCGCTCTTACACTCGGCATTTCACTTATTTCCTTATATGCTTTATATGCCGCTGCTAGAGAGCATGTGTAGGGCCGTTAGCTCGTAATATTTATTTCACCACTGTTGAGAGAGAGAGAGCGTGACCGTCCCGTGACCCGATCCGCGCACAAAAGAGAATTGACCACCCTAGCTCTTGCCGGTTTCTCAACCGTGCACGTTCGACGCTTCCCTCGTTAAGGGACAATCACGAGTTTGTTTAGAGTCCGAGGGTCACATATCCATTCGGAGTCGAGTCCGTGGTCTCGTCTCGCATCAATTTGGTATCAGAGCGAGTTTGAGTCTATGGTGTCAAAAAAAAGGAGTGTGTCATTTACGTCTAGTCATTAGTCATTATTTAAGTCGTGTTTAAGGTCATCATTGTTTTAAAACAAAAAAAAGTGTCTTTTTGCATTTACATCCCTTTACTCTGTATATCAAAAGGTGTTGTCCGAACGTTAGGCTACGCCTATCGGGAAGGCCGCACACTTGCGCGAGTGATCTTCAGATCGGTTATCTCCGCCTCGTACCGAGTTTTGGTTAAGTCTAGGTGCATCATTTTGCATTAGTGTGTTTGCTTTAGTCGGCATCTTCTAGTCTGTGTGTTTGCATGCCCACTCGTAGGGGTACTCAGTACTCACCCCCACCACCACCTATGGCGGATCCCCGAGCCACTAGTCTCGATGCGTCAACTGTGGTCGAAATGTTCCAAAATCTTATGGGACAAGTGCAAGGATTACATAAACGTCTTGATGGGGTGGATACGCAAATGGGTGATTAAAGTACCCGGATGGATAGGATGGAAGGAGTGAGTACCCGAGTGAATAGTCTAGGCACCCGCCTAGAAGAGAGGATGAAAGCCGTAGAGGATAGGGCCGCTGGGTCGAACCAGTCCGTTCAGGGATTGGTCGGGAGAGTTGCCGCACTAGAGAGAGGCCCAACCGAAGCACCCCCGATTGCCCCAGTCCAGGCACCCGTCCCACCTACACACGGTCAACCGGAGCCGGTTCATCAACCCGCAACTCCAAGGGTTCAAGGGGTAGCTTTTAGGAGGCATGAAGTCCCCGAGGTGCATGACTATGAATCCGATAACGAGCATCGGGGACATGGTCGTGAACGTCGCCCTACACGGCGTACCCACGACCAAGATATGGATGAACGGGCCCTTAGGACCGTTCGGGCAGACCCTCCCACCTTTGATGGGTCCTTAGACCCAAAGGTCTATCTTGATTGGGAGGCTGGCATGGATCGATATTTTGAGTGGTTCGAGATGTCGGACCAACGGAAAGTCAAGTTTGCCAGGATGAATTTTTAGGCCAAGCACAAACTTATTGGAGGAACATGGAGAACCTATTATTTCATCGTCATGAACCCCCGATCGATACTTGGACCGAGATGAGGGAGAAGCTTAGGAAGAAGTACCTCCCTACCTCCTACTGCCAGCGCCTCATAGAGAGGTGGCAAAGTCCTCACCCAAGGAGACCGGTCTGTTTCTGATTACATCACCGAGTTCGATGAGTACTACTTGCGATGTGATGCCACGGAGGAAGACTCCCTTACTGTCTCTCGATTTTGGCGTGGTCTACGGCCGCACCTACGATATGAGCTTCTCCGCCGCAAGGTAGACAAGTTGGAGGATGCATATCAAGTTGCTCTCGAGATGGAGCAATTCGAGGGAGAGTTCGAGTCTACTCCACGTTGGGACCCCGCTCCTCCCCGTAGTGATTCCCGTAGCTCCTTCGGCTCATACCCGAGGGGATCCTTGGCTCGTCCTCATGAGCCCGCCCGTCAGGAGCACTTCGCTCCTAGGCCTCAACCTCCCCCACCACGGGATCTACCTCCACCCCAACCACCGGCACCCGTTGCCCGTCCCCCGGCACCCATAGGCCGTCCCACGACCCCGACACTCCCTCCTCTGTTGCCCACGGCACCTACACCTCCACCCTTGTTGCCTACACCCCCTACCCGTCGGGAGGATAAGGGTAAGGCCCCTCTTATCGGAGAGAGCAGTCGGTCCCGGCTGCAATGTTTTCATTGTCATGGGTTTGGCCACTTCGCCAACCAATGTCCCACTCGTGCCACACTAGCCCAAGGGGTTGAGGAGGCCTTGCCATATGAGCTTGAACTTGTCAATTATGAGGCCGACCAAGCACTAGCCGATGAGTACTATGTCTTGGGGGAAGAGCTGGACGGCTCTCCTGCCGCCCAAGATGCAGCCACCTAGTGGGATTGATGCTACCATCTTAAGTCTAGGGTCATATATGTTTTCTTAGCGTGGTTTGTTTGTGTGGTGTGTTTTGAGTCGATTGTTTGTGTGTATTGCATGGTGAGTCTGCATGTGTCTGGTGCAAGCTCGTTGTCAGTCTCTTATGAGTAAGAGGCGAGTGGACTCGCTTGATGAGTATGGGATCGGTTCTACATCTATATCCGGATCAGTCACCTACAGGGACTCAGCGGTGATTCCCAGTGAGTCTTCGAGCTACTTCCTTCCTTTTTGAGAGTGCCCCACTCGGAGTGTCCACCCCTAGCCCATAGCAACTTGTGCATATCGAGTATATATGGAATGAGCAGGTGACGGTCACTTGGAGTGGAGCATACCCGCGCTACTTGGCACGGTGACGGATCCGCTGGAGTACTCGAGCATCCATACCCCTACTCGACGGGGTCGAGTTCCTCCCACCCGGGGAGAGTTGATGGGAATCAACGCCGAGCATGTACATTTTATTTTGTATTTATGTCTTTAGTTTATTTGTATATCCATGGAAAGTATATGCGCAATTGTACGGCTTTGTAAGCCAATGCGTCATTCCCACGGATTGTGTGGGTTTATATGTAATTTGTCAGTAGGACCAGCATGGGGGCCCTCAGCCCTCTCCCATTGGTCCATGTCATCCATGTGGGGCTGGTCAACCATTCTAGGTGGCCATCTAGAAGGGTTGAATGTCAATTGTCCACATGGGGGACAAATGGACATGAAAGTCCAAGATGCCACCTACCCCCTCCTCCCTTGGTCAATAGGCCGCCCCCTTCTTTTTATTTAATTTTATTTTTTGTGTGTTGTTCACACTTCATCCCAGCCCTCCATTCCCCATCCCTAGATCCAAGGGTCTACATTTGATTTGATGTGAATCATATAAAAGGTTGTATTTTCATTTGGAAATTAATGAAAAGTTAGAAAATTGTTGAATGCCAAGGAGCATATTGCGCCCCCAGCCCTCTCCCTCTGGTTCTCTCCTTCCCCAACCCCCTTTCTAGAGTGGATTCATCTCTATCCCCTTCCCCCAATCTCAGAGTTCATTTGGTGCCGCCGCCGCCGCCGTTCGTGCCGCCATCGAGCCGCCATCGAGCTACCGTCGAAGTTCTATCTTCAGCCAACAACAGCCCCTTCCACGAAATTCTGCAGTCAGCCCGAGCTCTTCTTGATCTGAAAATTTTATGAGGTGTTACTGACATGTCAGCCACATCCCACAAAATTTGGTTTGGCATTTAAACTTCGATTCATATTTTTCAATTTCGTTCATCTGTTCAGCTCAGATCTGCCTGTTTTCAGATCTGATTTCCAGTCCGCCTGAGTTTTCCATCTTCGACCCCTTTTGTGATTTTTATAGAGGCTTCAATTTTACTGAGAGTTCTGTCCATCAACCTCTCCACCCATGATTTTTCTTGATTTTTGATCTGCCCTCCACCTATTTTATAAAAATCGTGTTCTTCTTAAGCTACAGTACTGTCATCCAGTTTCAGATCTGATCCACTGTTAGTATAAAAATCATAACAATTCGTACTCACCTCCAAACTTGTCACAAAAAATATTGCCATCTTCTTGTTCCATTTCCTACAACTTTGATGAAGAACACAACTTCAGATTCTGGCGTCTATCTATCGGTCAATGGCAGTTCTCAGACAAGTTCCCTGCTAATCTGAGAGTTCAGGTACTGTACAATAGCAACTTTCAAAATTCACCAATTAGAAGTACATGCCTGGTTATTTTTCTGTAATCCCATAGGGTTGAAGCCCTTCGAAGCAGATTTCAAACGGCGCCAGTTTCGTCGCATTCTGACGTCGGAGCTGGTCGCAGTGAGCAATCTCGTCGGGTCACGCGCTGAAAGATAGAACCAGCAGATCCGCGGCCGGTTATTCCGACCGGTGCCGATCGGAGCCGCCCGGCCTCCGGCCGGCGAACCAGCGCGCCTCCACTCTAGGGAGCACGCATCCAGGCATCCCCACTACAGCGATGCCACCGGGTCCCACACGGCCCCTCCGGATAGCATGTGGCCCCACCGCCACGAGTTCGGGTGCTGCCGAAGTACGCGAGAAGCCCCCATCAACCCGAAATCGGTCCTCCCGGACCCCATTGTGTCGCCCTTTACCTCCCTGCGTGGAGTGGGCTGTAACTCATTGCTGTAATCTTCATGTATTAACTGTCCCGGGAGTACGAGTTCGGCCGGGTCCGTCTTCCCCACGCCGAGAGCGTGGAGGTATCGTATTCGCTCTTACACTCGGCATTTCGCTTATTTCCTTATATGCTTTATATGCCGCTGCTAGAGAGCATGTGTAGGGCCGTTAGCTCGTAATATTTATTTCACCGCTGCTGAGAGAGAGAGTGCGTGACCGTCCCGTGACCCGATCCGGGCACAAAAGAGAATTGACCACCCTAGCTCTTGCCGATTTCTCAACCGTGCACGTCCGACGCTTCTCTCGTTAAGGGACAATCACGAGTTTGTTTAGAGTCCGAGGTCGCATATCCATTCGGAGTCGAGTCCGTGGTCTCGTCCCGCATCAGCTCCCGAGCTGCAGAGGCAATTCGAAAAGACTGATTGTAGAAGTATATTTTTCAATCTATGCCAACTCTTCGGGGAGCATGATAGGATTGAGAGGTATGACATCTCCAAAAGGCTTTTCAGGACACGGATCTCTGAGGGTTCATCAGTACAGACCCATGTACTGAAAATGATGGAGTGGATTGAAAGACTCAATGTATTGGGGTTCAAGTTGGATCTTGAACTATGCATTGATCTTATACTCCAGTCATTGCCCGATTCCTTTTCTTCATTCATCATGAACTTTAACATGAACAGGATTGAAGCAACTCTCCCAGAGCTGCTCAACATGTTAAAGAGTGCTGAAGGAACCATGCAGAAAGATAAACCTTCTTCATATGTAATGATTGTTGGCCGGGACAACAAGAAAAGGAAGGTCACCCAAATATCCACCACAAGTAATAAAGGGAAGGGAAAGAAAAAGGTCACGGGTAAGCAACTCGCCAAAGTTGACAAAGGGGAGGGCAAGAAGAATGAAAAGGAAGATAAATATTTTCGATGCGGGGAAACTGGGCATGGGAAAAGGAATTGCATGGTAATTCTAAATGAAGGTATTTTTGTCATAGACCTTAATTTGTCATATATGGAATCCACATCATGGGTATTGGATATTGGATGTGCATCTCATATCTGTAATTCTGTGCAGGTGCTGGCAAATAGAAGGCAACTGGGCAAAAAGGAGATTGAACTGAGGATGGGCAATGGAGCTTTAGTTTCTGCCAAAGCTGTTAGGACTGCACGCCTCAGTTTACCTTCAGGAGTCATTCTGGAGCTGAATGACTATTATTATGTTCCTAATATTATTAAGAATATTATTTCAATCTCTGGCTTATATAACATTGGATATACATTGGCTTTTAATAGCACTAGGTGCTCTATAATGAATAATGGTTTGATTATAGCCAATGGTTCATTAGTCAATGGTCTTTATGTATTAGATACATGTTCTAATGTTATGTAAATTTTCAATGCTGATGAAGTGAATTCTGCATATCTATGGCATTGCAGACTTGGTCATGTAGGTGAGAAAAGAGTCTCTCACTTACACTCAAATGGGTATTTGAATTCATTCGAATACAAGCCATTTGATACCTGTGAGTCGTGTCTCATGGGGAAAATGACCAAGGCTCCCTTTAGTGGACATGGTGAGAGGGTTGTTGACCTTCTCGAGCTCATACACTCAGATGTGTGTGGACCCATGTCCATGGAGGTAAAAGGGGGTCAACTCTATTTCATTTCTTTTATTGATGACTTCTCTAGATATGTCTATGTGTATTTAATGAGACATAAGTCACAAGCCTTTGAGAAGTTTAAGGAATATAAGAATGAAGTAGAGAAACAGATTGCAAGAGTATTAAGGCTCTTCGATCGGATCGAGGAGGTGAATACTTGAGCCATGAATTCACTTCTTATCTTAAAGACCATGGAATAGTTTCTCAGTGGACTCCACCGTATACACCACAGCACAATGGTGTATCCGAGAGGAGAAACAGGACCTTTTTAGACATGGTTCGATCCATGATGTCTATGTCAGGACTACTCTTGTCTCTCTGAGGCTATGCATTAGAGACTACATCATATTTATTGAATAGGATCTCAAGTAAATTAGTTCCTTCTATACCATATGAGATATGGAAGGGCAGGAGACCAAATTTTAATCACATTAAAATTTGGGGGTGTCCTGCTCATGTAAAGAAGAACGAGAGTGATAAACTTGAGTCGAGAACCGATAAGTATAGTTTTGTGGGATATCTAAAGGAGACGTTTGGATATTATTTCTATCACCCTTCTGAGCAAAGGGTCTTGGTGACCAAGAGAGCTGTATTTTTGGAAAGAGAATATCTACTCCAGAAAAATAGTGGGAGCCAGATAGAATTGGACGAGGTCGAAGAACCACAACCCATAGACACAAACTCATTAGATGATACTGTATCGGTTGATCCTATTCAAAGTGAAACACTGACACTACGGAGATCTGGTAGACTACCGAGAGAACTTGAGAGATATGTTGGACATGTCTCAGAGGGGTCCTCTAAGGTATGTATCGATGAGGATGATGATCCTCAGTCGTACCAGGAGGCGATCCGTGGTGTAGACTCTGAGAAATGGCAAGAGACAATGGATTCAGAAATCCAGTCCATGTACACCAACAAAGTTTGGAACTTAGTTGATGTACCCGAAGGAAGGTCCCTATCGGCTACAAATGAATTTTCAAAAGGAAAATCGGTGCAGATGGACAGGTTGACACATACAAGGCTAGACTAGTGGCGAAAGGATATCGTCAAAGGTAAGGCATTGACTATGACGAGACTTTTTTACCGGTAGCCATGGTTAAGTCAATCAGAATCCTCCTTACCATTGCTGCATACCTGGATTATGAGATCTGGCAAATGGATGTGAAGCCAGCTTTTCTTAATGGAAATCTGTCAGAAGAGGTGTACATGGTACAGCCTGAAGGATTCACCTCCAAGCTACATCCTAATAAGGTATGCAAACTTCAAAGGTCTATTTATGGATTAAAGCAGGCATCTAGAAGTTGGAACTTAAGATTTGACGAGGCTGTCAAATCTTTCAACTTCATTCGGAATGAAGACGAACCATGTGTTTACAAGAAGGTCAGTGGGAGCTCTATGACCTTCTTGGTCCTTTATGTTGATGACATCTTACTCATTGGAAATGATGTAGAGATGTTGACATCGACTAAGTCTTGGTTGTCCAAAACTTTCTCCATGAAGGATTTGGGAGAAGCATCTTATGTGCTGGGCATAAGGATCTATCGAGATAGATGTAAAATGATGCTAGGATTATCCCAATCCATGTACATAGACACTATCCTCAAAAGGTTTAGGATGAAAATTTTCAAAAGAGGTCTTATTCCCATGAGACATAGAATTTGCCTATCCAAGGGGATGAGTCCTAAAACTTCTGAGGAGGTGGCACACATGAATAAGGTACCCTATGCTTCGGCGATAGGGTCAATATGTATGCAATGCTATGTACACGGCCTGATGTTGCCAATGCTTTAAGCATTGTTAGTAGATATCAGGCAAATCCAAGCGAAGAGCACTGGAAGACAGTAAAGGGCATCCTTAAGTACCTACGAAGGGCTAAGGATCTTTTTCTGCTTTATGGATGAGATGACCTACAGCTTAGAGCTTATACAGATTCTAGTTTCCAGTCAGATCCAGATGACTACAAATCCATGTCTGGATTTGTATTCATGTTGAATGGAGGGACAGTCAGTTGGAGAAGCTCCAAGCAAGATACGACTGCAGATTTGACGACGGAGGCGGAATATATTGCTGCAGCTGAAGCTGCTAAAGAAGCCGTCTGGATGAAGAAATTTATCTTGGAACTTGGCGTAGTTCCCGAGTTATCAGCTCCCATCCCATTATTTGTGATAATAATGAGGTCATCGCCCAGGCGAAGGAACCGAGATCTCATCAAAGGTCAAAGCATATTCTCAGGCGCTTTCACCTTATTCGGGAGATTGTTGATCGTGGAGATGTAATGGTAGAGCGTGTACCGTCAGAAGACAACATAGCAGATCCACTGACTAAGCCTTTGACATAGACTGTATTTGAGCGTCATCGGGATAAGATGGGCCTCAAAGTTGTGGGCATTTGGCTGTAGTTCAAGTGGGAGATTGTTAGTGTTGGTGTGCTACATGCCAATTTAGGGTCGGGTAGACCCGATATATCTACGATCTTGTTCATTATTAATAAAGTGGTGTTTGAGCGTAAATATGCGATTGTGTATTACTTTACGTTGTCCCTAGGATATGTGGTTGTAAAGTCAACTCGAGATGGGATCTCGATTATGAGACTGACTTTACATGAACACATACCTTAAACTGTTCCTGGTTGGAGGGTAATCACTCGGGGAATTTGATTACCTATTAAACCAGTACACATGATGTGTCAGTGACCAGTCTCATGGTCATTGGTGCGGGACACCAACACATATGTGTAGGTGTATGTCCTTGGAGGATGTACACTGAACACATCATGTAGGATGATTAAGAGCTATCAAACTAATACGTATTATACACGCAACACAGCTCCCCCATACTTATATAGAGTATAAGAAAGATGCAAGAGAGTCATGACAACCGGAATGTACATGTGTAGCACATGGAAAATTGTGCAATCATATAGGAGATTCTGCAATTGCTAAAGCATTCAATAAATTTTTTGAATCCATAATGAATCAAATTTCCAGATGTGTAAGTGAGTAACATGAAAAATGATAGTTGCAATATGGATATTCAGATTTTTAGATTAACAAAGAGACATTTTACATACTGCACTTCAATTTGAGAACAGCGTATTGGAGGCTACGCTCTACCACAAAGAATTTTCACCATCATTTTTCAACTCAACCATTCTCACAGATAGTCAGAACTTTTCAAGAGTGGTCAGGTTCAAATAATTCCTTTTTACGCGAGTAGACGCATGAGCTCATGCCAGAATCTTCGGTTACTACAGAAAACAGAATCATTTCACCTTATTATGAACAGAGATACTAGTCAACACTTTTCAGATATGAACCACATTACGTCTCAGGTGACATGTGCCCAGTTTACTCAGTGAAACCGAACATTGCTCTATCTTTCATTTTCATTTCAGATTTTTCAACAAAGATAGGTAGTCAGCTTTTCCTCAACTGTCTCTTCAACATACATGCAGCAAGTTTAACATCTCGAGAGTGTTAAAAAGAAATTAATATATCCTTATCTTTAACACCCATTTTCACATTTTGTGCATGAAGTGTGCGAATTTGATTCAGCATGTATACAAAAATATCATGAACTCATAACAGGGCAGCTCCTCCTAAATAGATGCACTTATGAAATAAGAACTCCCCCGGAGTGTACGACATGAAACACTCCAATAATGACTCAAATGCAGCATTATTTATCAAGAAGACATAAGGCTATAGAAATGACAAGGATGGGGTGGATATCATATAATTAGCAAGCAAGCAATGCAGAGGGAATATATGCAACATGCAATGTAAATATGCAGCTGATACCAATCAAATGGATACCAATTGAATGAACTGAATGCAGGTAATGCATGAGTTCTAATGTAATGTAACATTTGATCATATAAAAATGAAATGCAGCATGTCAAAATAGAATGTAATGTGGTGCAAAACTTTCGATACCAAACGAGTGAACTAACTTCAGGTAATGCATGAATTGTAATGCATGCAACCTATGCCTAGATGAGTATGTGATGCAAGATGTAAATGCAGCATAGGAAATCTTAATCTTCAAATCATGAGACAAATTCCACATTGGAGCATTCACATTATATTAATGTGTCAACAAACATTTTCATGACATGACCTTTACGAAAAAGGATGCATAAATGATCAAAATTAAGCAATGCAACCCAATTTTTACAATTGTTCAAAAACAGATTTTCAAAGGCTTTTCACAAGTTTTGAGATGAGAATTCATCCACAAGTCAAATGTTTGAAACATTTTAATCAAAAACAACATTTTAAACTTAAATAACTCAGTTCAAGATTTATTCGTAAATCAACCAATCACAAGCCAGTCACAATTGTCAAGATCTGGTACGAGGCAGAGATTTTAGTTCAAAGACCCAGCTCACGCATATGGAATGCTTTCAAGTGGACATGATCCACTCTTCCATAGATGCCATTTAATATACCAGATATGTAATTCAATTCAAGTGTGATCATGCAATTCAAATTGAAATATTCAATATGCAATCACTTCATACGCATCTTTCAAGATTTTCAATTTGATTCAATCAATTAGGCACATTCATCACAACATATTAGTTACAATTCATGTTTTTAGAATAATACATGTGATTTGAGAGTATCACCAACTGACAAAGACGGCCATTAGATGAATTGACAAGGTTGAATTACCTTAGTTCAGGAGACAAGATCAAAAGCCTTCAATCACTAGAATCACCAACCTCAGAGGGTTGATATTTCAGCTTTTGCTTTCTTACCTTTGCCTTGAGAATCCATTTTCTTCCAAGCCTTCACCTGATTTGCCTGGGTACTTACTTCAACACGTACAAGACTTTCACCACCTTATACTTGAGTCGATCCTGGATGTTGTTCTACACAAAGTAGCCCATCTTCTTGTAGCAACTTGAGAGGGTTCTCATCATTTTCATCTTTGCAAGGTATTCTTCCAGTTGATTCAAGCTTAACCCATCATCATTTAGATTTTGGGAGTATAATCTGCATCCAAAGACAAAAGGTTTGATTTGTCAATTTCGATTAAAATTTATTAATAATGACATGACAAATAATGTTAACAACTAACACCCCTAGATAGTTCTAGATGCAATGCATGACTCATGTGTGAACCTAAATGTTAAGCCCATATGACGAATCTGATGACTCCCCCTCAATGTGTGCATGACTGTGATATGCTCAGTAAAAATCTAATGCCATGTGCAGCCTGTGACTGATTGACTCATAGTACCGGGCGAGAACTTAGATCTAAAGATCACCTCACGCGTAGTGATAGCTTTCAGACAGACGTAATCTGCCCTTCCACATATCACCATTTGATATACTATGTAGTCAAGGGTGGTGAAGGTAGGAGGATTGCTATGCATTATGACATGAATTCACAGTATTCAATTTATGCATGACAGTACGTGAAGGCTTATGCAAACTCAGTATATGCAGCGAGATTTATAGACGGTTTCAAAACTCCACTTCAACAAGATGCTATATGAGGATGATATGCACAAGGGTATGCAACTATCTATGGATGGAATGTATGTACAGACTCATGCATGATCACATAACTATACAGCACATGGTAAAACACGACATAACACTTTAGTGGAGAGAGTGAGAGGGATATCACCTAGAAATCAAATTCAATTTTTGATTTTTCTTCCAACCTTGCCTTAAGTCACTTGACTCATATGCCTTACCTTCTTGATGAAAATAGATGTCATACTTTCATTTCATGACACTCCTGTAAAACAGATTTCTCAATTTACATTCTTAGTACCCAAATCATCTTGGGTCCTTGTGGGTTAGCAGCATTCTTGGCACGTGGCTTCCACTCTTAACAACATTCAAATCATCATCTTTCACAAGAAAATAAGCATGCTTAACATTTCCAGATTTGCCAAAGTGATGGTGGAAGGCACGTGGCATCATCTTCTTTCTTCTCATGGGTTCTATTGATTTGTGTGTGTGAGCATGATGTGTTGAGTATGAGTTCTTTCTCTTCAACAATAACCAGCAGTGTGAAGTTGTATGACTCCTTTTACCACAGTGATTGCAATGCATGGAAGATTTTATGGTGAAGGCTCTCTTTGCATTTTTTAAAACAGCTTGGTTTCTACATGCTCTCAATCATCATTCTTCATAATGAAACAATTATGCATACCATGTCCATGTTTTCCACAATAAAAACATGTGAGTTTCTTTCTAATTGGTTGTGTGTGTGGGGGAGAGGTATGTTCAACATGCATGGAGGTGCTAGCAGCATTTTTAGATTTTTGATGCAAATTGATTTTCTTTATGGATGCATGTATGTGTGCAACATGATTTTTCTTTTTCAGATTTTCATTTGATCTTTTTATTGTCTGTGAAGAAAATTGATTTGGGGACCCATTTGATGTATGGCTATGTTTGAGCTGTGCACAAAAGATGTATAAACTTTATTTTCAAACTTCTTTTTGTTCACAGGATTAAAATCCAGCCCTTCCCTTTAAAAATTCACTTTCGTCCCCAACAATTTGTCCAAATTTTCTTGACCATTCACAAAGCTAGACAATGAAGCATTCAAGTCAATAATCTCTTTCTCAAGAGATGCAATGTGTAATTCATAGGAAAGAAGTTTATTTTCACAGGAGTTGACTTGTTCATGTAAAGTAGCATTGATGGTTTTGTGACTTTCAATTTCTTACAACAAAGCATGTATTTTTCAGATTGATCAATATTCATAGATTTTCCTTTTTCAAAAGCAAGCAATCTTTCAGAAATTGTTCTATTCAATTCTTTCAATTTCTCATTTTCTATTTCAAGATTTTTATCATGAGCAAACTCATTTTGACCATTGTTTATAAGACTTACTCTCTCTCTCAGCTCTTTGTTTCATTTCTAAAGAAGAAATTTGATCTTTATGAATTTCAATGTCGAACACATGACCATCAATCAATTCCTTCAAGTGTGAGCATTCTTTACATGGAGAAGTCACATTTATTTTTTCCAACATTCTTTTTCAATTTTTTATTTTCAGACTTAACCTTCTCGTATTTATCAGCAAGCTCATCATATGCAATCAATAACTCCTCATAGCTAAATTCATCTTCATTATCAGAATCAGAATTTACCTTTGAGCTTTGATTCAACTTGCTGATCACTCCCTTGATCACTTGTGCCTGTCATAAGACATTGATCTTCATGCTCTTCCCTGACTTTGGTTAAGCCAACCAAGATATCCTTCGCGGATCTGTAATGGAGACAAAAGGGAAATGATTAGAATCAACTGCAGCAATAAGTAATTTTAGAACCAAAATAATTTTGATCATGTTTGAGCTTGGAATCTGCGGTCCAGACAGATTTATCTTTAGGCAACTCATAAGGACCATGTGAGATAAGCTCCATAGCTTAGGATCATATGAGTTGACTAGACTGCACATCATTCCTAACCACAAATCAAAAATTGCAACCATCAAACACCGGTGGAGAATTCAAAGTGTACATAATGGTAGTCATTGATCTGGATCACTCTAGATCGTTAGATCTATGAAATTAGAGCCTTACTCTGATACCAATTGGAGTCCCGCGATCAATGACACCCAAGAGGGGGGTGATTTGGGTGTTACCAATTTTAATCAAAGCTTTTACCCTTTTGAAATATGTGATAGAATGCTACTCAAGAGATTCAAAACTATTTGAACATAATTTAGATTTATCAAACTATATATGATAATGGATATGATTATGCAACATACACGAGGATAAATCCGAACAAACAGTTTACACTGATACTCACGGAGAATGAAGGTAGAAGAAATGGACCAAACCACACAATACAAACCACAATGCACAACAATTTTTAAGGTGGTTCGGATGCAACGACGGCAGTCTTACGTCCACCCCTCACCAAACCCGGTGAGGCATCACTCGGGATAAATCCCCAAACGGAGACGACGCTTCAACCACACACGCAGGACGACGCTTTGCACACACACCGGGATGCACCCCAACACACACACACACACACAGAGACGAGGTCTCCACACGATCCGACAGAAGGATCAACAACACACACACCACGCTGGAATAGATGCAGCACTCTACACACTAAAAAGACCAGATCTAAATAGATCCACAATCACACGTAGATCTAGGAAGCTCTACGCACACAACACATGAATAAAGTACAATGACCACACACGACCACGGATCCAACATGATCCACACACACACGAGTTTACAATTTATGAGCACAAATTTGAAACTCAAAACACAAGACACCAAAACAATTAAACCATAGTTTAGAATGCTCCTCGTTTAGGCTCTCCCGAGTGTATGATGCAGATCTTGCGTTGATTCCTTCTTACTTGAATGGCTTTGAATGGATTGTGAAAACTTATTCTTTCACCTTTGGCAATCTTCCCTTGATCTCTTGCGTGCTTACTTGCTTCTTCTTTTCTTCTTCCTTAGACAGCTTCACCTTGATCTTCCTTAAATGCTTGCTTCCTTCTTCACTTCCTTGGAGGTTTGCTAGCTTCAAATTTGGCTTGAAAACACCTTAGAGATGGATGAAGATCTTGCTGCACGAAGTACTGTTCACGGAGCTACAGTACCCTCTCCTTTCACCTTGGACAGTCTCTCTTTGGCTCTCTTGGATAGATTAGGGTTATGACTCTAATAGGATGTTGTATAACCCTTGGAAGGTCTATGGACAAGCCCTAGACCAGATCCACAAAATCTGGAGGGTTTGGTGGCTTTGGGATTAAACAATATCAAGAGGAAGGCTTTCCTCGAAGTCACAAAAAGTCAACAATGTTGGGTAGCTCGGGGCTGGCGGTCGACCTGTAGGAGCTGGCGGTCGACCGCTACTGAGAAACCTGCAGACGGATGGTTCCTGGGAATCCCGGTCAACCGCTACTGGGCTGGCGGTCGACCGCCACTGAGAGACCGGTAGACTGGGGGTTGCTGGCAGGGGCGGTCGACCGCCCCTGTGCTGGCGGTCGACCGCCAGCTGGGAAGACCCCGGGTTTTCCCGGGTCGGTCAGTTAACCTCTTCAGCTCCGTCGCTTAAGTCCTTTAGCAGTCCATTCATGTCTGTGGCATCACCCTGTTTTAGATTATAGAGGAGCAGGAGCAGGGTGCTTATCCACACGTATGGTTCACAAGGTGGCTGCCATGTGTTTGATCCTGCAAGCAAGATAGGCAAGATTAATACCATGCTTGTTCCCGTTGAAGAGGTTATGAAACCTCTTTTCTCTTGCAAAATCAACATATGCAAACCAAGGATCAAGACCATGTAACTGTTCCCATTTGTCATCTCAACCATATATAAATGACAAGAGTATGAGCAATCAACCACAAGTTTAGTTATCATCACTTAATCACACATTAAGTTTAGTTATCATCAAAAGCATAACTTAACAATCACAACAATCATCAAAACCATAACTCAACAAGTCTAACCCGAGGATAACTCAACCTAGTTAAGTTAGATCAAGGTTAATCCATTCTTACTTTGATAAGAGGAGAGTTGACCCATAAATAAGGAGATGGGTTAACTTATTTTTAATCTAATATAATTTGGTAGGATGTTGGGTATCTTTGAAATATGGACATTTTGTGGTGTATAGTTTATATGGTTTGACAAATCGAGGGCTATCTTTATGTTCTCGAAAGAAAAGGTTAAGCTACCCCTTTATCGCTGGGCCTTGCAGTCCCCGCCCCCATGACAGGACGATGTAGCCTACTACCCCTTGTCGGTGGTGAGCACCTATTCAACCTCTTCCAACCCTTTTTTTTTAATGATATAAGTCGATCTAAAAGAGAGTGGCACTGAGACCAAATGTTAGAACTAGATATATAGTTTAGAGTGCACAGTGGAGCATGATGTCATCCCAAATAAAAGAGATCCGAAACGGTAAGAGATCTTATGGAGCAACATCTTGGGATGTCGAATGACTGAAGAATAGTACACCGTGTCCGAGATCGTCCTCATTCACGGAATGGGAAGACACGGTTTCTTCCCCTTTCTATAGATCGGCACTCGTTAGAGAGAGCAAGAGTGATGGGGACCCTCCTTAGACTCTTGTCACAATGTTGCACCAGGATCCGGACCAAGTTCCCTACAGAGTGAAGAATTATGTAATCTCTCCCCCGTCAGAGAAAGGGTCCTACTTATAGACTCATATGTCTCATAGGATGTAACCATAAAAGGAGACGGGAACCGCAAGGGAGGATACATTGCTGCACGTCCGCCCATCATCTTTGCCCAGCACGTGGGCCACCTTACAACGTAAAGACTCAGTCAACAAAGTTGGCACTGGGCCGCATCATGAAGGGGGTTACCCCCATCTTCAGCCTGGGCCGGCACAGACGCAATTGGGCTGGACGGATTTAGCTGGGCTGCGCAAGACGGTGATGCTGAGCCTACTGGGGAGCCCATGGGATTAGACATACCCTGCTGGAACGGAGTCTTGCTGAACGGCCTGGGTTGCTGGTTGGGCCGACCCCATAGGCACCGCTGCTTGGGCTGGATCCATGCCAGCCGCTTGATCAGAAGAATTACCAGGGCAGCCCTCTGAAAGATGGGCCCCGAGATCATGCTGCCGTCAGTGGACGAACCCGACTGGGCCTCACCCTGGTCTGTCGCACTGCCCTCCGCGGGGCCATCGCCGGGATGACCGGCCGGTGGATACGGAGGATCTGGAGGATCCCCTTTGCCAGTGCACAAGGCCGGTGCTTCCAGAGAAGCTTTCCTAACCGGAAGCGATGCTAGGTCCGGAAGGACCGGAGAGTGGAGAGGCGAGGTCCGGAAGGACCGGCATCCGGCGGAGCAATATGGGGAGGATTTGCGTCCGCGTGAGAGCCATTCGTTTGGGGCGTTCCGGCGGCCAAGGAGGCAGTTCCCAGATCGCACGCCGCAGGATTAGGGCAGGCCAGCAGGGCTGCCAAAAAGCTGCACCTTCCAAGGGAGAATCGCTGCTGGCAGTTTCCTCCGTATGCACCGTCTCCTTTCTTATTAGTGGGGAACGAACTCACGATGAAATTAGCCACCAAATCCGGGCAATCCGGAGAGTCTAGAGAGGGATTCCGAGCAGGCGCAGGCCACGATCGCTGTCAGGGAAGCCGGCTGAGGAGAACCACCACCCTCTCTCTCTCTCTCTCTCTCTCTCCTACAAAACCCATGTCCCCCGTCCCCATGATCATTACAGGACAAAGCCACCCGAGGATGGCATCCTCAATGACCAAGGCCTCTGTCCTGGCCATGTTGCTGCTGGTGGGGCTCATCATGTCCGCCCACAATGCCGGAGCTGCAAGAACAAACAGGCTTCCGGCGATCATGCATCGGCCGCACCATCATAAACACGGCAGATTACATTTCCACGTTGGCGAGCCCCTCTTTCGATACCGCCACAATCCACGCCTCCTTATACCAGAGTCCAAGATCACGAAGGTGGAGGTGGAGGTGGCGGTGGAGGCCCACCGTGGAAAGTCCCACGCATGATCCTTGACTTGCTCCAAGAGTCTCCTTTTTCACCATGTTTCTTTACCAATCGACGTGTAATACGAAATCACAGACAACGGTGGGAAAATTTCTGCAATAAATCACAAATGTACGGGTGATTGTATCCGTGGCGTATCGAAGTGTGTACATTTGTCTTCAAAAGCCTTTCATCACACGGGAATCGGCTATTATGCTTTCTTAAGTTATCGTCGGTGTCCGACAATTTATATGTTCTCAATATATCAATCTAATGACAGCTGTTGGTGTATCATGTTAGGACTTTTTAAGTTTGGCATCAAGCTCATATCGGACATCCGATCATATTTAAGATCGGGTGTACGTGATAAAAACAGGGTGGCAAACAGTGTGACATTATCACAAGCAGACAATGGGTGAGCTCTGTTAAGAAAGGCTCTCGATTGAGGAACGACACCAGGCTATCCGAACCTTAGATTTCTTCATTTCAGAGTTCAGGGTTCTCTGCATCCGACAACAACAACAACAACAAGATGAAAAGGTTGTCTACACTTCGTTTACTTCATGCATCATCATCCCAAAGAAACCCTGCCTTCTCGAGAGGAAGACCCTTTAATTAGCTTCGTAAAGGGTGGCTCTTGAATCTTCAACGAGAAACGTGAGACATCCACAACGGTACTGAAGAATCGAAGTCTACACCGTCTTCTTTTGCCTTCCATCCGGCCTTCATGCCGCCCACTAGATGTGCGGCCCAAATGGCCTAACAAGGTGACAATCCCTGCAGGGTCAACTTATTTTGGACCTCATTTACCCAAGACTTGCGTCACCCACCGAGCTTTGGCTCGGTGCCCGATCGGTCGGCCCTCACTCACAAGCGGGGAAACCTACGGATCATACTGAGCGATTCAAAGGTCGGACGGATGTCCTCCAGCGAAGGAGAGGAGTGTCCCCACTTATCCTTTTATGGATTAACTCGATATCAGGACTCCTTAACAAGTCAGGGATAAGTCCTCGCCGCTAGTGCCTATCCAAACGGAGGTTACACTGATATCTGAGAACGGAGACCCGAGGATAAGGAGAAGGTAAGAGTACTTGACTAGAAGAGTCCCTCGCATGGACGCAGCGTACTCCAAGCCCCATGTCTCCCCTATCTTGGCAAGGAAACTCACCGCTATATAAACCGAAGAAATCTCTCCGGAAAGATAAGCCCACTCTCAGCCAATTTGACTGGTGGAGAGGGATTCTCTCTTTACAGAATTCTGAGAGGGGTGACTGCACCTAGTGATTGCTCTAGATCGGATGACTAAGGGCTGGCGTGAGATCTCACCTCCTCAATATGATTCTCAACACCCCCCCAACGTCTGGTCATTGCATAATTGTAGTAGTCATAGAAGAAGAAGAAATTAAGGAAGAAAAAGAGTCCTGTACGTTGAAAGACTCGACGCCGTTCCGGAGAAATTAAGCGAGGGTGGATCGTGTCGATATTATGGAGCGGAAATTTCAACGTCACAATGAGTACATGCGCTAAGCGCATAAATTAAGGATGTTAATCGTCTTGGCGCTCTGGTGCAGACTCGAACGTACAAGAGACTGCTTCCGATCGACTACCGTTCGCGTGAAGGCAACGATATGAGCTTTTGGACGTCGACGTTTCGCTTGGAATCTTGTGAATGAGCTGTTCTTGTGCTCTGATTGCACGAGCACTACAAGAATTATTAGAGTCTATGTTGGAAGCATATGATCTCTAGCTTGCTTTTGGCCTCTGCATGCAAACCTGATCATTTCGGTCCAACAGGTCGAAGCCAACTTATTTTAGAGTCTATATATATATATCAATGTTGTTCTCACGTCATGTGGTCACCATATATACGAGTTTTCAGATGTCACATCACATGGGAATCTTAATCTGAATTATCACATGCTATATATGTTAGATCAAACTGAACCCAACAGAAGTGGTCGAACTGCTTCATGTGAGCTTTGAGGTGAATGGCGATCGGCTTAAACAATTCCAACGTACGTGGGATGGCTTGCACCAACACTACTCTTCTAGTCTTCTGTTGGCTGGCTAGCTGGAGCTGAGGAGCATATCAGACGTATTATTAAGGGTCTCAAGCGTGCATGGTGGATAAGGAGGGGAGAAGAGATAGAAAGGGAAACCAATCATCATGTGGAGAATAAAAGGGGACTGCTTTCATTGCTACGGAAGAATAACTAGCTATGATTACAAGATCCCCAGCTCACATATGTACCTACCCATGAAGTACTACTCTATCTGACCAATTCCATCACCCATTTTCCTATGCAAAAAGAATAACCGATCGACTTTGTCTGCCCAACACCAATTTCCCCTATATATCCTATTCGACTTTGACAAACGCCAACGGAATCGAATAATTTCACATGTTATATTTGGGTTGTCCTGGTCGAATAAGCCATTCAACCACAGGGGGTGGAATGACCTATTCATTCGCCTGGTAGAGTGGAATGGCTTAATCGTCCTAATGGATATCATGCACTTGGGCAATTGGATGCAACATAACTGGAGAGCATGGCTCCCGGAACAAGGAGTCTCGATGGGTCACATTGGCTCCACCCCTTGCAAATTTCTATGAGCACTATATCTGAAAGCTCTAGCTTCGGCCCATCTAGAGAAAGCCCTAATTGACCCACTTTCATTTCTTCACATGCAGCGCCCATATTCAATAATAAAGGGTCTAAAATTAAGAGGTTATTTGTTTTGGTATGAAATTAAGGGGTCATTCTATTATGACCGAAAAAATTAAAAGGTCATTTTACGGTTCCTCTAATGTTTCATGTCAAATCAAACGATCCCTAAATGTAAACTAAAAAATCTGTTTGATAAAATAAAATAACATAAAATACTAGCTTTAAAATTGACATGAAACATAATTAATCGAAATCTCCGATTTTAAAACCGATTAACTTTGGTTTCAGTCAATTCTTGATTGAAAACTAAAACCAGCTACAAGGTACAAGTATTTCATGAGCTCGTACAAACTAGACCCAACAATTTAAGACTCTTCAAACATAAAGAAAAATACCATGAAACGTTTAAGCAATTTTTAACGGTCAATTTTGATAAATCTTGTTTACACAATAATATAGCATAAAAATATGATATTATGAATAGTCTTCTTTGAATAAGAAAATATCATAATTATCAATTTTGACGTGACTCCAGTTTACTACGCTATTATAAGAGGGGTATTTCCTTTTTTGGTAAAAAAAGAAGAGATGTATCCATGATTTAAAAAGTAATAGTACCCATGACATATTTTTCTTAAAGAATTATGTTCATGATATTATAATTCAAAGAGATATCTTCACATAAAATAAAAATTATCAAAAATATTCATACAAATATCCCAACAAAAAAATAATATTTTGACTTATTTTTTCACAACATTTGACATCACACGTTTCAACCTTGAATATATTCATGACCTAAATAACTATTAACTTGACCAATCCACATTCTAAGACCTATCTTCTCGTGTTGGTTAGCCCAGAAAAGAGATATCAAGTTATTTTAACTACGTGACTAGTTACGTGACACATCAAACAACCTCTCTCTCTCTCTCTCTCTCTCTCTCTCTCTCTCTCTCTCTCTCTCTCTCTCTCTCTCTCTCTCTCTCTCTCTCTCGCAATTAACCCCATTTAAAACAAGTCCTACAAAACCCAGCCCCTGACGTCCCCAGCCCCCATCATCATTCCAAGACAAAGCCATCCAAGGATGGCATGCTCAACGGCAAAGGCCTCTGCCCTGGTCCTGTTACTGTTAGTGAGACTCATCCTATGCACTCACACTACCTGAGTTGCAAGAACAAATAGGTAGCTGACAATCATGCATTGACTGTACCACCATAAAAACGACATTGGGCATTTCCATGTTGGCGAGCCCCTCTTCCGATACCACAACAATCCAAGACTCCTTATGCCAGAGTCCAAGATCATGAAGAAGATGAAATTAGAGGCCTACCTTGACAAGTCCACGTATGATCCTTGATTTGCTCCAATTTTCTTTCACTATGTTTCTTTCCCGATGACTGGTGAAATATGAAATCACAAATAATGACATAGAATTCTACAACGAATTGTAAATGTATGGATGATTGTATTCATGACGTATTAAAATATCAATTTTCTTCGAGAGCATGTCATCACCCGGGGGTGAGTTATGCTTTTAAGGCATCATTGGTGTCTGACAAGTTCTATTCTCAAAATATCAATCTAATGGCAGCTCTCTAATTAACATCTCATGACAAATGAACAAATTAACATGATTGTACATAAACAAAATGATGGGATGCCACATTTAATTTCTTGCCACCATTTTCGCTTCACTCCCTATTCATGACAACAAGAATACTGTATTGGGACTACCTATATATTTTATTCATTTGCATTATTTCGATGATTTCTTGGGGCCATAGTTTTCCTTCCTTTGTATTTCTCTTTTCTTGGTAACCTATTTTGGGCACTATTCTGTTGTACCTGTACCTCCCTTATTTTGGAGCAACACACAGTCTATATATATAGGCCACGAGATCCTAGTAGGACAAGCCATTCGCGCCCATCTTTCCTCCCTCTCTTTCTACTCTTCTGTCATGGTATCAGAGCCATAGACTTTTTGGTGGTGTTGCCTGTCAACTGGGTTTTTTTTTCTTTGGTGCTTGCGGCCCTGTCTAGGGTTGCTTCTGGTGCTGGCATCATTCTCCAAGAATTTCTTTTTGGTATTGGCGCATCTATTCCTCGTCACGAGAGATTTCTGAGGGAAACAACCACATCTACACATCTTTGGGAGCAAGTCTTGAAAGTGTGTTTGATTCTTTGTGAATTTCTTATTTTCTAAGTGGATCTAAATGGATATACATTCCAAAACTATGGTGATTCTAATAGTTTTCAATGGGAAAAATTATTTTCTATGGGAGTTTAATCTAAGGTGTTTTATTATGGGGCAAGAACCTTGGGGGTATGTGGATGACACGGAAGAAAAACCAAAGAATAATGAGATGATACTCAAGACTTGGAATAAAAATAATGCCAAACTTATGATTTTAAGTACAGTTGAACCACATATTGGGATCAACCTACGTATGCATCAATCTGCAACCAGCATGTGAGAATTCTTGAAGAAACTTAATCATCGTGATGATGATTCAAGAAATTATAACTTGGCATGTGAAACCAATGAATATGCGTGAGGAACCAAATTTGTCCAAGAGTAGTATTATGGCTTTATGAATTTATGACTTGAATATAACTCCATTATCTATGCAAAAGTGTCACCTGAAGTTTTAGGGGGAATTCAAGGATTACAAGAACACAGCATGAGAGATCAATTTTTAGTGAAATTGAGGCCTGAATTTGAGACAGTGAGGGGAAAGTTGATGAACAGAAAATATGGCCTATCTTTGATAAAGAAAGTATGGCCTGAATTCGGATTGCTATTTACCTTATTAATTGTCAATTTTATGTGAAACTTGATAACACCAATCCATACTTCTGTCTCTTCCGAGAATAATTGAATTACAAGCCTCTTCATTCATTTGGTGGTGTTTGTTTTGCTCATCTTCCTCCTCTTGAACGCAATAAATTTTCTGCACAGTCTGCAAGATGTGTTTTTCTAGGTTATGCAATCCAACAAAAGGGTTTGCGTGCTATGATCCCCAGGCTAAAAGAATTCGAGTCTGTCGCAATGTTACTTTTCTTGATCATTATTTCTTCTATCCACATCACCCTTCCTCATTTCCTCGTATATCCTCTTCCATTTTATATCTTTTTAATGATCCTTCAAATGCATCCACCAATGATCGCTTTCATAAAGGCTTGGTCTATAAGGCCTTGTTTGTTTCTTAGTTAGGATAAGGTGTTGTGGACATCAAAAATTGCACACCCAAATATTATGCCAGGCCCCGACCTAGTCTTGGGCCGACATCCCAATCAAACCGGATTCGTTTCTCGCCCCGGATCCCTTCCGAGCTGTCATTAAAATTGCCGTGCATGCAGCGGCTATTTGAACGGATCCCCCCCCCCGGGGTTTTCCGTCGCGTTTCTCTCACGGACCTAAGTCCTAATATGAAAAGGTCCACGAGTGACCGACATGGCCAGTGGCTCGTATCCCAATGCGTGCTTTGGTGTGATTTACTCCTGTCTCTTTTTCGCGTAGTTAGTGTTATTTATTTTGGCCGCAGGGCCCCTAATTTCGGCAATTAATCAAGGGTGTTCCCTCGTATGGGGGATGTAAATGATGTTGTGACCTTGATGGCGCGACGGGATTCGGTCCCGACACGAACCTTACAATCGCCTGACGAAGTCAGATCGAGCGCACCATGGGCTCTTCGGAGCCCGAATAAATTGTCACCTCGGTGTCTGGCACGCCCACGCACTTAACAAACCAACTCCACCAGCCGAAACGAACCAAATATCCGCCATGAAAAGTGCATCCACAGTTCTGGCACGCCCAGTGGGACCGATCCACCCTTCATCTCTTTGCCGAAGTTAGGGGCCCCGCGACCCCCTTCTTGTAATACTAATTGCGTTACTTTGTCAAATGTAGGAGAAAGAACTGCATCATGGTGCCAACCATGGCTGTCACTTGCAGCCCTCAGACCGTCGAGAACCACGTCCGAGGTGGCTACCTGGCGGTCCCCCTCAGCTTCGGGAGCTTCCCTCCCACCGTAGGTTTCCCCAACTTCTTGGGGGTGGCCTTTGCCAACATCCTCGAGGTGAAGGCGCCTAAGGAGTCCCAGATCAACGCTCTCGCTCCGGGGGCACTGAGGCTGCTACCGGCCGAGCTACGGCCAAGAACAACAACAGCGTCCCACAACGACGCTGAGCTGCAACGTGCACCATGTGCACCAAACTACCGGCCCTTCCCACCAAGGGTCAGCATCCCGCCGAAGAAGGCTTCGGAGGAGCAACACCGGCGCCGGTTCGGGGCGCCGCTCGTCCAACTCCGGAAGTCCATGACTGTTGGGGCCCTCCGAGTCCGTCTGGACGGGCAGAGGTCCCAAGTGACACCGGACCGTATCGTCCCGACCGTCCCAGTCCGCAACTCTTTTCAAGGACTGGAGAAGCTGAAAGAGAGGGCGACGCCCGCAACCCCAGCTGCGGCACCGAAAAGTGCGCCGGCTCACAGGCCGGCCAAACTGAAGCAAGTCTGGGTACCCAAGGAGGCCCAGCCCACTGCACCCGCCCAGGCAAGGCCCAGCACTTCCCGCCCGAGGAGGGCCCGACGAGATGGTAGGGTCGAGGTGATGACCCCAACTCTCCGACCGGCACCCGTCATCCCGGTGCTGTCCGAGAATGTCCACCGCCGTCCTCGAGGGCGCCGACACAACGCTGCCCACCCAGCACTTAGGGCCTATTATCCCCTGCCACTATCATCGACATGCAACCGCAGGCCGCTCTCCCTGACCAGGAATGGGAAGGGATCGAGCAGGCTATGAGGAATTACCTCCGAGGCCCGGGTAGCACCCCCGCCGGCCGCCAGAGACTGCTGGGGGCAATGGCCTCCGCTTTCCAGAAGAAGGAGCCCGACCCGCACCCAGCGCGAGTCGAGGAATCGCTCAGAGGAGCCGCGCCAGTCCCCTGTACGGGAGGAAACGCCACCCGACGATCGGTCTTCGACAGACTGGTGTTCCCAGGAAGATCGTCCAGGAGGGAGACAAAGATAAGCAAGAATAAGAGATGGCAAACATTCACCTGCAGCATGGCAGGAGTTCACGGTCGGTACGTGCCTTGCCGATCCGGAAGAAGGCCAGACGCCGTCAGGCCGGGACCCCTCACTAGAAGAGGGAGAGCGGCAGGCGGCGTGGCACCCACAGGCGCCGAAGGGACCTTACCTGAAGAGCCCCTTGCGGCCCTCACGGCCAATGTGGTCACCACCGGCGACACGAGTGGCGGACCCTCGACATCATCCGAGGACGCCCCGGCCGAGGAGACAGGGGGCATGCCCAGCTCCCCACATGACCCGCAATGCTGCTCATGATGCAGCGGTTCCAGCAAGAAATTGAGTCACTTAAAAAGCAATTGAATGAACGGAACACACCGCCCCCGATGTCCTGGCAGACCGAGGTTTTACCCGAAGCGCCCAGGGACAGGGGGCAATTTCAGAAGCAGCCCTTCCAGCAGCCCTCAACCCTCTCGGGGACGCGTCCCTGCAGCAGGCACACTGCACCGCACCGGCCCCGCCACAGGCCTTACTTTCCCAAGGGTCCCTCATGGCCCCCCAGGCGACCGTGCTGGCCACCCCGAGCGCGCAGCCCGCCATTTTTATCCGAGTCCGGTCGACCCGGCAACAGTTAGCCGGTTGATGCTGGAACAGATGATAGACATGAAACTGGCCGAGAGAGGTGACGGGGATCAGACGCCGTTCGACGTCTACCGGGCCCTACCCGGCTCACCATGCTGGAAGAAGTTGCCGGTCGGCGTCACCAAGCCACCCAAGTTCGAAAAGTTCAACGGGAAAGGGTCCCCCAGGGAGCACATTGCTTATTATGTGAACGTCATGGGGGACTTGGCTGCTGATGAGGCCTACCTCCTGAAGTTCTTCGGCTCGACACTCACCGGGCTTGCCTTTGAGTGGTACTCCGGCCTGCCACCCGGGTCTGTCGCCGACTGGCCCGACATGCAAAAGAAGTTCAAAGAAAGATTCTATGTTGCAGAACGGGAGGTCACCGTGGCAGAACTTTATGCCACAAGACAGAAGAATGACGAGTCGGCCCTCGACTATATCAAGAGATGGAGGAACCTCAGCATGAGGTGCAGGCGTCCCCCACACCAGGAGGATGCGGTGCAGATCTGCAAACAGAACTTGAAAAAGAATCCTGGAAAGGATGATTGGCACCGAGGTCAAGACATTTGACCGCCTGAACAATGTGGTAGCAGAGATCGAGGCATTTTTGGCCCGATACTCCTCCACCCCGGCCATGTCAAGCCAAAGAGCCAGGTAGGCCGAGAAGAAGCCGGATCCCCCTAAGTGCACACATTAATTTCCAGGCTTTTGAAAAAAAGAAAGAGAAAGACAAGGGGGCTACCAACCTCCTCCGCCCAGAACCACTAGAACGACGGGAGGGCCCCTCACTAAGGGAAAGATAAGAAACAAGCTATATCCTTCTCCCGAGACAAATCCAAGCTCCTGTTTGAAGTGGGCAACCAGTTACAAAAAGATTACACTGCCAGAGCCGAAAAGGCCCGGTGACTTGAAGAAGAAGGACAACCCGCGCTTCTGCCTATACCACCTGATGCTCGGCATACCATTGAAGACTGCTATGTCTTCAAAGATGTTATTGAATCCCTAATCAAGAATGGGGAGCTGGACATGGGGGAGCATAGAGTAGACCCCCCGCAACCGCATGAGTTGCCCAGCATAACCTCCACTGTCAACATGGTCTCGCTATACCAGGAGTTGCCTGAGGAGTGGGCGGAGGCCTGCGCCCGCCACTTATGAGACCTTCATCACGACCCCGGCTCAAGATCAAGGAGGTTGGCAGACTGCAACTAGAAAGAATAGAAGAGCACACGTCCCTCGACCCAGCCCCGGAGTTCATCTGAGGGATGTGACACCCCTGCCTGCACCGCCCCCGGCAAGCCCAGTTCGCCACGACACGGCCCCCGGCTGGTCATGAGGCGGCCCACTCACAACAAAAAGAGCTCTGTCCCGCTGCGGGCGCATAAGAAGACCAGTCCCGGTCGAAAGACTCCAGGCTATTATTGATGGGCTCGAAGATTATGAACAGCCCGAAATCCAGCCCGTGGAGCTGAAGGAGTATGTCCCATGGGAGGAGTTCAAATCACTCGAACTGGCTCCAGGGGCAGAAGCTGAAGCAGAGAAAGAGCCTCCCCTATGGGCTGAACTTCCCCAAGAGCAGCCATCCGCCGCAGCAGGAAAGAAGAAGAAGAAGAGAAGACCCAGGGGCAAGAAGAAGAAGGAGGTCGTCGTCGCCTGCAACACCCTCTCGGCGTTATTCGACACTGCCCTTTCCCTGGAGGAAACAGAAGAAGAGCCACCCCATGAGCCGCCAGAGGTGAATCAAGCTGAAGTCTCCACTTCCCAACATGCCACCAGGTCGGGAAGGAAGTGGGGGCGCCCTCCTCAGGATAACCTCAACATCATGCTCAGGGGGGAACAACCATACCAGGTTCCCGACCCTGAGGTCCGAGGCACCGAGATCCCTCCTCCGGCGGGTCTCTATCCCGTAGGGGCCAGGAGCCGAGGCACCCCTTCATTCGCCGAATTCCTGTTAGCCCGAAGGCAGGGCGGGCGCTCCCAGGGTCTCCTTCGACCAGAGAAGCGAGTTCCCAAGCTCCACGGCGGCGGCTCCCCCAGCCGGAAGAAGAATTTAACGGCATCCCAAACCTCGCCGAATTCATGAAAGGAAAAGGAGGAGACCTCCGCCAGGCCCCACAGGTTGTGGCAGAACCTGTGAGGAGGCCATCCCCTGACTTGACACCCAGCTCCAAGGTGGGAGGCAGGCGCGGCAAGCCCGAAGAGATTGAAACTTCTCAAAGGTCGGGGCTGCCGACCGAATAGTAAGACACCCTCAAAAGATCCCGACCCGCTTTACCGTGTGGGAGATGCTGGTCTTTGGACGAAGAAACACGACAGCCATCATTGCCGCACTCCAGACGACCAGCACATCTTGAAGCATGCCTAGCGAAGTATCACCTGAGGTGGCGTGGCTTTCACAGAAGATGACATGCTCCTGCCCACCTGTAGCCATAACAGACCCCTCTACATGAAAGGGCAGTTGAACGGCCAGCCTATCAACAGAGGTCCTGATCGACCCAGGGGGCAGCAGTGAATATACTCCCTTACCGGGTGTACCAAAAGCACTACTTTGACGTACACCTGGTTGAGGTCAAAAATGTCAAGATTGCTGGTTTTAACCAAAAATGTGAGGTCCCCATGGGGGTTGCAGATTCAACTTGACTTTCGATGATTTCACCACCAAGGTCCAGTTCCACGTCATCAACTCCAACACTTCCTACAAGGCGTTGCTGGGACGGCCCTGGCTACACCAGAATAGAGTGGTGCCCTCCACCCTGCACCAATGCATTAAATACCCTTGCGAGGGGAAGGAAGTCAGGATCTTCGCCGACCTCCACCCGTTCGAGGTGTTCGAGTGTCATCTGTCAGACGCCAATCTGTACTTAGAAAAGGCGAAGCAAATTCCCCAAGCCGCCCAAGACAAGGGAAGAAGAAAGTGGAGCCGGGCAGTTGGTTTCCTCCGCCACCCCCAGGCTATGTGGCTCTCCCCACATGTACCATTCATTGCACAAGAGGGGGGGGGTATTTAAGGGAGCCCCTCTCCCATCTATCTCTACACGGGGACGCCTTGCCTCGAAGACCTGCTGGAGGATGTCAGAGTCCCGCCAGGGATCATCAAGCCCATTAATAGAATTGACTGTCAAGCGGCCGAGCGGCTGAGGACTTTGAGTGCCTAACCCGGAGGGGCCTCCCACTATCTTTTATGTTGCCGGGGAAAAGCCAGTCATGGAGACGATGATTGCCGGTTTCCTGACGAGTTGCATGACCCGCACGTCCCCATTGCGGGACTTCCCCCATATGACCGACCAGGGCAGCCAGAGATGGTCAGAAAGCAAAAGATTCCCCCTATCAACCTCCAGCCGGAAGGAAATGTTCGAAAGAATGTGGAACCCACCAAACCTGGATCGGCGGTTGCTGCAAATCACCAAGCACCCCGGTCTGGGCTTTTCACTAGAAGATTATTACGAAACTGATGTGATATCGTTTCGGCCTTGTCCGGCGACGACCCCGCGGAAGCTGCAGATTTGCGGGGAGCCCACCAAGAAGTATATCCCAGGCCTTCGGCTGAGGAGGCACAAGACGAAGAAGTGTTCCTTTGGAAACCCTCTCCGCCGCCGCTGCACGGGGAAAACCTCCTCTCTCTCCGACAGGCTAGCCTCGCAAGAGCACACCGCCGAGGCGCCCTCACTTCGGCCTGCTGGCGGAAGCAAGAAGCAGAAGCATGGGTCATGCCCCAAATTCCCCTCGATATGACCCCGTCATGTACGCCTTGTACCATAGGCAGCAACGGAGATCGAGATGTTAAAAGCACGGCTGGCTGAGTTGACCTCGCTAGTTGCCGACCTCATCCTGGGTTCTCTCCGCCCGTGGGGTGGCTACGCTGTCTCGACCCCGAGACACCAGTCCCGATGTCCCCCGTCTGGTCAAGAAGGGAGACAAGAGACACGGCAAGCCCATTAACGGGCGGCAACCAGGCAAGGACCTGACACTCCAAGAGAAGCTGCAGAAGCCCTACTCTTTCCAAGAGAGAAGACTCGGGGTATTTTTGACTGGGCCTGCCATTACGGCAAGGTCTCCCTCCCACGGTCCAAGAGGCCGCAGGACACCCGAAGAAGTGGGGACCCACTGTTTTGCTCCCTACCACCAGATACTGGGCCACGCCATCGAAGACTGCTATGTCTTCAAAGACATTGCTCAAACCTCATTGACAGGGACGAGCTCAGAATGGGAGACTATGTGGTAGCCCCACCACGCCCCCACGTGGCGGACAGCCCCAGAAGAGGAGCCTATACCTATCCATCCAGTACCAGGCGCCTGAAGATGCGAGCTGCCCCGGCCCCCGCCGGAGTGTCTATGATGATTACACAGAAGACCCGAGGTGGCCCTTGGCCTTTCTGCACCAGCGGACCCGCGGACCCTGGCAGCTATAGTCCAGGAGGAATGCGCAACAAATGCAGCCTCCGACGCCCTTCATGAGGAACAAGAAGAGGGGGATGGCATCCTCGAGCCCGAAGACAATGAAGATCAAGACTTCGTCGATTGTCGCAGCCCCGCCGGAAATTGAAAATGGCGGCCAGGCCACAGTCGACGAATTGATTGAGATCAACCTTGGACACAGAAGGTGACCCCAGGCCGACCTTTCTGAGTGCTCTCATGCCCCTACAGGAGAGAGAGCAATACACAAAGTTGCTAGCAAGAATTCTGGGATTGCTTTGCCTGGAACTATAAAGAAATGCCTGGGCTCAGCCCCGAGGTGACTCAGCACATCTTGGCCATTGATCCCACGGATGGAACCAGTGAAGCAGTCTCCCCGGCGTATGAGGCCGGAACTGATCAGCCAGATCTGCAAGGAGGTCGACAAGCTCATAGATGTCGGCTTCGTGGCAGAAAACCAATACACCACTTGGTTGGCCAACATTGCATACCGGTAAAGAAAAGAATGGACAGATCAGGATTTGCGTGGATTTCCGCGACCTGAATAAAGCCTGCCAAAGGATGACTTCCGTGCCTATCACCGAAGTGATGATTGATGCAACCACTGGCCACGAGGCCCTGTCCTTCATGGATGGGTCATCCGGCTATAAACCAAATTTGGATAGCCGACCACGACCGGATTCACACAGGCTTTCAGGTCGCCCAAGGGGATATTCCACTACAAGAGGATGCCTTCGGTCTCAAGAATGCCGGTGCTACATATCTGCGGGCAATGACCAAGATCTTCTGACGAGCTGCTATATAGCAAGGTCGAATGCTACATTGATGATCTAGTTGTCAAGACTAAGAAGAGAGCTGAACATCTGAGCGACCTCAGGGTCGTCTTTCAAAGGCTCCGGCTTGTATGGGCTGAAGAAGAGAACCCTATGAAGTGCGCCTTTGCGTGTCCAGTGGTAAGTTCCTCGGCTTTATTGTCCGCACAGAGGGATCGAGATTGACCCCTTCAAGATAAAAGCCATTCAGGAGTTGCCCCTCCGAAAGAGTCTGGAGAGCTGGAGGTCCCTACAGGGCCGTCTAGCCTACATTCAGCAGGTTCATCTCCAACCTGTCGGGGCGTTGCCAACCCTTTCACAGACTGATGATGAAGAATGCACCCTTCCAGCTGGGGTCACGAATGCCAGCACGCGTTCGACCAGCTAAAAGAGTACCTGAAGACCCCGCCAGTCCTGGGGGCACCTGTCAAAGGCAGACCGCTTATTCTCTACATAGCGGCTACCGAATATTCACTGGGGGCAATGCTCGCCCAGAATAATGATGAGGGAAAGGAGCAGGCGCTCTACTACCTCAGCCGGAGATTGGTGGGAGCGAGGCCAAGTACACTCCGATAGAGAAAGTCTGCCTTGCTTTGGTCTTCGCAGTCAAGAAGATGAGGCACTACATGCTGTCCCATGAAGTAAGCTTAATATCCAGGGCTGACCCCATCAAGCACATTCTCTCCCAGCCTGTCCCGAAGGGGCGCCTTGGCAAATGGGCCGTGCTGACTCATGGAGTTTGACATCACCTACGTGCAGCAAAGGCCGTTAAGGGACAAGCCGTCGCGGATTTCTTCGCAGCACACCCTGTGCCCGAAGACTCCCTGTTGGCCACCGAGCTACCCGAGGATGAGACACTGGAGGTGGATCATGTCCAACAAGCTATCTGGCAGCTATACTTTGACGGGGCTTCGAGAACAGAAGCGGACCCCGTCCGGGCGCGCCAAGGTACGGGCCGGAGCCGGCATCGTCCTCAAATCGCCAGACGGAGAAGTGATGCACACTTCCTGCTGCATTACGCAGCCCTGCACAAATAATGAAGCAGAGTATGAAGCTCTGATCATCGGCCTTCAGGTGGCCCTCCAAATGGAGATCAAAATGCTCCAAGTATTCGGCGACTCGCTGCTGGTCGTCAAGCAGGTCCAGGGACAGTTTGATGTCCGAAAACCTGAGTTGCTCCCTTATCACACTAAGGCGAAGAGGACTCATGGAGCGGTTCTACCTCCTTGAGATAGGCCATGTCGCCAGAGGGAGAATGCACAAGCCGACGCCCTGGCAAAACTGGCAAGATCACTGGCAGTGCCTCCAGATGGATCTCTCATTATCCAAGTAATAATCAGCCCAGATGCCCAGTATGATAGAAGAGGAACCGAAGAAGAAGAGCTAGAAGTCCCTGCAGCAGAAGCCGTCGGCCTACCGACTGGAGGGACCCCCTGATGCAGTGGTTCAAAGTACCAGCAGCTTGCCCAAGCAGAGAGAAGAGAAGATAAGCTATCAGAGTTAAGGACTCTTATGAGCTCCGCAATGGAATATTATTCGAATGGTGGCCGACGCAAGCAGAAAGCTACTCCTCCGATGCTTGTCGATTGAAGAAGCTTGGAGGGTCATGAAGGAGGTCCACGCCGGGAAAGCTGGCGCACACCAGGCGGGACCGAGAATAAAGATTGAAATAAAGAAGCTCGGCTATTACTGGCCTGCAATGTTCGACGACTGCTGCAGTACGCTAAGTCTGTCAGAAATGTCAGGAGCATGCCACCATACCCAGAAGGCCCCCTGTCAGCTACACCCAACGACGCCCAGTTGGCCGTTCTCCAGTGGGGAACGAGACGTCGTGGGTCCCTTACCTGCATCTTCCACAGGCTGCAAGTACATTTTGGCGGCAACCGACTACTTCTCCCGCTGGGCAGAGGCTGTCGCCTTACGGGAGGTCACCGGAGAGATCGTGGTCAGGTTTGTCCGCCGTAATATCATATTCCGGTTTGGCGCGCCCGACCGAGTTGTGTCAGACAACGGCAGCCACTTCCGCAACCAGAAGGTCTACCGGCTGGCAGAAAAATATAAAATTGATTGGAGGACATCGACTCCTTACAACCCACAGGCTAATGGGCTGGCCGAAGCTTTTAATAAGACACTCTGCACTCTCCTGGCCAAGACGTCAGCTCTAACAAAAGGGACTGGGAAGAAAGATGTACGAGGCGCTTTGGGCGTACCGAACCGTATACAAGACTCCAACAGGCTGCTCGCCCTTTTCTCTCGTATATGGCTCGGAGGCAATCGTCCCCGTTGAACTGGAGATACCGTCCCTCAGGGTTGCCATTCAGCATGGCCTTGTCCTTGAAGGGCAGACCAACGTTGAACGAAGGCTTGAGAACTCTCCAGTCTAGAAGGAAAGCGGCTCCAGGCCCAACAGAACATTCAGATCTACCAGGCCCGGATTGCACGCGCCTTTGACAAGCTTGTCAAGGAACGCGAATTCAAGAAGGGCGACCTCGTCATGGTCAAGAGAAGAGACCTCATGGCTGCCAACCCTAAGGGTAAGCTGAATGAGAACTGGCTCGGACCCTACGTAGTCCAAAAAGTCTACGAAGGTGGGGCCTATGTAATTGTCAACCATCGCGGGGAAGTTCAGTTCCCGCCTCTTAATGGAAGGCACTTGAGACTGTACCACGCTCCGGCGCCCCTTCAATCAATAATATAACCCTCCGCCCTATTTTGGGCGGATTTGCGTGATTAATGTCCAAACAACTTGACCACTATCCATGTTTTCAAAAAAAAGAAAAAAAGAAAAAAAAAAAAAAAAAGAAAAAAAAGAAAAAGAGGAAAAAAAAAAAAAAAGAGAGAGAGAAAAAGAGAAAAAAAAAGAGAAAAGAGAAGAAAAGAAAAAAAAAGAAAGAAAAGAAAGAGAGAAAGAAAGAAAAAAGAAAAAAAAGAGAGAGAAAAAAGAAGAGAGAGAGAAAAAAAGAAGAGAAAAAAAAAAGAGAGAAAAGAGCAAGAAAAAAAAAAGGAAGAAAAGGGGAACTCCCCCCATTTCCAGTCATCGCCCCGTAGCAGAACACTAAAAGAACTAAACAAACTCTTCTCTCCGTCCTCCCCGGGCGGTGAGTACCCCTTTGGCTCGGACCTCCCGTCCGGGTCATTGACTAAACAAACTCTTCTCTCCGTCCTCCCCGGGCGGTGAGTACCCCTTTGGCTCGGACCTCCCGTCCGGGTCATTGACTAAACAAACTCTTCTCTCCGTCCTCCCCGGGCGGTGAGTACCCCTTTGGCTCGGACCTCCCGTCCGGGTCATTGACTAAACAAACTCTTCTCTCCCCCGTCCTCTCCGGCGGTCAGTACCTCTTTGGCTCGGACCTCCCGTCCAGGTCATTGACCAGATAACTCTTCTCTCCGTCCCCTCTGGACGACGAGAAATCCGGTCTCCGACCGAGGCCCCCCGCTTGAGACCAGCACGCGCCTCCAACATTGCGGCGAAACTAGGGAGTCGTCTGATCGGTATAGTGGAGTGGTCCCCTCGTCCTCCCCCTGGGAAGGCGAGCACTCTCCTGTGCCCTAACATGGGTTCCTGCCTGGTTCTCCCAAAGCGAATCCTCGCAAAGATTCACACCCTACCAATGTGTCTCAGCACAAAAAGGAGGAGGGGAGGGAAGAGGAAGAAGAAAACAATATACACAGAAGAAAAAAAAGGGGAAGAGTGGTCCCTCTCGGACGAATGCATACACAAAGAACACGTGAAACTGTAACTGTTCCGTTCTATTTAAAGAAGGATCAGGTTACATATGCTTCGGGGCATACCCCTGTGTTACAAAAAGGAGAGAGCTAAGGGAGGCGACGCTCAGTCGACACCCCTGAAGATGTCCTCGAGGGGGAGGATCCCGACGCAAGAGAAGTTCGTCATATCACGTAACCGGCCCCTCAATTCCTCGAGACGGGCGAGTTCAGCTTCCGCGGACACCGTTTCAACTTGAGCGATGGCGAGAGCTTCGCTCTCACTCTCGACCACCTTCTCAGCCTCGGCAAGGTCAACCCTAGCCGCAGCAAGGTAGCCCTCTAGCTTCTCGATCCGACTCCTAAGGGAGCAGACGCTGCCCTGGCCCTTCTCCAAGGCCTTCCCATGGCGCTCTTCATCATGGCGCCGTGCCTCCAAGACCTGCAGATACTCGTCCACTTGGGCGTCTAGCGCGGCGCGCGCGTCGGAGCTTGGGTCTCGAGGAACTCGCGACGTTTGATATACTTTAATAGCAACAAGACTCATCGCGACCATTCCCCTAGTGGACAGCCCAGCACTTGCAACGCCCCGGTCAGCTGCGTCACTATGGTGTGTACCTCCCGGTATCACAAGGAAAGATCCGCGAAGAACACGTCCGCAGCGTTACCAGCATTTGATGGACTGGCGCCTGACGAGGTATGACTGACCGAAGGCATGGCTGGGGGAGTAAATTCCATGGTGCTGTCCACCTCCGCCCACAAATCAGCATCCACCGCGGCCGAAGAAGATGAAAGAGCAAGAGCCAAGACGTCTGGCCGGCGTGGCTCGACAGAAGATTCCTGGCCAACCACTGCTAAAGAAATGGCTGAGGTCATTGCCGAAGCATCTGGCGCCGCTATCATCCGCCGCTCTCCTGCCTCCTCTTCCCTACCCGGCCCGCCTCTGCCACTAGTTCAACCGGCGGGGGTGCAGGCACCGCTACTCCGGCCGAAGGAGGGGCTTCGAGTAAAGCCGGACCGGAAGCCGCCGCCCATAAACTCCTCTCGCGCGTCTGGGATCCCTCCAGATGTGCGCGAAGCCCCGCAAATATCTGCCTCAGGAGCGGGTCCTCCATTCGGGCCGGGAGCTTCGGGAAGGGTGGAAGTGGAACCATCAGCCGGGGTAGGCGTCCCGCCTCCACGAGCGCTGCAAGGCTCTCGGCCCCCAGTCCGTGACTGAAGCCAATCCCTCCACCGCTATGGGGCCAATATTCGACCTCCGTTTGGCGACAGCCTTCCGGGCACGGCCGGGCGTCTTCCCTGCCGTTGTCACCGCCTGACCATATAGAGTATGGTTAGCCACCCGCTGCCGGGAGCAGATCGCGCAAAGTCAAAAGGCAGGAGGAATCAGAAGACCCACACTCTTACCTCGACCACCGCGACGAGGCTGCCTTCAGGCACAATTTCCCCCCTCCAGAGGCTCGTCTGCCGTCTCGGTAGTACTCGCAGCCTCTGCGGATGCCTCCTGTTGAAGGGTGTCGAATAAAAGGGCTAGCCTACCATGCCCACGTCAACCTCCACCCGATAGTCGACCGGCGCAACGGGAGCGGCCTTCTCCGCAACCTCCGGCTGGGTAAGCTCCTGAAAATCCGAGGACGACAAGAACGAGATCATTAGCCCACTATAAAAAGGGGGGATCCGGCCCAAGCAAGCTCACACTTACGGCAGCCCTCCCCATAAAGCTTGAGGAGCCAGCAAGTAAGGGGGCCTTGAAGACCAGCTCGGGCAGCCCCGATGCTTCAGACGCGCCCTTGTCGTAAGCCACCTCATCGGAGGAATAGTTATAGTCTACCTCCTCGCTCGCGATGAAGACTCGACCATCACAGGTGTTGCCCTCGCCGACAAAGGAGCGTCTTCTTCAAGGTCGATGACTGGCGCCTCCTCCCGCGGACTGGGTGAGGCTCGCACGCTAGACTTCAGCCTCCTCCGCGCGTATAGCTACGTCGCCGGGAGGTACACACGGGAGCCAAATAGCCCAATAATTGCTCCAGCCGCGCCTGTCACACAGAAGAAAACACGGGTTATATCAAACCCAATCGGCTCCCAAAGAGTGGAAGAAGTCAATTAGGCCAACAAAGGCAAATACCCCCTTCAGCTGCTGCAACAGGAGGTGGCTTGCGGATGGCCTCTTTGATGGGCGACGCGGCCTCGGGGACCGCTGCCTCGGGGACCGCGACCTCGCTCTCGCTCGGAGTCAGCACAGGCGCCGGTTCCTCCGTGCCGCCTATAAGAAAGAAGGGCATTGTCGCCGTGCGTGCACGCAAGGATGGCCCTAGAGGCAAATCAATCCCGGGTGACGTCGGCGACTGTTGAACCCCGCCGGCATGGTGACTCGGCTCAGTCCGAGTGACCTCGAATTCTTCAAAGGACGGAATGAGGGGCGCCGAAGGGGCTATCCCCGGGGCCGGGGATTCCTCGGCCCGCCTTCGCTTCGTTGCTTGCCGCCCGACCGCCTTGGCAGCAGCCAACGCCTTTTTAACAGGCGACTTGGCTTGGGACCTTCCTTTGGCCTGCGGTAAGGGAGCCGGAGCCGCCGCCGAAGTCGCCTTCGCTGTGACCGCGGTTTCACCCATGTCAGGGGCAGGCGCGGGAACTGGCTCCCCCGCGTCAGGAATGGGTGTGGGCACGGGCTCTTCCACAGGAGCTGAAACAAAAGGAAACGTTCAGGTGTCAAGGCTCTGCTTCAAATATATATATATACAACAAAAGAGAGACGTAGAGTTCACACTGATGGTCGAAGTTACTGACCGGCAGGTTGGCTCGGCTCGGGACGGGCAACTTCAAACTCTTCAAAAGATGGGACCCGTAGCGCCGGAGGAATGGCAGTTGGGGCCTTGGCCACCTCCGTTTTTCTCCGCTTTGTGTCCCGCTATTCAGCCGCCTTCGCGGCGTCCACTGCCTTCTTCAAAGGTGATTTTGCCCGGGGCCTCTTCGCTGCCTTGGGCAGAGGAGCCGTAGTCGGAGCCAGCAGTGCGGCTTCGAAGTAGGCGGGCTTCTGGACGAATCGAAGAAGATTGCGGTATGTCGCCATCTGGGTGCTATCGGATGGTCTGGTAAGAAGAATAAGTACATATACACACATGGTTAGCATCCGATGAATCTCCCAAGGACACGACCACGAGAACAGAAAAAGTGGGAAAGGTTAAATACCGTGAGGACCGGTGTACAACCCGAAGTGTTATCGGCCAGTAGCTCAGGACGGCTCCTTGTCCCGACGCGCCGCCTCCCGGACCAGCCAGCATACGTCCTCGACCCTCTGGCACACCGGTCTGTGAGGCTAGCCAGATCTGCATGCTTCTTCATGGAGAGGTGACAGAAGAGTGAAGTGATCTATGCCCCACCCGTCAACATAAAATATGGCACATGCAGACGCTTGCCCAGAATGGCGGCCGTCTGGTCTTCGATCTTCAAGCCCATTCCCCCAGCAGGACATACAGCCATGTGGTGTCCTTATAATTCTCGGGCTTCCTCTCCCTCCACCTCATAAATGTGGGTATGGGCAGATCAGGTCCCTCCTGGACGCCAGCTTTTTGCGGGGTGCCCTCCTCCTCCATGGGGGAGCGGGTAATTTAATGAGCTCCAGACGATCACTCCCTATCCGGCAAAGATCCCGCAATGTCTTCTTAAGTCATCCTTCGCCACCGGAGGCAACTCTACTTTCGGCGTCGGCCTCCTGTCCCGGGCTTCTGTGACACCAAAAAATGCATACCTGGATATCCCCTCCCGCCTCACATCAGCAACGACGCCGAGTGAAGAAACCCCTGAGAAATCAAGCACAAAGGGCCCCACAGTCCGTGGGCCCCAAAGGAAATCAAACGGGCCGTGACTCGTGCTCGCAATGGGCTCAGAACGGTCCCCGAATACACGCCCCTTGGGGAGCCCTTCAGCGGCACGCCCAGCCCCCAAGGGGCCTCAACGGCACGCTCTGGTGGGGCTCCAGCGGCACGCCCCTTCAGGGTCCTAGCGGCACACCCCATGGGTGTTTCAGCGGCACACCCCATGGGGTTTCAGGCGGCACACCCCTGGGGTGCTCAGTGGCACGCCCTCAGCAGCCTTCAGCGGCACGCCCTCACAGGCCTTCAGCGGCACGCTCTGCAGGGGCCTCAGCGGCACGCTCTGCAGGGGCCTACAGCGGCAAGCCCTCAGCAGGCCTTCAGCGGCACGCCCTGCAGGGGCCTCAGCGGCACGCCCTCAGCAGGCCCTCAGCGGCACGCCCTTCAGGCCGTTCAGCGGCACCCTTTAGGGACTTCAACGGCACGCCGTTTTGGCTCCCCTACGGCACGCCTTTTCAACTCTCCAGCAGCACAGCGGTGAAGCTTTTCAACGTCAATGCGACGTGAAGCCCATGCCCTATACATCCTTGGCGCGCAGTGGAGCCGTCTGAGGTGGCAGCTGATCGTTGGGCCATGTAGACTACCACTGACAGCCAGGACAGAGCAGGTCAAACCCCATGATCACAATCCACTTCCCGCCTCTGACGGCCGTGCTCGAAGTCTCCGGCGGCTGGGTATAAAAGGCCTCTGTTCGACAAAAAAGGGGGTTCCGGGGGGAAAAAAAAGGAAGACACAAACAGAAGGCTCAGGGGGAGACCCACGGCCAAGAGAAGAAAAGAGGAGAAGAGAGAAAAGAAGAAGAGGCCCTCCCCCGCCGGGAGCTTCCTCCGACGACCACCACCACCGGAAAGAAGCAAGAGTAAGAGAGAGAGAGAGTTCGATGTAATGAGGGGAAGAGTTAGGGGCGGCTTGCCTTCCTCCTGCGCTCTGTCCCCCCCCATCTTTTGTCTCTCGTTGTTCTTTTTTTGTTGGGTCCATGGCCTCGCCCTGGGCATTTCCTTTTCCTTTGTAATGCGTATGTAGGGCCATGGCCTTTTGCCTCCCATGAATGAAGAATCACCCTCCTTGGGCTTTTCTTGCAATTTCTGTTGGTTTATCCCCTCTTCGCAGTGCATGTGATGTGTAGTTCGTTCTCTCCGTCTCCCCGTCTGGTGCTTCGTTGGAACCGCCATAGCCATGTGATTCCTCCCCTGTTAGCCTTGGCCTCATGGGTTCTTCATTCCCTTCCATGGCCATCTACCGTGTCCATGGGCTTAGGGAGAGGGGGAGACCCTTACCCTCTCCCTCCGAATACCCAGCTGCCAGTGGCCCATATTTGGTCTTGACCCCCCCCCCCCTTTGGTTTATTTCCCTGAATAGCCTGCAAGCCTATTCCAGCGATGCACCATTTCGGCCTTTGGCCGGTGCACCTTCGTTGGCCCTCAGCGGCACACCCAATTAGCCATTGGCCGGCACACTCTTAGCCCTTAGCCCTTAGCCGGTACACAACCCCATTAGCCCTCAGCGGCACGCCCAGATTGGCCCTCAGCGGCACACCCTTCAGTCCCTCAGCAGCCCCCTTCTTGGCCTCGTCCCCGAGCCCTTTCCTTCACGTTTTCCGAGGCCCTATAAAGGTGTTGCTCCCCCGGGGGCCCACCTCCAGTTGTCGGGTTCCGCCACTCCATGTGGCGCGTTCCCTTTATCTCCCTTACGCCCGGGTCAAGGGGAGATGCTGCCGAATTTTTGTGAGAAAATAACAAAACATTAAAAAAGGCAAAAGGAAGCAACAAACGAACAGAATGATTAATGAAACCTTCCAACTAATCAAATCACCGCCGGCACCATAACGAGAACTGAACCGAACTGATTAACTGCCCGGCAACCCGAATTTCCGACTGACGGTAGAGAGGCCGAACAGAACAAAGTAGGGGAGAAGTTATATAAAAACTGCATACAAATTAAGACAAGAAGAAAAGAAAGCCTTAAAAAAAAAATCGAAGATTGGCTGGACCTCCACCATCACGCCCTGATTGGCCCTTAAGCGGTGCATTCTGATCATATTCCAGTGGCATGTCATCCAGTTCCTTCGCCGTCACCCCCCCCCCCCCCAGCCTTCAGCGGTACACTTCAACAGCCTCCGGCGGTACGCCCCTTTACACCCTTCACTGACACACCTCAGCAGCCCCCAACGGTACACTCCCTCAATCCCAGCGGTACACCTCTTTGGGCCCCCTAGCGGCACACCCTTATTCCCCCAGCGGTACACCTCCTCTTTGAGCCCCTAGCGGCACACCCTTATTCCCCCAGCGGTACACCTCCTTGAGCCCCTAGCGGCACACCCTCCTGCCCTCAGCGGTACGCCCTGTTTCCCTTCGCCGGTACGCTCTCTGCCCTTAGCGGTACACTCCCGTTTTCCCCTTCGCCGGCACACTACATATATATGTATATACATCGTGATAAGGGCATTAACAATGGCAAATAAATCAATGAAAATTACGCTAATTAAAGGACTCCGAATGCGCAATATTAATCGTAATAAGAGAGGCGAAAGGGGTAATAAAGAATAAACAATAATAGCAATAGCAATAATGAATAAAAGAAGAGAAATCATCCGGAACAAGCGCATAAAGAAGCAATGAACAACAAATCAGAAATCCCCGAACATGTAACTAAGGAAACCCCAGATAAAAGACTCTAAGGCCCGCACTGCAGCCCCCATCTCTCCCCGCGACCCGGGGCAAAAAGGAACAACAACGCGCCCTTCCAGGTCGAGCCCGAGTCTCGGGAATTATCCGATATGGCCAGGCTTTGATCTAACCTCGGGCCGACATCTTAATCGGACCGGATTTGTTTCTCGTTCCGGATACCTTCCGAATCCTCATTAAAATTGCTGCATGCTCGGCAGATATTTGAAGGGATCTATCACGGTTTTCTCGTCGCGTTCCCTTCACGGACCCGTGTCCGAACATGAAAAGGTCCACGTGCGACCGACATGACCGACGGTTTTGTGGTCTGAATACAGCCCTCAGTGTGACCCATCCCTATCTCTCTCGCACAATTTGTATTATTCTTTTCGGCCGCGGGGCCCCTAATTTCGAATTAATCAAGGGTGTTCCCTCGTATGGGGGATGTAAATGACGTCGTGACCTTTATGGCGCGACGGGATTCGGTCCCGACACGAACCACACAATCGTCTGACGAAGTCAGTCCGAGCGCACCATGGGCTCTTCGGAGCCCGAATAAATTGTCACTCGGTGACTGGCATGCCCACGCACTTAATAAACCAATAAAAGAGTACAATAAACAAATAAACCAAAGATGTAAAAAAAAAAAGTGCGTCCACAGCTCTGGCACGCCCGGTGGGACCGATCCACCCTTCATCTCTTTGCCGAAATTAGGGGCCCCGCGGCCCCCTTCTTGTTATACTAATTGTGCCACTTTCTTAAATGCAGAATTGAACAAAGAAGAGAAAGCAACATCATGGAGCCGACAATGGCTGTCATCTGCAGCCCTGAGGTTGTAGAGAATCATGTGCGAGGCGGCTACCTGGCGGTGCCCCTCACCTTCGGGAGCTTCCCTCCCACTGTGGGCTTCCCCAACTTCTTGGGGGTAGCCTTCGCCCAGATCCTCGACGTGGAGACGCCCGAGGAATCCCAGATCAACGCCCCCACTCCGGGGGCCGTTGGAGCTACTACCGGCCGAGCTGTGGCCGAAGGCAACAACAGCGTCCCCACAACGACGCTTAGCTGCAATGTGCACCACGTGCACCGAACTACCGGCCCATTCCACCAAGGGTCGACATCCCACCGGAGAAGGCTCCGGAGAAATAACACCAGCACTGGATCAGGGCGTCGCGCCTCCAACTCCGGGAAGTCCATGACAGTTGGGGCCCTCCGAGTCCGCCTAGACGGGCAGAGGTCCCAGGTGACACCGGACCGCATCGTCCCGGCCATCCCAGTCCGCAACTCTTTCCAGGGACTGGAAAAGCTGAAGGAGAAGGCGATGCCCACAGCCCCGGTCGTAGCACCGAAGAAGGCGCCAGCTCGAGGCCGGCCAAGCTGAAACAGGTTGGGTACCCAAAGAGGCCCAGCCCACGCGCCTGCCCAGGCGGGACCCAGCATCTTCCGCCCAAGAAGGGCCCGAAGAGACGACAGGGTCGAGCTGCCAACCCCGACCCTCCAACTAGCACCCGTCGTCCCGGTGCCGCCTGAGAATGCTCGCCGCCGCCGCCGGGGGCGCCGACACAACGCCGCCCGCCCGACACTCGAGGCCTACTCTCCTGCGGCCGCTGTTGTCGACACCCAACCACAGGCCGCTCTCCCTGACCAGGAATGGGAAGGGATCGAGCAGGCTATGAGGAATTACCACCAGGGCCAGGGTAGCACTCCCGCCGCCGCCAGAGACTACTGGGGGCAGTGGCCTCCACTTTTCAAGAACAGGGAACCCGACTCGCACTCAGCGCAGAATCGAGGAATCGCTCGAGGAGCCGCGCCAGTCCCCTAATCGGGAGGAAGCGCCGCCCGACGATCGGTCTTCGACAGACTAGTGTTCCCGGGAAGATCGTCCAGGAGGGGACAAAAAGAAATAAGAATAAGAAATGGCAGACATTCACCTGCAATATGGCAGGAGTTCATGGTCGGTATGGGGCCTTACCCACCGACCCGGAAGAATTGGCCAGAATAGCCGTTAGACCGGGACCCCTTACTAGAAGAGGGAGAGCGGCAGGCGGCGCGACACCCGCAGGCGCCGAAGGAACCTTACCTGAAGAGCCCCTTGCGGCCCTCACGGCCAATGTGGTCACCACCGGCGACACGAGTGGCGAACCCTCGACATCAGCCGAGGACGCCCCGGCCGGAGAGACAGGGGGCATGCCTAGTCTTCCCACAGCTGACCCTACAATGCTCATGATACAACGATTCCAGCAGGAAATCGAGTCACTCAAGAAGCAGCTAAGTGAGCGGGACGCACCGCCCCCGATGTCCTGGCAGACCGAGGTTATACCCGAAGTACCCAGGGACAGGGGGCAGTCTTCAGAGGCAGCTCTTCCAGCAACCCTCAATCCTCTCGGGGCGCGCCCCCACAGCAACACATTATACAGTAGTGGCCCGCCACAGGCTCCGCCTTCACAAGGGTCCCCTATGGCCCCCCGGGCGACCGTGGTAGCCACCCCGAGCGCGCAGCCCGCTCACTTTTACCCGAATCCGGTCGACCCGGCAACAGTTAGCCGTTGATGCTGGAGCAGATGATAGATATGAAGCTGGCCGAGAGGGGCGAAGGGGATCAGACGCCGTTCGACGTCTACCGGGTACCCTACCCGGCTCACTATGCTGCCAGGAAGTTGCCGGCTGGCGTCACCAAGCCGCCGAAATTTGAAAAGTTCAACGGGCAAGGGTCTCCCAGAGAGCACATTGCCTACTATGTGAACGTCATGGGAGACCTGGCTGCTGATGAGGCCTACCTCCTGAAGTTCTTCGGCTCAACACTTACCGGACTTGCCTTTGAATGGTACTCCGGCTTGTCACCCGGGTCGGTGGCCGATTGGCCCGACATGCAGAAGAAGTTCAAGGAAAGGTTCTACGTTGCCGAGAGAGAAGTTACCATGGCTGAACTCTACGCCACAAGGCAGAAGAACGATGAGTCGGCCCTCGACTATATTAAAAGATGGAGGAACCTTAGTATGAGGTGCAAACGCCCCCCGCATCAGGAGGACGCAGTGCAGATCTGCAAGCAAAACTTAAAGAAAGAAATCCTGGAAAGGATGATCGGCACTGAGGTCAAGACATTTGACCGCCTGAACAATGTGGTAGCGGAGATCGAGGCATTCTTGGCCCGATACTCCTCCACTCCAGGCATGTCAAGCCAGAGAGCCAGGCAGGCGGAGAAGAAGCCGGCTCCCCCGGAGGTGCATGCACTAGACTTCCAGGCTTTTGAAAAGCAGAAGGAGAAAGCCAAGGGAGCTGCCAACCCTCCGCCGCCCAGAACCACAGAGCGGCGGGAAGGCCCCTCGCTAAGGGAGAAGATGAGAAACAAGTTATATTCCTTCTCCCGGGACAAGTCCAAGCTCCTGTTCGAATGGGCAACCAGCTACAATAAAATCACACTGCCAGAGCCGAAAAGGCCTGGCGACTTGAAGAAGAAGGATGACCCGCGCTTCTGCATGTACCACCGGGTGCTCGGGCATACTATTGAAGATTGCTACGTCTTCAAGGACGTTATTGAGTCCTTAATCAAGAACGGGGAGCTGGACATGGGGGAGCATAAAGTAGACCCCCCGCAGCCACACGAGCTGCCCAGCATAGCCTCCTCCGTCAATATGATCTCACTATACCAGGAGTTGCCAGAAGAGTGGGCGGAAGCCTGTGCCCGCGCCACTTATGAGACTTTTGTCCTGGCCCCGGCTCAAGATCAAGAGGGTTGGCAGACGGTGCCCGGAAGAAATAGAAAGGCACGCACCCCTCGGTCCGCCCCAGGGATTCATCCAAGGGACGCGACGCCCTTGCCGGCACCACCACCGAGCCCGGTTCGCCATGACACGGCCCCCAGGCTGGTCATGAGGCGGCCCACCCACAACAAGAAGAGCTCTGTCCCGCTGCGAATGCACCAGAAAACCAGCCCGGCGGTCGAGAAACTCCAGGCTATTATTGACGGGCTTGAAGATTATGAACAGCCCAAAATCCAGCCCGTGGAACTAAAAGAATATGTCCCCTGGGAGGAGTTCGAATCACTCGAGCTGGCTCCAGGAACAAAAGCTGAAACAGAAAAAGAGCCTCCCCTGTGGGGTGAGCTTCCTCAGGAGCAGCCATTGGCCACGGCAGGGAAGAAGAAGAAGAAGAGAAGACCCAGGGGCAAGAAGAAGAAGGAGGTCGTCCTCGCCTGCAACACCCTCTCGGCGCTGTTCGACACCGCTCTCTCCCTGGAAGAAAAAGAAGAAGACCCACCCCATGAACCAGCAGAGGTGAGTCAAGCTGAAGCATCCACCTCCCAGCACGCCACCAGGTCAGGGAGGAAGTGGGGGCGCCCTCCTCAGGGCAGCCTCAACATCATGCTCAGGGGGGAACAACCATACCAGGTTCCCGAGCCCGAGGTCCGAGGCACCGAGATCCCTCCCCATCAGGTCTCTACCAGGAGGCACCAAGAGTCAAGGCGCCCCGTCATTCGCCGAGTTCCTGTCAGCTCGAGTAGGAAGGCGGGCACCCCCAGGGGTCCTCTGCGACCAGTAAAGCAAGCATCCCCCAAGCCCTACCAGCTGCAACTCCTGCCCAGCCAGAGGAAGAATTCAGCGGCACCCCAAACCTCGCCGAATTCATGCGAGCAGCGGAGGAGGCCCAACAGGCCCCGCCTGCTCAACGGGCTACAGCAGATCCCGCAAAGGAGGCGTCCCCTGATCAGACACCCCAGCCTCAGGAGGGGAGCAGGCGCGGCAAGCCCGAAGAAATGAAGTTGCTCAAGGTGCGGGCTACCGAGCGGATAGTCAGACACCTCAAGAAGATCCCGACCCGGTTCACTGTGTGGGAGATGCTGTCTTTAGATGAAGAAACACGACAAGCCATCATCGCCGCACTCCAGACGCCAGCCCACCTTGAAGCCAGTTTGGCAGAAATAGCACCCGAAGTAGCTGTGGCTTTTACAGAAGAGGACATGCTCCTGCCGACCTGCAGTCACAACAGACCCCTCTACATGAAAGGGCAGTTGAATGGCCAGCCTATTAATAGGGTCTTGATCGACCCAGGGGCGGCGGTGAATATACTCCCTTACCGGGTGTACCAGAAGCACTACTTTGATGTACACTTGGTTGAGGTCAAAAATGTCAAGATTGCTGGCTTTAACCAGAAATGTGAAGTACCCATGGGGGTTGCAGAGTTCAACTTAACTTTGATGACTTCACCACCAAGGTCCAGTTCCACGTCATCAACTCCAGCACTTCCTACAAGGCGTTGCTTGGCCGGCCTTGGCTACACCAGAATAGGGTGGTACCCTCCACTCTGCATCAATGCATCAAGTACCCCTGTGAGGGAAAGGAAGTCATAATCTTCGGCGACCTCCACCCGTTCGAGGTGTTCGAGTGTCACTTGTCAGATGCTAATCTGCACTTGGAAAAGGTGAAGCAAGCTCCTCAAGCTGCCCGAGACAAGGGGAAGAAGAAAGCAGAGTCAGGTGGCTGGTTCCCTCCGCCACCCCCGGGTTATGTGGCTCCTCCACATGTACCATTTATTGCACAAGAAGAAGGGGTATTTAGGGCAGCCCCTCTCGCCATTTACCCCACACCGGGGGCACCCTGCCTCGAAGACCTGCTAGAAGATGTCAGGGTCCCGCCAGGGATCGTCAAGCCGATAGCGGAGATTGAATGCCAAGCAGCTGAACAACTGAGAACCTTCGAGGTGCCTAACCCTGAGGGGCCGCCCACTATCTTCTATGTGGTCGGGGAGAAGCCAGTCAGGGAAGACGATGATTGCCGGTTCCCTGACGAGTTGCACGACCCGTACGTCCCCATTACGGGGCTTCCCCACATGACTGACCAGGCAGCCAGAATGGTCAGAAAGCAGAAGATTCCTCCCTACCAGCCCTCCAGCCGGAAGGAAATGTTTGAAAGAATGTGGAACCCACCAAACCTGGATCGACGGTTGCTGAAAATCACCAAGCACCCCGGTCTGGGCTTTTCGCCAGAAGATTACTATGAGACTGATGTCATATCGGTCTCGACATGGCCCGGCGACGACCCCGCAGAAGCTGCAGATTCGCGGGAAACCCACCAAGACACATGTCCCGGGGCCCCGGCCGAGGAGGCACAAGACGAAGAGGTATTCCTGTGGAAGCCTCCCCGCCGCCGCTGCATGGAGAAGCCCCCCTCCTTCTCCGAAGGGTTGATCTCGAAAGGGCACACCAGCGAGACACCTTCGCCCCGGCCTGCCGGCGAAGCAAGGAACAGTAGCATGGACCACGCCCCGAATTCCCCTCGACACGACCCCGTCGTGTACGCCTTGTACCACAGGCAGCAACGGGAGATCGAGGTGCTCAAAATGCGGCTGGCTGAGTTGACTTCTCTGGTCGCCGACCTGATCCAGGGCTCCCTCCCCCCATGGGGTGGCCGGATGCCTCGGCCCCAAGGCACCAGTCCCAACACCCCCGCCTTGTCAAGGCGGGAAATGAGAGACACGGCAGGTTCGCTGACCGAGCGGCCAACCAGGCAAGGGCTGACACTCCAAGAGAAGCTGCAGAAGCCTTATTCTTTTCCGAGAGAGAAGACCCGGGGCATCTTCGACTGGGCTTGCCATTACGGCAAGGTCTCCCTTCCACGGTCCAAGGGACCGCAAGATATCCAAAGAAATGGGGACCCGCTGTTTTGTCCCTACCACCAGATGCTGGGCCATGCCATCGAAGACTGCTATGTCTTCAAAGACATTGCTCAAAGCCTCATTGACAGGGATGAGCTCAGAATGGGGACTACGTGGTAGTGTGGACGCACTTTTCGTTCGCTTGTTTATTGTTGTCCGTTTATTCGGTTTATTAAGTGCGTGGGCGTGCCAGTCACCGAAGTGACAATTTATTCGGGCTCCAAAGAGCCCATGGTGCGCTCGATCCGACTTCGTCAGACGATTGTGTAGTTCGTGTCGGGACCAAAACCCGCCGCGCCATAAAGGTCACGGCGTCATTTACATCCCCCATATGAGGGAACACCCTTGATTAATCGCCGAGATTCAGGGCCTCATGGCCAGAAAATTAATTGCATAAAAGGTTTATTACGAGGTATTGAAATCCTCATATGAGGTCAGGAAGAAAACCATTCGAGATCATGTCGGTCAAGCGCTGACCATTTAATGTTCGGACGAGTGTCCGTCTCGGGAAAAGCACGATCGTCGCGGGAAGACCGGAGCATATGTATGCCAGGATATGGCAATTTATTGTTCAGAAGAACGGAAAGCGTTCGGCTAAACCTCGGTTGAGGCGGTCAAAAGCCGGTAAATCTGTTGGCCCGGTGCAAGAGCAAGCTGCGACCATACTGCGGTGGGCCCCCCGCGGTCGAAACAAGACTTGCATGAGCGTCATTAATATTTCCGGTGCCAAGGGGGCGATGAGGGAATATCCCTTGAATCGACTGAAGAGCCCTGTGTCCGGAGAAGCGGGCGTTCGAAACGCGTCGGTCATTCGGGAGACCGTTTAATATTCAGACGTGTGTCCGGCTCGAGAATATCATAATCGCCGCAGGAGGACCTGGGACATATGTATGCTGTGATCCGGCAAGTTTGTTATTTTGGGACACTGAAAACGTTCGGTTGAATCTCGGTTATTGTAACCGAAAACCAGTGAATCTGTTGGCCCGGTGCGAGATCGAGCCAGGACCATATTGGGGGCGCCTCCCGTGGTCGAAACGAGACTTGCGTGGGCATCATTAATGTTCCCGGTGCCGGCGGGCAACGAGGAAGAATCCCGGGATTAGATTTCAAAATCGAAACGTGTTCGAAAGGGGCGGGCTGTAGACCGAGGATATGAGCCAGACGATGACCATGATCGGGATGGACCCGAGGTCTAAGTGTGGCCCACGGAGGTCTTATTGATATTCCCATGGAAGAAGTCGGGGAGTGACGAGAGCCGTCTCGTTCCAATTCGGATTCTGTCGGTCACTTGCCGACCTTTTCATGTTCGGGCAAGGGCCCATATTGCAAGTGCGACGCGGGCAGGGACAACCTCGTACAAATATATGCCGAGTTTACGGCAATTTCAATGGAAGGGCGGGAACGAATCCCGATAGGAACGGGTCGGAATTGATGAGCTATTGGCCCGGAGCAATGCCGGCTCACAACCATATCGAGGTAGGAGCCGCCGGCTATGCAGGTCGCTCACGTGCCTTTTCATGTTCGGACATAGGTCCGTAATAAGAACGCGGCGGGAATCGAGGTGAATCTGTTCAAATGTCTGCCGAACGTGCGGCAATTTTAGTAGCGGCTCGGAAGGGATCCGGCCGGAGAAATAAGTCCGGTTTAATCGGAATATCAGCCCGAGGCGAGGTCGGGCTATGGCCATTTCGGGATAATTTCTAAGACTCAGGCCCAACCTAGAAGGGCGGCATCATTGTTCCTTCGGCACCGGGTCACGGGAGAGACGGGACTGCGAAGCGGATCTTACCATTTTTTTTAATTATTATTACTTAAATTTTATTATTATTATATGTTATTCTTTATATTATATTTTTTTGTGAGTTTGTTATTATTATTTATTTGTTTTTTTATGATTTATTTATTTATTATTGTTATTGTTAGGGTTGTTATTATTGTTTATTCATTTTATTATTATTTATTTGCTTATCACTTTTGTTGAGTTTAATATTATTATTCATTTATTTTTTTGCCATTTATTTATTTATCAATTTTTTTGTCAAGTTTGTTATTATTATTCCTTGTTTCTTTATTGCTATTATGTACTTATTTCTTCTTTTTAGGCATTTGTTATTATTGTCATTTATTATCATATATTATTATTATTATTATTATTATTTGTCCCCTTTTTATGAGTTTGCTGTCATTATTATATTTATCATTATTATATTTTCTTTTGCATTTGGGGCATGCGCCGGGCGGAGTATTAGGGGTGTACCGTTGGGGGAACGCGAATGCGCCGGGTGAGGGAGGCCAAGGCTGTGCCGGGTGGCGGCGGCTGAGGGGCTGTGCCGGGCTAGGGAGCGCACCGGGCAAGGGGTGGCTAGGGTGTGTCGGTGAAGGGCTGAGCGTGCCGGTGAAGCTTGGGCCGGTGTGCCGGGGAGGTGCCAAGGGGCGTACAGGGCCGGGGTGTACGTGAGGTGGCTGGGCATGCCGGTGAAGCCCCGGGGCAAGGCGTACCGGCGAAGGCTGGGATGGGTAGTGTGCCGGGCTGAGGCGAGGGCAAGTGTGCCGGCAGAGGGTGTTGGGGATGTGTGCCGGGCGAGGCACCAAGGGATAGGTGGGCTGAGGTGTGCTGGCCGAGGGTGGTTGGGGTGCACCGGGGAAGGGGCTATGTCGCTGGAGGGTTCGAAGAGGTGGGGTTGAGTGTGCTGAGGAAGCTTCAAGGCAGGGTGCACCGGCGGAGGTCCGGATGGGGCCCACTCCTCTTCCACTCTTATGTCTTTTCTCTGTTTTCTCTTGATTTTGTTAAGTTTGCATGGGCTTCTTCTCTCTTTCTTTTGATTACCTTCCATTCTTTCTCCCATGAGGACGGGTGTTCAAGTCGCTTAGTTGTTGTTCGATTCGACTCTATTTGAATTGATTATGGTTCCCTTGACTTGGTTAAAGTATTTTACCATTGTTCTTTTTATTTGTTCGTTGCTTTCTTTTAGTCCTTGTAATATGTTATCGTTTCTAACGAAAATTCGGCAGCATCTCCCCTTGACCCGAGCGTAAGGGAGATACAGGGAACGCGCCCACAAGGAGTGGCGGAATCCGACAACTGGAGGTGGGCGCTCGAGAGCGGCAACACCTTTATAAACCACGGAAAACTCGAAGGGAACAACGGGTAGAAGCCTACTCTAGGACTGGCGGAGGGGGAAGGCACGAGAGGGAGTGCCGGGATGGGAGGAGCCCGGGTGTACCGCTGAGGGGCTGGAGTGTGCCGGGCAGACTGAGGGTAGAGTGCGCCGGGCAAAGGGTGTAAGTGGAAGGCGAGTGTACCGGGGTGAGTTGGCACGAGTGTGCCGGTGGAGTAGGATGGCACAAGCTTGCCGGGTAAGGTGGCACAGGGTGTGCCGGTGGAACGGGGGCACGGGTGTGCCGGGTAACGGAGCACTCTGACTGGCGGATGGGTTCAGGGTATTGAGCAGGGGTGGCCAACGAGGTGAAACCCCTGAGGAAAACTATGGTGCTCGGAAGTAATCGGTAGAAAACCGTGAAAAGGGGTAAAATGACAAGGAATGCAAGCACAGAAGGAACATATGTAGGAAGACATACAAAACCTTTGCAAGCCCCTCTATTTCTATTCTCATAAGAGGAATGCCCCAAAGGGGCTGATACATCGTAAGACAAACAAAAGGAAACAGATGGAAAAGGAGAAAGAACAAGCTGCAATGGGGAGGAGAAAGGAGCATTGACTCCCTAGACTCCTAGACCTCACTCCACCCACTCTTCTTCTCTTCTATCTTCTTTCTCTTAACTCGGGCGATGGTGGATGAAGCAGCAGGCCTTCCTCTCTTCTTCTCTTTCTCTTCGCACGGACGACGGTGAACGGAGCAGCGCTCTCTCTTTCTCTCTTCTTCTCTTCTCCTTTTTCTTCTCTTCTTCTCTTCCTTTTTCGCACACAGTCGGTGACGGACGGAGCAGCAAGGGGGAATCGGAGCTTCTCCTTTCCTCTCTATTTTCTCTTCTTCTTCTTCTCTTCCTTCTTTTTGCACGGGGTCCTCCTCCCTCTTCAGCCCTCTGGGAGGCCTCATTTATACAGACCGACGTGAAATCATTTCTTCACTGTATTAGAAGTCCAAGTCTCCACCATACCGGATGGCTTCTTGCAGTGCAAGGCAATGAGCTGTCAGCCAAAAAGGTGAGACTACTGGTCAAAAGCGGTCCTTTTGTCAGACAGGAAGACTGCTACAGTGCTCGGCCTGCTACAGTGCACGGCCAGGCCTTCTCCAACTTTAGCTCGTACTGCTACAGTGCTCGGTCTGCTACAGTGCTCGGCCATGCTATATTGTTCTCTTCAGGCTCGGTTGCTACAATAGCATGGCCTTCTTCAAATTTGGCTCGGACTGCTACAGTGCTCGGTCTGCTACAGTACTCGGCCTGCTATATTGCTCTCTTCAGGCTCGGTTGCTACAATAGCATGGCCTTCTCCAGCTTTAGCTCGGACTGCTACAGTGCTCGGCCATTCTATATTGCTCTCTTTTGGCTCGGTTGCTACAGTAGCACGGCCTTCTTCAAATTTGGCTCGGACTGCTACAGTACTCGGCCTGCTACATTTCTCTCTTCGGGCTCGGTTGCTACAATAGCATGGCCTTCTCCAACTTTAGCTCGGACTGCTACAGTGCTCGGTCTGCTACAGTGCTCGACCTGCTACAGTGTTCGGCCCATGCTATATTGCTCTCTTTAGGCTCGGTTGCTATAGTAGCACGGCCTTCTTTGAATTTGGCTCGGCCTGCTACAGTGCTCGGTCTGCTACAGTGCTCGACCATGCTACAGTGCTCGGGCATGCTACAGTGCTCGGCCACACACTGTAGCAGAGAAGCCAATGAGGTGTGCCATTAGAGAGGCCAATAAGGGTGTCGTTGGAGGGGCTGAAGAAGTGTGTCGCCAGTGGGCTTGAAAAAGGGGTGTGCCACTAAAGGGGCATAGGGAATGTGCTGTTGAAAGGGCACAAAGGGTGTGCCGCTGGAGGTCATGAACTAGTGTGCCGTTGAAGGAGCACAAGGGTGTGCCGTTGGAGGCACCAGGGGGGGTGTGCCGCTGGGGCATCCCACGGAGTGTGCCGCTGGAGGCACCAGGGGAGCTTCCTCTTCTTCTTTTCTTCTTCTCATCTTCTCTTCCCTTTTCTCCTTTTCTTTATTCCCCGCTGGAGGGCCGCCAAGGCGCGCCGCTGAAGGCCTAAATGGGCAGTCTTGAGCCTGTTGAGAGTGCGAGTTGTGGCCCATTTGATTTTCTTCGAGGCCCATTGATTGTGGGGCTCTTGGTGGTTGATTTCTCTTCACTGTCGTGACTCCGGAGATGGCTTCACGGCAGTATGCATATTTGGGGACCCCGGGTGACTAGTCTCTCCGGGGCTTCTTCACTCGGTGCCGTTGTTGATGCGAGGCCGAGCAAGATATCTGGGTGTGCAATTTTTGGTGTCCACAAATGCCCCCCACCCACGGGTAGCGCAGGCGAAGGATGAGCCGGGCGGTGCCCGTGGGTGTACTTGTCTCTTTTCTCTTCGTCGATGCCGACGGGATGTTGAGAGCTGGCGTAACATGTTTGTCTCTCCTCTTCTTCATCAGTGCCGACAGGGTGTCGGGAGCTGCCGTAGCATCTTGGTCTCTTCTTCTCTTTTTCATCAATACCGACAGGGTGTCGGGAGCTGCCATCGTTTATTTGTCTTTTCTTCTCTTTGTCAGTGCCGACAGGGTGCCGGTGGCCGGTACGGTATGCTTGTCTCTTTTTCTCTTCGTCAGTGCCGACAGGATGCCGGGAGCTGACATGGTTTGTTATCTCTTGGTCCTTCATCAGTCCCGACAGAGTGCCGGGCGCTGACATGGTTTGTTGGTCTCTTTGTCTCTTCGCCAGTGCCGATGGGGTCTCGGGAACTGACCTGGTCTCTTGGTCTCTTTATCTCTTCGTCAGTGCCGACAGGGTGTCGGGAACTGACTTGGTCTCTTTGTCTCTTTATCAGTGCCGACAGGGTGTCGGGAACTGACTTGGTCTCCTCTTCTCTTTGTCAGTGCCGACGGGACGTCGGGAGCCGACATGGTTCGTTTGTCTTTTATTCTCTTCGTCAGTGTTTGTGTGTTGGTCTTTTCTTCTCTTCGTCAGCGTCGATGGGGTGTTGGGAGCTGACATGGTTTGTTGATCTCTTTGTCTCTTCATCAGTGTTGGCGGGGCGCCAGGCGCTGAAATAGTATGTTGGTCTCTTCATCAGTGCCGACGGGGTGCCGGGAACTGAAGCAGTATGCTGGTCTCTTTGTCTCTTCATCAGCGCCGACAGGGTGTCGGGAGCTGACTTGGTTTGTTGTCTCTTAGTCTCTTCGTCAGTGCCGACAGGGTGTCGGGAGCTGACCTGGTTTGTTATCTTTTGGTCTCTTCGTCAGTGCCGACAGGATGTCGGGAGCTGACCTGGTTTGTTGATCTCTTGGTCTCTTCGTCAGTGCCGACAGGGTGTCGGAACTGACCTGGTTTGTTGATCTCTTGGTCTCTTCGTCAGTGCCGATAGGGTGTCGGGAACTGACCTGGCTTGTTGATCTCTTTGTCTCTTCGTCAGTGCCGACAAGGTGCCGGGAGCTGACCTGGTTTGTTGGTCTCTTTGTCTCTTCGTCAGTGCCGACAGGGTGTCGGGAGCTGACCTGATTTGTTGATCTCTTTGTCTCTGCTTCTCTCTTTTCTCTTGTTCTCTTCTTCTTCTCCTCTTCCCTTTTTGCTATCTTTCTTTCTTTCTTTTTCTCCTCTCTTTTTTTGTTGTGTTTTTCTTTTTCCCTTTTTTTTCTCTTCTTCCATTCTCTCTTTTTTTCCTTTTTTTTTTGAAGAACTCCAGGTGGCTGTTGGCGTGGATGCCAATAATATAAGAGTTGTCGGCACAGCGGCCGATAATTGGAAGCTATTGACATGGGGGCCAATAATTGAAAAGCTGTCGACCCGAAGGTCGATGATTAAAAGCTGTCGGCACAAGGGCCGATGATTGAAAGCTGTCGGCATGGGAGCCAATAATTGGAAAGCTGTCGACCCGAAGGCCGATGATTGAAAAGCTGTTGGCATGGGAGCCAATAATTGGAAAGCTGTCGACCCGAGGCCGATGATTGAAAAGCTGTTGGCATGGGAGCCAATAATTGAAAAGCTGTCGGCTCAGGGGCCGATGATTGAAAAGCTGTTGGCATGGGAGCCAATAATTGAAAAGTGTTGGCATGGGAGCCAATAATTGGAAAGCTGTCGGCTCAGGGCCGATGAGGGAGGCCAGAATAGCCATGGCTGGAAGCGGCTGCGGGAGCCGAAGTTGGGAGATTAACGAGCCGCGAGGGCAAGAGGTAGGCCATGGGGGCCAAGATTGGGCTCTACGAGCGTGCTGGGAAAGTAGGCTTCGATGGCCGAAATTGAGTTTATTGCATACGCATCTTGTTATTTTATTGTTATTATATTTTTTTTATTATTTTTATGTTGTTGTTTTTTTTTTAGTCATTTTTTTCTCTTTTTTTTTAAAGCATGCAAGCATTCATTAGCAGGCATAACATAAATATAAGTAAGGCGGCTCCCTCTATAGGGGATAGGATAGGGACGTCGCCCGTAATTCGTAGATGCGGTGCGGGCGCGAGACACAATCGAGGGGTGGTGCACCCGTCAAGAGATATCGCACGTCTTGCATGCATAGCCTAAATTCACGCATTTCCCCGAGGCAATTCTATGTGGCGTGGCAGTGCAAGTGTGTGAACAAAGAGCTTCAACCACAAGGATATGCAGGTTTTCCTGGTGACACTCGAGGATCACTCTAGCGCCTATACATATGTTTCAGGCTTTCGACTTTCGGTAGCTTCACACAGCCCCCATCTGTTTATTTTGGTAGCGGATTTCACCGTTCGGCGCGAGTCTCCTCATGTGTCTCAATGGGGATTCCCGGCTACTAGGATTCATCCTCATTATAATTCTATTACGGATTCCACCGTTTGACGCGAGTCTCTTCATGTGTCTCAATGGGGATTCCCGGCTAATAGGTTTCATCCTTATTATAATTCGCTCACACCATTTCGCGCGAGTCTCCTCATGTGTCTCAATGGGGATTCCCGGCTACTCGGATTCACGTTTCTCTCTCTTTTTTTTTCTTTTTTTCTCTCTTTTTTTTTCTCTCTCTTTTTTTTTACAGTGGGGGTAGGCAGCTTTTTCCTCACGATTACCTTTCACGCGAGTGCAGAATTCAAGTCATCCGTAGAGTGCTAAAAGAAATTCGGGCAATCCTATAGTCGAAGGCTATTGAACACATTAAGTGCAAGTGTGGGAGCGTTGCCTCAGGTTTATTTTGTGAGTTGGGCTTAGCGATTCAGCATGACTCTTCCCCTTGACGTGTGCACCTGCCATAGTTGGGTTCCCTTCGAGCGTGCGCCGCGACGTGCGTGCATCCGGAATCGGGCGATATTATTTAGCAAGGAAACACGGTCCTAGAAAATTTCAAGGAGGTATATTTTCTATATTAAGCAAGCATGCAAACAGGGCAATCAAGTATTCTCTTTTTTTTGTTTTTTTTTTTTTTTTGTTTTGTTTGTTTTGTTTTTTTTTGGGGTGTTGTTGTTTTTTGTTTTTTTTTGTTTGTTTGTTTGTTTGTTGTTTTTTTTTTGCATAGAAAATATTGTTGTTACGTATAAGTGTAGTGGTAGTAAAGGTATTAGGGAGGCAGACTGCAAAAGGGCTGAGAGGATATTAGGAAAGCGGGCTGCAAGAGCCGAAGTTATGGGATGCGGGCCGCGAAGGCCGAATTCTGGGAAGCAGGCTAAGAGAGCCAGACTTGGGAAGCAGGCCACGAAGGCCAAATATAAGCAGGCTGCAAGAGCCAAAGCTGGAAGCAGGCTGTGAAAGCCGAGGGGAAGCAGGCTGCGAGAGCCAAAGTTGGGAAGCAGGTCACGAGGGCCAAATTTTGGGAAGCAGGCTACATGAGCCAGGATCTGGGAGGCCTTTGTCGGTTTAACGCCCCATCGGCGGAAGGTCTATTCGGTTTAACGCCCCGTCGGCGGAAGGTCTATTCGGTTTAACGCCCCGTCGGCGGAAGGTCTAGTCGGTTTAACGCCCCGTCGGCGGAAGATCTAGTCGGTTTAACGCCCCGTCGGCGGAAGGTTTAGTCGGTTTAACGCCCCGTCGGCGGAAGGTCTATTCGGCTTAACGCCCCGTCGGCGGAATGCTGATTGGTTTCTATTTGTTTGATGGTTGGAGGTCGGAGGTAGAAGTTTACCTCATAAAGATTTTTTTGAAGAGGCGGGTACAAAGACCGTGTTGGCCTTGCTGCTGTTCTTTCTCCTCTTCTCTTCTTTTGTGTGGAGAGGCGGGTGCAAAGACCGTGTTCGCCTCATAATTACTCTTTTTTTTTCTTCTTATCTTCTTTCGTAGAGAGGCAGGTGCAGAGACCATGTTCGCCTCATGATCATTTCTTTCTTTTCTTCTCTTCTTCTCTTATGGAGAGGCGGGTGCAAGGACCATGTTCGCCTCATGTCTCTTTTTTTTCTCTTCTCTTCTTCTTTTGTAGAGAGGCAGGTGCAGAGACTATGTTTGCCTCATGATTGCTCTTTTTCTTCTCTTCTTCTTTTGTAGAGGGGCAGGTGCAAGGACCATGTTTGCCTCGTGATCATTTCTTTCTTTTCTTCTCTTCTTCTTTTGTGTAGAGAGGCGGGTGCAAAGACCACGTCTACCTCAAAATTGCTTTGTTTCTTCTTCTCTTCTTCTTTTATGGAGAGGCAGGTGCAAAGACCGTGTTCGCCTCATGACCATTCTTTTTTCTCTTCTCTTCTTCTTTTGTAGAGAGGCAGGTGCAGAGACCATGTTTTGCCTCATGATTGCTCTTTCTCTTCTTCCCTTCCCTTCTTTTTTTTTATGGAGAGGCAGGTGCAGGGACTATGTTTGCCTCGTGATCATTTCTTTCTTTTCTTCTCTTCTTTCGCGTGATGAGGCGGGCTCGAAGACCACGTCTGTCTCATGTGTCTCTTCTTTCCTTTTCTTCTCTTCTTTTTGTTTGGTGCGGCGGGCTCGAGGACCACGTCTGCCTCATGTCTCTTTTTTTTTTCTTTTGTGGGGAGGCCGGTGCAAGGACCATGTGTGCCTCATGTCTCTTTTTCTTCTCTTCTTTTGTGGAGAGGCCGGTGCAAGGACCATGTGTGCCTCATGTCTCTTTTCTTCTCTTCTTTTTTTTCTTTGGAGAGGCAGGTGCAAGGACCATGTTCGCCTCTTGTCTCTTTTTTTTCATTTCTCCTCTTTTTTTTTGTGGAGGGGCGGGCTCGAAGACCACGTCTGCCTCATTGGTCTCTTCTTCCTTTTCTTCTCTTCTTTTGCGTGATGAGGCGGGCTCGAAGACCACGTCTGCCTCATGTGTGTCTTTTTCTTCGTTCTGCTCTTCTTTTCTCATTAACGCTTCCACGCTGGAGTGTGTTTCTCTTAATGTGCCCCCAGGTTGGGGTGTAGCTTCATTTGGTATGCATCCCCCCTAAGGGGGTGTGTTTTGCCTCTTCGCTTCTGTGCCCCCGGGAGGGGTGTATTTTTTTTGGCTTCTATGTCCCCAGACCAGGGTGTATTTTTTTTAATGCCCCCGAGGTGGGGTGTAGCTCTCTTCAGATGCCCCCATGGTGGGGTATACTCTTCACGGCTTCTATGCCCCCAGGTGGGGTATGTCTCTTCTTCATATGCCCCTAAGCCAGGGTGGGCTTCTCTTCATATGCCCCTGAGCCGGGGCGTGTTCTTTATAGTTTCTAGGCCCTCGAGGTGAGGTATGTTTCTTCTTCATATGCCCCTGGTACGGGGTGTAGCTCTCTTCAAATGCGCCCCTAAGCCGGGGTATACTCTTCACGGCTTCTATGCCCCCAGGCGGGGTATGTTTCTTCTTCATATGCCCCTGGTGCGGGACGTGTATTTTGTTTCTTATATCCCCCATAGCGGGGCAAATTCTGCTCTCTTTCTACCCCTGAAGGTGGAGGAGTGCTTCTCTTCATATATCCCCGGCACGGGGGTGTATCTCTTGCTTCTTATGCCCCCCCTGAGGCCGGGTGTATCTCTTTACAGCTTCTGTGCCCCCGAAGCAGGGTATGTTGTTTCTTCAAATGCCGCTTGGGCGGAGTATATCTTTCTTCTCATGCTCCCGGATCGGGATGTATGCCTCTCTGTTCCTGTGCCCCGGGTCGGGGTAGATGCTTCTGCTGCTTATGCGCCAAGGGCGGAGTGTACTTTTTGTGCCCCCAGGCTGGGGTACATTCTTCATGTTTCTTATACCCTTTTCGCGGGGCATATTCTCTTACTTCTTATGTCCCTGGATCGAGGCGTATGCATCTTCTTCTGACGCCCCTCGGTCGGGGTATATTCTTTCTTCATGTGCTCCCAGGTCGGGATGCATGTCTCTTCGCTTCGGTGCCCCTAGGCTGAGGTGCATTCTATCTTTTTGCTTCTGCGTCCCCTAGGCGGGGTGTGTTTCTTCTTCAAATGCCCCTGAGCTGGGGTGGACTTCTCTTCATATGCCCCTGAGTCGGGACGAGTTCTTTATAGCTTCTAGGCCCTCGAGGTGAGGTATGCTTCTTCTTCAAATACCCCAAGATGGGGGTGTGTTTGTCAGTTTCATATGCCCCTAAGGTGGGGTGTAGTCTTTGCTTCTCATGCCCCCATGATGGGGTATATTCCTTCTTCAAATGCCCCTAACCTGGGGCATAGTTTTGTCTCATATGCCCCCGGAGCGGGGATGAGTTTCTTCCTTTGTGTGCCACCAGGCAGGGTGTGTTGTTTTTTTTTTTAAATGCCCCCGAGGCGGGGTGTAGCTCTTCATGGCTTCTATGCCCCCCTGGCGGGGTGTGGCTTCTGCTTTTTATGCCCCGGAGCGGGGTATTTTTTGCTTCTTGTATCCCCAAAGGGAGGTGTCTTTCTCTTCATACGCCCCGGGCACGGGGTGTATCTTTGCTTTTGTGCCCCTGAGGCGGGGGGAATTCCTCTTCTTCTGCACTGACACGCTGGGGGATGTTTGCTTCTTGTGCACCCAAAGTGGGGTGCGTTCTTGGTGGCTTCTGCGCCCCCGTGGTGGGGTGTATGTTTCTTCCTCAAATTCCCCTAAGCCGGGGTGTACTCCTTTGCCTTATGTGCCCCCCGAGTTGGGGTGGATTCTCTTCATGTGCCCCCATGGCGGGGTGTATTCTCTTTATGTGCCCTCTGGAGCGGGGTGCAGTTTGCTTCTTGTGCCACCACTGAGGCGGAGTATCTTTCTTCTTCAAATACCCCTAGGCCGGGGTGGACTTCTCTATGGCTTCTATGCCCCCGGGCGGGGTATATTTCTTCTTCAAATATCCCTAGGACGGGATGTATTCTTCTCTTTCTTATGCTCCCGAGGCGGGATGTAGCTTCTTGGCCTCACATGCTGCCGAGGCGGGGGGGGGGGGGTATGTTGCTTTACATGCCCCCGGGGGGAGTGTATTCTGCCTCTACTGCCCCATGGCGGGGTATATCTCTTGGCTTCTTGCGCCCCCAAGGTGGGGTGTATTTTCTTCTTGTGCCCCCGGGGTGGGGTATATCTTTCGCTTCTTATGCCCCCCCTTAAGGCGGGGTGAAGTCTTTGCTTCAAATGCCCCAAAATCGGGGTATAGTTTTGTCTCATATGCCCCTGGAGCAGGGGTGTATTTCTCTTCGTGTGCCCCCGTGGGAATGGGGTGTATTTCTTTGTTGCTTGTTGCGCCCCCGGTCGGGGTAGATTCTTCTGCTTCTTCTGCCCCAGAGTGGGGAGGTGATTCTTCTTCAAATGCCCCTGAGCGGGGCGTATTCTTCATGGCTTCTATGCCCCCATGGCGGGGTATGTTTCTTCTTTAAATACCCCTAGGCCGGGGTGTATCCTTCATCTCATGTGTCCCCATGGCGGGTGTGTCTTGCCTCTTACGCCCCCGGGCCCGGGGGGTATCTGCTTCTCGTGCACTCGGGCGGAGTGTACTTCTTTCTTTGCATGCCCCCTAGGTTGGGGTGTGCTTCTTCTTGAAATGCCCCTAGAGCGAGGCATACCTTTCTTCCTATGCTCCCACGTCGGGCTGTATGTCTCTCCGCCTCTGTGCCCCGGGACGGGGGGGCCTCCGCTTCTTACACGCCAAGGGCGGAGTGCATTTCTTTTTTTAGCCCCCATAGCGGGGTGGATGCTCTTCATGTGACCCCGGGCCGGGGTGTAGCTTTGTCTCCCATGGAGGGGGTGTGTTGTTTCTTCAAAAGCCCCCCAGACCAGGGTGTATTCTTCTCTTTATTACACTCCCGAGGCGGGAGGGGTCCTCTTCATGTGCCCCCGTGGCGGGGGTATGTCCTCTGTGGTTTCTGTGCCCCCAGGGTGGGGTGTATGTTGCTTTTTGTGCCCCAAAGGTGGGGTGTATTGCTGCTTCTGGTGCCCCAGAGCGAGGTATACGTGCCCCCATATCGGGGTGTATTCCTCTCTTCATATGCTTCCTTAAGCAGGGGGCTGTTGTTTGTTCTGCTACAGATGTCATCCCCGGGGGGTGCATGTTGCTTCATGGACCCCGAGCCTGGGGTATGCTCCTTCAAAGGTCCCTAAGCTGGGGTGGATTCTCTTTTCTTCTCATGCTCCCAAGGCGGGATGTAGCTTCTTCAAGTACCCCTAAACAGGAGCGGATTCTTTATGGCTTCTATGTCCCCTGGCGGGGTATGCTTCTTCTTCAAATGCCCCTAGGCCGGGGTGTATTCTCGCTGCTTCTCATGCCCCCGGGGCGGGATGTGACTTCTTCAAATGCCCCGAAGCCGGGGCGTATTCTCTTACGACTTCTATGCCCCCAGGCGGGGTATATTTCTTCTTCAAATACCCCTAGGCCGGGGTGTATTCTCGCTGCTTCTCATGCTCCCGGGGCGGGATGTGACTTCTTCAAATGCCCTTAAGCCAGGGCGTATTTTTCATGACTTCTATGCCCCCAGGCGGGGTATGTTTCTTCTTTAAATACCCCTGAGCCAGGGTGTGTTCTCGCTGCTTCTCATGCTCCCGGGGGGGATGTGACTTCTTCAAATGCCCTTAAGCCAGGGCATATTTTTCATGACTTCTATGCCCCCAGGCGGGGTATGTTTCTTCTTTAAATACCCCTGAGCCAGGGTGTGTTTCTCCTTTTGTGTGTCCCCAGGCCGGGGTGAATTCTTTTCTTCTTATGCCCCCATGGCGGGGTATGTCTTTTGCTTCCGGTGCCCCCGTATCGGGGTGTATTTCTCTTCTTCAGATGCCCCTAAGCTGGGGTGCAACTCTATTTCTTCTTATGTCCCCAGGTCAGGGCGGATTCTTCTTCAAATGCCCCGAAGCCGGGGTGTAGCCTTTGCTTTGTGCCCCTGGGAATAGGGTGTATCTCTTTTTTTTGCCTCTTATGCCCCCGTAGCAGGGTATATATCTTCTTCTTATCCCCCATGGCGGGGTATATGCATGCTCTCTTCGGGAGTGGTGGCCGCGCTTGGCCTTATTGCTATAAAGCATTCCCCACAGCGGGCAGCCATTCACCAAGCTACGATTGTGGCTCGCTGGGTCTTTTAACAGCCACTCGAGGGGCCGTCTTGTGACGGATGGAGGCAGCAGGAAGGAGGAACGAGCGGGGTCAGTATACCACGGACTCGGAGCCTCCTAGAGTCGGGCGGGATGCCGGGTTTCTTCTTGCTCTTTTAGTCGGCGATGCTGGCCGACTTTTCTTTTTTTTCTTCCTTCTCTTTTTCTTCTCTTTTTTCTTCTTTTTTTTCTTTCTTTTTTTTTGTCCCTTCTTCTCTTCTCTTCTTTTTGTATGATTGACCAGGGTGGGGGTGCAGGAGAGCGCTCACCCCCTCAGGGAGGGGATGAGTGGTTCGCTCCACCGCATCAACCCCACAGTGGTAATCTTTATTCAGCACGGGTCTCGACGGACGTGACCGTACAACCCTCTCTTGCCCATTCTTTCTCTTCTTTTTTTTTACTTCTTTCTTTTCTCTCTTTTTTTTCTTCTTTTCTTCTTTTCTTCTTTTCTTCTCGAGGGAAACGGGGGGCTTGATTTCCCCTCCCTTCTCTTCTCTTTCTCTTCTCTCTCTACCCTTTTTTTATAACACCCCCCATGATTCTTAGAAGCTGCATATGCTTCGAAGCAGCGTTCTCGAGGCCGCGAAGGCAGCTGCACCGAGCCTGGCTTTTCTCCCCATAGGACTGGCGAAGACAGCACCTGCAATTCATCAAAGCAGGCAAACATCGTTTATTAGGGGACCATGAGGCCCTGAATCCCGGCGAAGAGATGAAGGGTGGTTTGGTCCCACCGGGCGTGCCAGACTTGTGGACGCACTTTTCGTTCGCTTGTTTATTGTTGTCCGTTATTCGGTTTATTAAGTGCGTGGGCGTGCCAGTCACCGAAGTGACAATTTATTCGGGCTCCGAAGAGCCCATGGTGCGCTCGATCCGACTTCGTCAGACGATTGTGTAGTTCGTGTCGGGACCAAAACCCGCCGCGCCATAAAGGTCACGGCGTCATTTACA
>JAHNEJ010001525.1:0-140916 GCA_022559845.1 Amorphophallus konjac | reverse complement strand
CATCCTCCTGGTGTGGGGGACGCTTGCACCTCATGCTGAGGTTCCTCCATCTCTTGATATAGTCGAGGGCCGACTCGTCATTCTTCTGTCTTGTGGCGTAAAGTTCTGCCACGGTGACTCCGTTCTGTAACATAGAATCTTTCTTTGAACTTCTTTTGCATGTCGGGCCAGTCGGCGACAGACCCGGGTGGCAGGCCGGAGTACCACTCAAAGGCAAGCCGGTGAGTGTCGAGCCGAAGAACTTCAGGAGGTAGGCCTCATCAGCAGCCAAGTCCCCATGACGTTCACATAATAAGCAATGTGCTCCCTGGGGGACCCTTGCCCGTTGAACTTTTCGAATTTGGGTGGCTTGGTGACGCCGACCGACAACTTCTTCGCAGCATGGTGAGCCGGGTAGGGCACCCGGTAGACGTCGAACGGCGTCTGATCCCCGTCACCTCTCTCGGCCAGTTTCATGTCTATCATCTGTTCCAGCATCAACCGGCTAACTGTTGCCGGGTCGATCGGACTCGGATAAAAATGGGCAGGCTGTGCGCTCGGGGTGGCCAGCACGGTCGCCTGGGGGGCCATGAGGGACCCTTGGGAAAGTGAGGCCTGTGGCGGGGCTGGTGCGGTGCAGTGTGCCTGCTGCAGGGACGCGTCCCCGAGAGGGTTGAGGGCTGTTGGAAGGGCTGCTTCTGAAAAATTGCCCCCTGTCCCTAGGCGCTTCGGGTAAGACCTCGGTCTGCCAGGACATCGGGGGCGGTGTGTTCCGTTCATTCAATTACTTTTTAAGTGATTCAATTTCTTGCTGGAACTGCTGCATCATGAGCAACATTGCAGGATCAGCTGTGGGGAGACTGGGCATGCCCCCTATTTCTTCAGCCGGGGCGTCCTCGGATGACGTAGAGGGTCCGCCGCTCGTGTCGCGGTGGTGACCACATTGGCCGTGAGGGCCGCAAGGGGCTCTTCAGGTAAAGTCCCTTCGGTGCCTGTGGGTGTCGCGCTGCCTGCCGCTCTCCCTCTTCTGGTAAGGGTCCCGGCCTGGCGGCAAGTCTGGCCATTTCTTCCGGGTCGGCAGGCAAGGCCCCATACCGACCGTGAACTCCTGCCATATTGCAGGTGAAGGTGTGCCATCTTTTGTTTCTCTTAGTCACCTTCCTGGACGATTTGGGAACACCAGCCTGTCGAAGACCGATCGTCGGGGCGGCGCTTCCTCCCGAACAGGGGACTGGCGCGGCTCCTCCGAGCGATTCCTCGACTCCGCGCTGGGTGCGGCTCAGGCTCCTTCTTCTTGGAAAGTGGAGGCCACTGCCCCCAGCAGTCTCTGGCGGCCGGCGGGGGTGCTACCCGGGCCTCGGAGGTAATTCCTCATAGCCTGCTCGATCCCTTCCCACTCCTGGTCGGGGAGAGCAGCCTGTGGTTGCACGTCGATGACGGTGGCAGGGGAAGAATAGGCCCTGAGTGCTGGGCGGGCCGCATTGTGTCGGCGCCCTCGGCGACGGCGGTGGACATTCTCGGACGGCACCGGGATGACGGGTGCTGGTCGAAGAGTCGGGGTCATCACCTCGACCCCGCCATCTCGTCGGGCCCTCCTCGGGCGAGAAGTGCTGGACCCTGCCTGGGTGGGTGTAGTGGGCTGGGCCTCCTTGGGTACCCAGACTTGCTTCAGTTTGGCCGGACTGTGAGCCGGCGCCTTTTTCGGTGCCGCAGCTGGGGTTGCGGGTGTCGCCCTCTCTTTCAGCTTCTCCAGCCCTTGAAAAGAGTTGCGGACTGGGACGGTCGGGACGATACGGTCCGGTGTCACCTGGGACCTCTGCCCGTCCAGGCGGACTCGGAGGGCCCCAACAGTCATGGACTTTCCGGAGTTGGACGAGCGGCGCCCCGAGCCGGCGCCGGTGTTGCTCCTCCGAAGCCTTCTTCGGTGGGATGTTGACCCTTGTGTGGGAAGGGCCGGTAGTTTGGTGCACGTGGTGCACGTTACAGCTCAGCGTCGTTGTGGGGACGCTGTTGTCGTTCTTGGCCGCAGCTCGGCCGACAGCAGTTTCGACGGCCCCTGGAGCGGGAGCTTTGATCTGGGACTCCTCGGGCGCCTTCACCTCAAGGATGTTGACAAAGGCCACCCCAAGAAGTTGGGGAAGCCTACGGTGGGAGGGAAGCTCCCAAAGCTGAGGGGGACCGCCAGGTAGCCACCTCAGACGTTTCTCAACGGGTTGAGGGCCGCAAGTGACAGCCATCGTTGGCACCATGATGCAATTCTCTGTCTTGCATTTAAGAAAGTAACGTAATTAGTATTACAAGAAGTGGGCCGCGGGGCCCCTAATTTCGACAAAGAGATGAAGGGTGGATCGGTCCCACCGAGCGTGCCAGAATTATGGACGCACTTTTCCATCAAAATCGTTGCTTTGATTATTTATTGGGGTTTGTTAAGTGCGTGGGCGTGCCAGTCACCGAAGTGACAATTTATTCGGGCCCCGAGGAGCCCATGGTGCGCTCGATTTGACTTCGTCAGACGATTGTGTGGTTCGTGTCGGGACCAGATCCCGTCGTGCCAAAAGGTCGCGACGTCATTTACATCCCCCATACGAGGGAATACCCTTGATTAATTACCGAAATTAGGGGCCCTGTGGCCGAAAAGAATAATACTAATTGCGTGAGAAAGAGACAGGAGAAAATCACACCAAAGCACGTATTAGGATGCGAGCCACTGGCCATGTCGGTCACTCGTGGACCTTTTCATATTCGGACACGGGTCCGTGATAGAAACGTGACGGAAAACTGGGGTGATAAATGAATCCGATCTGATTAGAATGTCGGCCCAAGACTGGGTCGGGGCACGGTCATGTCAGGAGGAATCCCAAGACTCGGGCCCGACCTGCGAGGGCGGCATTATTGTCCCTTTTCGTGTCGGGTCACGGAGAGAGATGGGGCTGCAATGTGGGTCCTAGCATCTTTTGTCTGGGATTTTCTTAATTATAAGCTCCTATCTTTCCTCTGCTGCTTATTATTTCTTTATGCATTTGTCCGGATGGTTTCAGCTTTTTGTTATTATTATTATTATTTTCTCCCCCCTTCCTTTTTTATCACTATTACACAGTTGTTGCTTGTTTCCTATATGCACTCGAATTTCTTTAATCGTTATGATTTTTATTAATTTATTTGCTAATGTCATCACTACATGTTATGTGTATGTGTTTTCCAAAGAGAGACGGCCGCTGGAGAGTGTACCGGCAAGGGGCATGGAGGGGCGTACCGCTGAGGGCGTCCCAAAGTGTGCCGGTGAAGGGAGAGGAGGGTGTGCCGGGAAGGCTGCCAAGGAGAGTGTGCCGGCGAAGGATGATGCAGGGCGCACTGGTGAAGGGTGATGGAGGTGTATCGGGGAAGGGCTGGAAGGTGTGCCGGCGAAGGGCATTCGAAGGAGTGTCGTCGAAGGCCCCGAAGGGCGTACCGGTGAGGGATGCCGCTGGGCGCGCCGGTGAAGGGTGCTGGAGGTGTACCGGGGAAGGGCTGGAAGGTGTGCCGGCGAAGGGCATTTGAAGGAGTGTCTGCGAAGGCCCCGAAGGGCGTACCAGTGAGGGATGCCGCTGGGCGCGCCGGTGAAGGGTGCTGGAGGTGCACCGGCGAGGGGTTGGGGGGGTGTATCGGTGAAGGAGGAGATGGGTGGCATGACGGGCCGAAGTCTGTACATCCCTCCGCCCAAAGTCTGTACATTGGCTGCGTGTATCAGCTCAAAGTCTGTACGTTGGCTGGTCATCGCCACACGAAGTTTACTGGCCAGCTGCCTGCACGCCAAGTCTGTACATCGGCCCTTAGATGTAATTCAAAGTCTATACGTTGTCTGCGCCACCAGCACTCAAAGTCTATACATCCTTCGGCTTCCTCAGCTCAAAGTCTATGCATTGTCTGCTGGCTGCGGTTCAAAGCCTATACATTGCCAAGCCCAAAGTCTATACGTTGCGCATTGGCTGAAATTCAGAGTCTATACATTGATCAGCTTGAAGCCTATACGTTGTCCGTTGGTTGTAGCTCAAAGCCTGTACATTGCAGTGTGAAGTCTGTACATTGGCCAGCTCAAAGTCTGTACATTACATTTCAAAGTCTGTACATTCCAGCTCGAAGTCTGTACATTGTAGCCCAAAGTTTGTACATTGGAGTTCGGAGTCTGTACATTGGCCAGCCCGAAGTCTATACGTTGCAGCACAAAGTCTGTACATTGGCCACAAAGTCTATATAATGCAGCACAAAGTCTGTACGTTGTAACACGAAGTCCGTACATTGGCCACAAAGTCTATACACTGCAGCACAGAGTCTGTACGTTGTAACACGAAGTCTGTACATTGGCCACAAAGTCTATACACTGCAGCACAGAGTCTGTACGTTGCAATATGAAGTTTGCACATTCTTCAGCCTATTCAACTCAAAGTCTGTACGTTGCCCATGCAATCAACATACGATGTCTATACATTGCTTGTTGCTACGTTTGTGCATCCATCTGCCAAGTCTGTACACTGGATCCCATTAAGACGGTGGATGAGGGTGTGCCGCTGGGGGTGATGAGGGAGAGGCAATAGGGAGGAGTGTGCCGCTGAAAGGGCCAGGAGGTTGTGTCGTTGAAGGGCCGTTAGAGTGTGCCGCTGAAAATGGGCAGGGTGTACCGCTGAAGGCTCTCTGGAGTGTGCCGTTGGAGGTTGGGAAGGGCATACCGCTGAAGGCCAAAAAGGGGCGTACCGCTGGGGGTTAGGAGGGGTGTACCGGTGAAGGGTAGGAATGGAGGGTAATGATGAAGGTTGGAACAAGGGTGGAGGTGAAGGCCCGCTCTTCTGTTACTTGTTTTAAGGCTTTTCTTTTCTTCGTTTGTTGATTTTCCATTCAGTCTTATGTAAATTTCTTCTTTTTCTTTATTTTGTTCCGTTCGGCTTCTTCTCACAGATCGGATGTTCGGGCTGCCGGGTTGTCGATTAGTCCGGTTCTCGTCATGGTGCCGGCAGCGGCTTAATCAATTGGGAGGTTCCATCATTAATCGTTCCATGCGTTTGTTGCTTCCTTGTGCCTTTTTAATATATTTATCATTTTTTGACAAAAAATCGGCAGCATCTCCCCTTGACCCGGGCGTAAGGGAGAAAAAGGGAATGCGTCCACACGGAGTGGCGGAACCCGACAACTGGAGGTGGGCACCCGGAGGCAGCAACACCGTTATAAAACCTCGGAAAACACGGGGAAAATCGTGAACGGAAGACCTCTAATACTAGACAGAATGGGCTGGGGGTTGGCGGCTAAGGGTGTACTGCTGGGGGCCAGAAAGTGTGCCGCTGAGGGCCAACGGGGAGTGTACTGGCCAAGGACCAACAGGGTGTGCCGCTGGGGTTGGAAAGGGTAAAGTGTACCGCTGAGGGCCACCATGGGGTGTGCCGCTGAAACCTCAAATGAGTGTGCCGCTGAGGGTTGAAAAGGTGTGACGGCCAAGGGCCGGAAAGGGTGTATCGCTGGAAGATTAAAGAGGGGCTAAGTGTGTGGTGTGTGTGGGCTGGGAGGCTTGCTGGTTATTCAGGAAAAGAAGAGGAGTTCAAGGCCAAGGGTGGGCTACTGGCAGCTGGGTGATCGGGAAGAGAGTAAGGGTCTCTCCCTCCCTTCAAGCGGATGGACACAACCGATGACCATGGAAAGGGACAAAGAACCCACGAGGTCAAGGATCACAGGGGAGGAATCGTATTGACATGGAGACCCCAAAAGCACCGGAGAAATAGAGGGATGGAGGGAAAACGGACAACACATCACACACACTATGAAAACTGGCGTAAACCAACAAAGATAACAGAGAAACCCAAGGAGGGTGATTTTCATTCATGGGGAGCAAGGGGCCGTAGCCATCCATATACATTGCCAAGCACGCCCGTGCCAAAAGCCACGGGTGAGAAAGAAAACCCGGGGACCAAAGAAAAAAGAAGAGAAAACAAAACAAGGAAAGCCCCCGGACTACATTCAGCTCTCCCCCCCTTCTCTTACTCTCTCTTCTGCCCGGTCGTCGTCGGAGGAACCTCACACCGGAGCTCTTCTTCTTCCCTTCTCTCTTCTCTTCCTCTCTTGCCCGTGGCTTCAGCCTCTCTGGCCTTGTCTCTTCCTCTGTCTGTGTGTGTCTTCTTCTCCAGCCTCTCCTTATCTTCTTCCTTCTACCCTCTTCTCCTTTTTTCTGTTGAAGCGGACCTCCTTTATACTCACAGCGGCGGGAGCCTTCGAGCATGGCAGTTGGAGGCGGGAAGCAGCCGATCATGATGGGGTTTGACTTCCCTGTCCTGGCTGTCAGGGGAGTGGCCTGCGTGGCCCAATCCTTGGCTGACACCTCGGACCGACCACTGCGCGCCGAAGATGCGTAGGGCATGGGCAGCACGTCGTTTGGCCGTTGAAAAAGCCCCCCGGCGCTGTGCCGGTGGCGAGCTGAACAAGCGTGCCATGGTAAAGGGAAAAAGTCGTGCCGCTGGAAGTTGCCCAAACGTGCCGTTGAAGGGGGCAAACTGTGTGCCGTTGAAGGCCCATGGGGGTGTGCCGCTGAAGACCCATGGGGGCGTGCCGCTGAACACTCCTGGGGGTGTGCAGCTGAACACCCCCCCAAGGGGGGTGTACCGCTGAAGAACCCCCCAAGGGGGGTGTGCCGCTGAAGACCCCCCAAGGGGGGTGTACCGCTGAAGACCCCCCAAGGGGGTGTGCCGCTGAAGCCCCACGGGGGCGTGCCGCTGAAGACCCTCCCAAGGGGGTGTACCGCTGAAGACCCCCCCAAGGGGCGGTGTACCGCTGAAAAACCCCCCAAGGGGGGTGTGCCGCTGAAGACCCCCCCAAGGGGGGGTGTACTGCTGAAGACCCCCCAAGGGGGTGTGCCGCTGAAGCCCCATGGGGGCGTGCCGCTGAACACCCCTGGGGGTGTGCCGCTGAGGCTAGCATGGACAGTTCTGGGCCGCGTGTTGCAGCCCGTTTAATCTCTTCGAGGCCCGTGACTCGTGGGTCTCTCGGTGGTTGATTCCTCTTCACTGTCGTGACTCCTGGAGATGGCTTCACGGCAGTGTTCACTTCGGGGAATCTAAATGATCAGTCTCTCCCGGGATGCTTCACTCGATGCTGTTGTTGATGCTGGGCCGAGTGGGATATCGTGGGTGTGCGATTTTCGGTGTCCACACCCCTCGGCTCCAGCCGAGGGGAGAGCCGGGTCGGCCCCGCTGCCGATTGCAGGAGCCCCCTCGGCCCCCTCGGTCCCAGCCAAAGAAGGAACCAAGCCTGCATCACCACTGCCCGCAGGGGCAGCCCTGACCTCCTTGGCCCCCTCTGGCTCGACTGGTGGGAGATCCCGCCCGGTAGGGTCGGCCCCACTATGCCCGGTGGAGGGGTGAGCCGCGGTAGGGTCGCCTTCGACCGTGGGTACGACCCCGGCCTTCTTGGCCAGCTTTCTGGCTCTCGCAGCGGCCCGGATCATACCCTCCACACGGTCCTTGCGCTTGGGTCCCCGCGGTCCGGAGGATTCGCCCTGGGCCACTCCCTTGCCCTTATCTTTGGTTCGTGAGCGACCCACGGGAGCAGTCGGTTCGTCGGCAATCGAGTCATCTCCAAGCTCGATCACCTCTCCAGCCTCCTTCAGAGGCTCCCGCCTGGTGTCTGCACAAGGAAGAAGACGTGCTCAGGAAAAGAAAGATGACCCCACATCCGAAGGAGGATCTAAGTTATGGCACCTGAGCCCGACGGATGCAGCCGCGTAAGAAGACACCGCTCGATATTCCCCAGCGTCACCAGCTCTTCGGTGGACTAGCGGTGCTTCAACAAAATGGCAGCATACTCCCCCACATGAGGTGGGAACTCGTCCTGTCTGGGAGGGACGTTAGGGTGGAAATTAGGGATTACCGGGCACCTCCAGGTTTCCTCCACTAAGCAAATCCCCACCCAGAAGAATTGGGTCTTCCACCCCATATGCGAAGAATCCTTCGCCGCCAAAGAAATACAACTCCTATTTCGCCTCGCCTGGATGAAATAGAAGCATTTCCCCGCAGAAGGATGCGCTTTCAACTCAAAGAAAAAGTGGAAGAGGTCCATGGAAGGAGGGACTCCGCACTGACGGTAGAGAATACGAAAGGCGGAAAGGAGGAAATAAGAGTTGGCTACCAACTGAATGGGCGCCAACCGAAAAAAATTGGGAAGCTGCAGGATGAAAGGTTCAAGAGGAAGGCGGAATCCACCCTTCCACGACAGAAGAAACATACAGATGTGACCTGTACAAGAGTCCAGGCTCATCTCGTATGGAGTAGCAGCGGCAAAACTATACTTGTGGGGTAGGCGATACTGGTGCTCCAGCCTCCTCACATCCGCCTCCCCCAGTTCGCTGTAGTTGGGGACCGGCGCCCTCGCCACCAGCTCGTCCTCCCCCTCCTGAACATCTGGGCGTTGGCCCGCCATGGAGTCAGAAGAAGACTCTGAGGGAAGACGGTCCCGAGACCCTGAAGATTCCGGGGGAGGAGGAAGCTGCTGGACGGCCTCCGCGATTATCGCCGCCAACTTCTTGAATGCCTCCGCAAGCCTCTGCTCCTCCGTCGTGTCCTCACGGCGCATCAAAGAGCCCCAAAAATGAGAACGAAGGAGAGCCAAAACCCTAAGATACGGAGGGAGTCTGGAATGACATCAAGAGCCCCACGCCTATAAACCCACGCGGGAGGCGGCGCGTCGTTCCGACCTCCGAGGAAAGGGGGTCCCTTCAGTTCAAATCCGTCAGGATCATCATTAACACGGGCACAGGTGACCACGACACGTGGCTTCCTACACACCGCCAGATTTCCACCCACCTGAGTCACGCTGGTCCGAACCCCAAACAGCTACTCGACCGAGCTTACTAAAGCTCGGGAGTAGGAGGGGGACAAGTGGAGAGGGAGATTTCTGTAGCCCAATCAAGAGCAGCCAAACTAGACTCATCAGGACCGAACGAGGCTCAGCTCATCCGAGTGACAGTCCTGTAGGGCCCACTTCGGCAGAAAATCCCAATAAAGATCACTCGGGATCCCATCCTTCCTCGGAGGCCCTTAGGCTCGGAAGGCCCGAACGACAGAACGGAGAAAGACCCACGCCCGAGCCATCTCCCCACCGAGATAAGGGCAGGCGCTCCGCGCCCACTCCGATCTTACTGCATCCGAGCTACGCCCATCGCCCAGACAGGGCTGGCACTTCTCATGCTTGGATCAACTGACGAATGCTTATCCATGCAGCAGTTGATAGTCCTTTATGAGCAGGAGTTCAGCGGGATAAGGGTGCCACGATCTCCCAAGGTCATGAAGAGCCCACGATGAGGACGTAACGATCCCATGATGAGGACGTAACTCCCGCCTAAAACTCCTCAGCTTATGGGACTCTTCGGGGGAGCTTGCTATATAAACCAAGGACTCCCTCCGGCAGCAGGTAAGGTTGATACAGGCCTAACACTCCCTGAGCAGGAACCACTTCACCATCTTGGTGTCGGGGAATCTCGCGCATCTCTTTCAACCTCCCTCAATATCTTCCACCATTGCTCTACTGACTTAAGCATCGAAGGGTTTTCCCCAGGGAACCATCCCTGGACCCCCTGATTCATTTCCCTTTCTCTGCAGTTCACTATCCGGTGATCATCCTCCCAGCTCAGGACCAGCGTGAGATCACGCCCCTTCAATATTTAAATAGTGGAACTTTCTCTCTGCAAAATCATAATTTTGTCTCTTTTTAAGGTTATAGTATATAAACATATTATATGAATCTTAAAATTTTTAGTTGAATGACTCCAATATTCCAATAATTTCTGTGTGATATAAAAAGTCATGATTACGATTCAAACCATGCATCCTGCGTTTGTCATAATCTATATGACTCAAGCCGTACGTACACCCCATCTTCATCACAATTGACATGACAAATTAAGCATAATTAAATTAGATTACATGAAAGAGAGGCTGTTAAATAATCTTATATCAGAAAGGAGTAAAAATATAATACGTTTAAAATTGAAGCCCTCTCTACTTAACATCTTTAAGTCTTCTTTCATAAAACAGGGCCGAAGTTAATGCGATCTATTATAGAGGAATGAACTAACTTGAATTAGCCCTCCATGTTTTTGATAAAAAGGGCCAGAGTTAATGTGATCTGTTTTAGAGGAATAAACTAACTAGAATTAGCCCTCCATTTTGGTTGTTAAGAAGTGAGTTAATTTACTAGAAAAACAAAGTACATAGAGTTTAATCTTGACTAGTGAAAATGTACTTTATTAAAAACATCGTAAAGGTGGTCTTTATAAGTAGCTATAATACTAGAAATGCCCATTCTATTTCCAAAGTAACTCCGTAACATTGAGAACTAAATTGAGTATTAATTAATACATAGTTTGTGCTAAATTTTTGTCTACTCAAAATTGTGCCAAGACGTTGACCAGAGTCATCAATTGAGTTAGCTTAATAAACGTAATAAGGATACACGGATTGTTCAACTAATTGTTGACTAATTAAATTATTCATACGGTACCAAACTTGGGTTAATAAAAATAAAAGTAATACATGATTATTATTAATTAATCATTAGTAATCACACTTAGAGATTTAAAGCATTTGCTTCATCATCATCATCATCATCATCAGAGCCTTATCCCAATTAATTGGGGTCGGCTACATGAATCATGTTCCGTCAAAGATTTCTATCAAGTGTAATATTCATATTTAAACTCAAGGAACTAATGTCCTTCCTAATAACATCGCACCATCTCATTTTAGACCTTCCTCGAGCTCTTTTACTAGCATCCACTAAGATTTGGTCACATCTTTTAACCGGCGCTGAGTTAGGGCGACGAAACACATGTCCAAACCACCTGAGTCTATTTTCTCTCATTTTACTATCATTGGAGCTATCCCTAAGTCCTTACGGATGTGCTCATTCCTAATCTTGTCTTTCTTAGTCTTGCCACACATCCATCTCAACATCCTCATCTCTGCTACACACCTTTTGTGGATGTGTTCCTTTCGTACTGCCCAACACTCGGTACCATATAACAAAGCAGGTCTCACAGTCGTTCTATAAAATCTCCATTTGAGTTTCACAGGCATACGATGATCACAAAGGACACCTGATGCACTTCTCCATCTTAACCAGCCTGCCTTAATCCTATGTGTAAAGTCATCATAAATCTCCCCATTCTCTTGTATGATAGACCCTAAGTATCGAAAGCTATTACTCTTCGGAATGTTATGTCCATCAATTAGAACCATGTCTTCCTGAACCACTCTCCCATTGCTAAAATTACAGTACATGAACTCTGACTTACTCTTACTAATTTTAAAACCTTTAGACTCCAAGGCAAGTCTCCAACGCTCTAACTTAGCATTTAGAGTATCAATACTCTCATCAATTAAAATAATATCGTCTGCAAATAGCATACACCAAGGGATATCCTCATGCAATTGTTTAGTTACTTCATCCATAACTAAGGCAAAGAGATACGGACTTAGTGCAGAACCTTGATGCAAACCTATATGAACGGGAAATTCACCAGTCTCCCCAGCAATAGTTCGAACACTAATAATAGCACCGCCGTACATATCCTTAATCAAATCAACATATCCTTGAGAGATTCCTTTCTTTCTTAATGTCCACCAAATCAATTCTCTCGGTACTCGATCGTACGCCTTCTCTAAATCAAGAAAAACTATATACAAATATTTTCTCATCTCTCTATACTTCTCCATTAGCTACCGTAGTAAGAAAATAGCTTCTGTAGTAGATCTATTTGACATAAAGCCAAACTGATTTTCCGATACAGTAGTCATACAACGGAGGCATTTTTCAATTACTCTTTCCTAAAGTTTCATGGTATGACTCATAAGCTTAATTCCACGATAATTATTACAACTTTGAATATCTCCTTTGTTTTTATAGAAAGGAACTACAATATTTTTTCTCCAAACTTCTGGCATTCTCCGTTCCTTTAAAATTTTATTAAAAATTTTAGTTAGCCACTGAATACCAATATCTCCTAGGCCTTTCCATACTTCAATAGGTAAGCCATCTAGTCCTAAGGCCTTGCCCACTTTCATTTTCCTTAAAGCATCCTCCACTTCTGACATCGTAATACGTCTGAAATATTGATAATTATCAAATATTATGGACTCTTGGGTACCTTCTAAAGATAAATCTTTGACGGAATCTCCATTAAGTAACTTCTGAAAATAACTATGCCACCTCCCTTTAATCTCAAGATCCTTAGTTAAAACCCTTTGATCTTCACCTTTAATGCACCGAACATGATCTAAATCTCTAGTTTTCCTTTCTCTTAATTTAGTAAGTTTGAATATGTCCTTTTCACCCTCTCGAGTTCCTAATTTATTATACAAATCTTCAAATGCCTTTGATTTAGCTTCGCAAATTATTTTCTTAGCTCTCTTTTTAGTCATTTTATAGGCTTCTAGGGTTTGAGCATTTTTGTTAGTTTGCCAAACTTTAAAGCATTTCTTTTTTACTCTAATGGTATTTTAGATTTTCTCACTCCACCACCAAGTCTCTTTTTCTAAATTCTTTTTACCTTTAGATTCGCCTAAGAGTTGTTTTGCCACCATCGTTATACAATTTATAACATTATTCCACATTATATTAGTTTCTTATTCTAAATTCTAAATATTATCCTTTAATAGATGATTTTTAAATGTTTCTAAACTTTTACCTTTTAAATTCCACCATTTAATCTTGAAATAATTATTTATAATGATCTTTCTTTTGAATTTAGGGATAGTAACATCCATTACTAACAACCTATGTTGAGGGGCTAGACTCTCACCAGGAATAACTTTGCAATCTTTACAGAAAACTCTATCGACCTTCCTAATGAGAAAATAGTCAATTTGACTTATATGTGTTCCACCCTTGTATGATGTTAAGTGTTCGTCTCGCTTCTTAAAGAAGGTATTAATAATTGCTAGATCATAGGCCAAAGCAAAATCAAGAATAGTGTTACCCATATCATTTCTATTGCCAAAACCAAGCCCTCCATGAATCCTCTCATAGCCTCTATTATCTATACCAACATGACCATTAAGATCCCCTCCAATAAAGATTCTCTATTCACTAGGGATATTTTAGATCAAACTATCAATAGCCTCCCAAAATTACTTTTTAATGCTCTCTTCTAACCATACTTGAGGTGCATATGTACTAATTATATTCAAAATATCCTCACCTAAGATAAGTTTAATTAGCATTAGTCTATCCCCCAATCTATTTACTTCCACAACTCTGTCTTTTAAGTTTTTATCTATTATTATCTAGAGTTATTATTACCCGTATACCAAATTTTATATCCATCAATGTCTTTAGCTTTATGTCCTTTCCACCTAGTTTCTTGTAGACAAGCTATGTTAACCCTCCTGTCCTTCATTAACTTAACTAATTCTAAACCCTTACCCGTTAAAGTTCCTATATTCCAAGTAACTAGACGGATCCTATGTTTTTAGACTTGCTTCTTTACCCGTGTGCGTCTAACCCCACACGAGAACCCTTGCCTATTTGACACCGCAATCGGGTGCCATTGCGGCGCGTCGGTTACGGGGAACGCCCTAACTAGCCCTTGCTTACTTGTCATTCCATCCGGGTTCCGATGTAACGCGTCGCTTATGGGGAACGCCCTAGCTAGCCCTTGCTCACTTGTCATTCCATCCGAGTTTCGATGTAACGCGTCGCTTACGGGGAACGCCCTACCATTAGCACATAATGTATTTGGATCAGAATTCATGTTGGAGATGTGACAAAATTTTATTGCTGACTATCGACCTAACGCAAACTCTCCTCTTTTCTCATTCAGACTTGGGACCGGCCATGTAAAGCATTTACTTCACTACATGCTAAATCCATGCCAGAACCTATGAGGTGGATGATAAATTTAACGGAAGATTTGACTCGCGGTCCAATTGAAGGTCCTTGGTCTGAAGACAGATTTCATGATGCATGTTAGGCCCAAAAGACCAAAGGGAATTAATTCCCGGTCCAAAGTCCAACGACTGAGTTACCTACGGTTACTGCAGCGATTGAAACTGTAGTTTAGAATTAATTAATGCCATGTTGACACCTGAAATATAATCAAGAACAAAGATGAGAACGAAGAGAAGATCAAATCAGAGATGAAGATCCCAGGGACTCCTGCAAAGTCAGAATTGAAGAAGAGTCATCATTATTAGTCATCTACCCGGCCGAAGCCTTCTCCGGCCAAGCTGATGTCCGGGGTTGTCATCACTTAGGTGATAGTACTAATGAAAACTGCAGTCTATTGACTGACGACAACCTCTAGAAATATTCTGATGAAACTATACCAACTCACCAACAAAGAGGCCTTCGTCTGTTCCGACAGACTCGAAGGATTAGCAAGCGAAAAGACAGGCTGGATAGCTTTGACAGCTTGAACCCGTTGATAAGAGGAATTGAAGCGTCAAAAACCCTAAATGGGCCTAGGATTATGGTGCCGAGATCCTCCCAAGGCCTAATTGAGCCTTGCGCGTCGGGAAGCTGACTCGCGCGCCGGGAAGCTGTGGCGCGCCGGGAAGGTATGTAATGTGCGCCGAGATAGGCCCGCCGAGAAGACACTGAGCAGGGGCTATAAAACCCCCTTTCTCTCGGTAGATAAGGGGGAGAACACAGAGAAGATAAAAAAAAAAGATAGAGAAGAGATACGAGGAGATAAAAAAAGGGGAGAAATCGAGAGAGAAGAGAGAAGTCCATACCCAGCTCCAGGAAAATTGGGCGACTGCTGAGAAGTCTGAGGAAGAAGGAGAAGGTCTGCCTGTAAGGGGAGGGAGAGGAGTCAATGCTCCGCCCTCCCCCATCCTTCTTTTCTTTTCTTTCCTCTGATGTATATTATTTTTTTGTTTGCACTTTCTTTTGGGCATGCTATTCCCCTCCCCAATTTCCCTGATCTGGTTATACCAGACGATGTGTATTAAACACCGTAGATGAATGAATAAAAGGTTCCGCTCTCTGCTCTGGTTTAGAGTGTGAGCAGACTCCACTCTCTGAATGATCATGTTGCTGTTTCTTCTTCTTTTGCACTTGCCGGAGATGAATGGGTGATCTTCTGTTTGATTATGTGTCTGCGCATGGGTCTTCTTATGTTAGTTCAATTTTCTTATGGAGAGACTGTGGAACTCCTCACACGACCCCATGGGTTATTAAGTTCCAGATTCGACCTCCGATTCTCTTCTCCTCGTTGTCTGCTTCTTCCGATTGCACACTTTACATCTGACCTTAGATTCCTTAGTTATGAGCGGGACCTGAGACAGCCTATCTTATGGTGTTCATCTGAATAATAACCACCCTGCAATCAAACCCTCAGATGTGAATATAACCCCTTCGATCCCCCAGTCATCACCCCTTTGAAGCTCAGCACGAGCACTGAGAACCCCTAAAAATCGCCTACTGAAATTCCTCGTCAACCTCTCTGAAAACCTAGAACCGAACCCTGAGATCTGAAAACCCCTGATGAAAGTTCCCGGCACTAAATCCCCTCGGCGCCCAAAATCTCATCGGCGCCAGCCTTTGTGCGTCGAGAGCCAATTCCCACCCCTCGCACCGAGACCTCCGTGCTATTCCCAGGCCTCTCCGCGCCGAGGGACCAAACGCCCAATGCCCCCAGTTCCCGGCGCCAGACCTTGCGCGGCGGGATCCCTTCTTCTAGCCTACAAATCCCTCGCGCTGGGATCTCCCTTGTTCAGCCTACAGCCCACCACGTCGGGATCTCCCCTTTTCAGCCTACAGCCCACCGCGCCGAGAGCTCAATGCTCTGATCCCTTGCGCGTCGAGAAGCTCCCGCGCCGAAAACCTAGCCCAATCCTTCCCCCGCGTCGAGAGCTAGTTTCACTCCTTCCAAGCTGTGCCGAGAACCCCCCTTTTTTTATAAGAAAACTGTGCCGAGAAGGTTACACCAGAGCTCTGCACTAGGAATTTCCATCTCCACCTCAGTCCAACTCTTGATCACTCCACGGTACCTGCCTAAGGGATATCCATAGGTCATCATGCATGCCTTAGGAGATAAACTAACAGGGAATGGCCTCCCCTACATTATCCTGTCCCGATCCGGATTCCTCGGTAACCCTATGAACCTAAGGAGCTCTACCACTGCATGTGCTCCGATAGTTTACAAGGGAATATCAACCGGTGCTATGAATGCAAACAGTGTTCCCGGGCCTAATGCCCTTCTCTTTTGGCCTTCATCCCGGCATCCCGTGGATGATGGTCTATCTCTCCTTGGCATGATCCAAGATAAGGGGATATGCTGCCGAAATTCATCCACATCACACCGAATGACTACGGTATTTTCTCCTAACCCCGCTGGCCCACGGAGTTCTGCCACTGCATGTCCTCCGATGGTCCCTCGAAGGGGGATATTAATAAAACATCGCACCGGCATATGGTGTATCATGGTACATCGGTCCCTCTTCGGATTCCGGGTCAAATATACCCGATCTTTCACGGATTCCATCCTGCCGCTGCATGGATGGTTTCCTATTCCCACTTGGCATAGTCCAAGATAATGGGGATATGCTACCGGATTTGCTCCGTACCTGATATACCCTCGCTTTATCCAGTCTACTCAATGTCTTGCATATAAATTAGCATGCTCTCATTTAGGCTTTTGCCGCCGGTCTCCTCTTACTTTGGCGTTTAATCAAGGGTTGTCCTTCTTAGGGAGGACATAATTAACGTCATAACCTTTATGGTATGACGGACTTTTGGTCCAGACACGATCACTCACAATCGACTGATTAGAAGTCAGATCGAGCGCACAATGAAATCGTCACATATGTGACTGGCACGCCAACAAATAAACAACATAAATAAAAGAATAATAAAAATCAAACGAAAAGCGCGTCCACAAGTCTGGCACGCTCGGTGGGACTTAGTCTCCCTTCATCTTTACGCCAAAGTAAGGGGCCCGACGGCCTCTCTCAAAATTCTAACTGTGTGTTAATCTTACTAGAAGAAATTACAAATGGAGACTGAACTGGTTGTTGTTCGTTTCGGCCAGCAAGTGGTCGATGGCCACATCTACGGAGGGTACCTGGCGGTACCGATGGAGTTCGGATCCATGCCTCCGACGGTGGGTCTGCCCAACTACTTCGGCCTAGTGTTCGTCGACCTGCTACAAGTCGATAATGAAGCGGGAAACACCGCCACGGTAAAGGCCACGGTGGCACCAAGAGCTGAAGAGGAGAAGACGATGGTTGCTTCTACCGTCGTTTCTTGCCTTGTCCATCACCTGGAGAAGAAGACTGCTGCCCCTGCCACTGCTGGTAAGGGAGGAAGAAACAACCGGAGAAGCCGGTTTCCTGCAACTGGAGGTCGCCTTTCGGCCTCGGGAAAGACTATGATGGTCGGGAATATGAGGGTGAACCTCAACGGCCGCCCCATAGATGCATGGCCTGACAGGGTCACCCCATCGGTCCACACCAACAACCGGTTCAAGGTGTTGGCCACCAGAAAGGCCGACTGGGAGAAGAAGGAGCAAGATATTGCTGTCATTCACCCCGAGAGAAGGGACGAAAGATTTCAGATGAAGGATGAGGAAGAAAGAGGGGAAATTATCCCCGCTGCTGCTCCATACAGACCAAGGGCCTGTGCCAGGCAGGCTGATGTATTCCGATACTCCAGAAGAGATTATTTGACCGCTCAAGTTGAAAGGTTGGCCTGCCAGCCGAAGACTCAAGAAAGGTTGCTTCCCAAAGCCGATCCTCGGAGGAAAAACCAAGAAGAGATAAGGAAAGTAGTCCAGGATTACTGCCATTGCCTCGGGAACTCATCCCTTGGGCAACAAAGATTGCTCCACGCCATGGGCGCCGAAGAAGAAAAGGAGGATAAAATGAGAAGATGATGCAAGGAGTCTCGTGTTCGGGCTCCAATGAGTTTTAAGACGGCCGAAAGGTCGGATATTCGAACGATGCCCCTTAGAGGGAGGAAGAAAAGGAAAGAGTGTCTGTGTTTGACCGGTTAACCTTCCCCGGTCATTCCTGAAGAAAAGCCTGGAGACAAAAAGGAAAATTCCAGATCTTCGCCTGCAACATGACGGGAATCACTGGAGGATATGGCGATTTGCCCGACCAGTCTGAAGAAATTATCAAACTAGCTCAAAGGTCTGGGCCTGTAACAAGGCGAAGCCAGGCGGCAAAAGAAAAGCTCGCAGCAGCTGAAGAGTTACCTGATATCGCCACTTTAACTGTAAATGTGATAACATCAGAAGAAGAAGATGTGCCGCTAATGATCTCGGTTGAAGGAACTTCCAGTCAAGTGGTAGAGGAGATACCTATGGCTGCACCTCTGGACCCAACCATCCTGATGATGTTCAGAAGATACCAACAAGAGATTGAGTCTCTTAAAAGACAGCTGAGTGAAAAGAATGAACAGACCCCTGTGTCCAAGCATGCTGAGCCAGCAAATGAGATCTCCGACTCTACAGAAGTTGTGATACCTCCCATCTTACACCAAGCAAGTCACGGGAAGGCTCCATGTCAGCCCTTCCCGCAACAGAAAATAGTACAGCTGTCAGCTTCACAAGTGCAGTCTACCCTGCCAGCAGTCCAGCCCAGTCTGCATGCAACGGTCGTGACGACCCCGTTTACACAGCAACAGGCACATTTCTTTCCAGAACCTGTGGACCCTGCTATGGTAAACAAACTGATGATAGAAAAGATGATAGAAATGAAGTTTTCCGAAAGGACTGATGGTGACCTCAGAACCTTTGATGTCTACCGGGTACCATATCCACCATAGTATGCTGCTAGGAGACTACCCCCAGGCGTCAGTAAGCCGCCGAAATTTGAAAAAATTCAAAGGACAGGGTCCCCCAGGGAGCATATCGCCTATTATACAACAGTGATGGGAGACCTGGCCACTGATGAAGCATATTTGTTGAAGTTCTTTGGCTCATCCCTCACATGGTTGGCCTTTGAATGGTACTCTAGCCTCTCGGCCGGGTCCATAGCTGACTGGCCCGATATGCAGTGGAAATTCCGTGAAATATTTCATGTCACAGAAAGAGAAATCACAGTGGCCGAGTTGTACTCCACTAAGCAAAGGCAGGATGAGACTGCATCAGACTACATCAAAAGATGGAGAGATTTGGCCATGAGATGCATGCGACCTCCCCATCAAGAAGATGCCGTCCAAGATATGCAAGCAAAATCTCCGAAGAGAGGTGCTTGAAAAGATGATCGGGGCAGACGTCAGGACATTCGACCGGCTCAATAATGTAGTAGCCGAGGTTGAAACCTTTTTGTCTAAACGTCCCGCAGCAATTAATATCCCTGCTGTCCAGAAAGGAAAAGCCGCAGAGCGGCGATCAGCGCCAGTAGAAGCGCACACTGTTGATTTCAGAACTCTTGACCAGCAGAAGAGAAAAGCCAAAACAACAGCTGTCCCTCCACCAGCAGGTTCTATAGAGAGAAAAGAAGGTGTTTCTTTGAGAAACAAGATGAGGAAGCCATACTCATTCACCAAAGACAAGACCCGGGCACTGTTCGAATGGGCATACAAATACAACAAAGTAACATTGCCCGAGCCAAAAAGACCCGATGATGCAGCTAAGAAAGATGATCCTCTGTTTTATCCTTATCACAGGGCACTAGGACATGCTATTGAAGACTGCTACGTCTTCAAGGATGTTATGGAAAGCATGATCAAGAAGGGTGAGCTACAACTAGGGGAACACCTGGTGGATCCTTCACGACCCCATGAGCCCCGGTGCTGAGGCTGGCCACTAATATGAGTTCTTTATACCAGCTGTCGTCTGAAGAAGCAGCTGAAGAATGCACTCAGCACACATACGAGGCCTGCTTCCTTACCCCAATTAAGGAGCAGATAGGGTGGCAAATAATTCCAGCTAAAACCAGAAGAAAGCCCTCAGCCCAGACAGCACCAGGGGCCTCCATCCGGGGTGTTACTCTGAAGCAAACTCTGCCAGCAATAGAGCAGGTATGGCTAACCGCGGAGTCACCGCCAGTTATCCGGATCCCTACTCACAACCGGAGAAAGCAACCTCCGCCACCTGCCCATGAGAAAATAAGCCCCGAGGTGAGGCGCCTGCAGCAGTATATTGATCAGCTGGATGAGTATGAACAGTCCGAGCCTAAGCCGATACTAGTGAAGGATCATGTCCTCTGGGAGCAGCTAGAAGGACTGACCGTTGAAGAAACAGCAGAAAAAGAACAAGAGAGAGCCGAAGCTGAACTCTTCTGGGGGCACCAGCCAGCCAAGAAAAGATTCCAAAGAAAGAAGAAGTCAAGGAACAAAAAGAAGGTGATGACAGTGCAATGCAACACTCTGTCGATACTGTTCGCCCTGCCAGGCGAGGATGACGAAGGGGAGTCTTCCACTTCGCTGCTAGAGGCCAATCAGGTTGAGGCTTCAGCTCCAGTGCATGCTACCCGTTCTGGAAGAAAATGGGGACGCCAACCTCCGGCCAACCATAATATCATTTTCAGGGGAGAACAGCCTTACCAGCTGCCAGAACCCGAAGTCCGAGGCACGGAAGTTCCTCCTCCAACAGGCCTCTATGCAGATGCAAAGAAAACTAATGAAGCTCCATCATTGTCGAGTTTCTGGCCATCCTGGAAGGCAGGAAACCTGCACAGGTTGATACCGATAAAGGCAGCAAGCACCATCAACCCCCTGTCCTAGTGCTCAAAGAAAAAGGCAAAATGGGCACTGATCATTCCTCAGCACCAGAGGCTATTTCCCGGGTGAAAACCCCTCAGCTGTCTCCTGAGAAAGAAGAAGCAAAAGATAGGCAGTCAATGCCACAAGCACTCCATGAACCTCCAAAGCCCCGCTGGGTGGAAGAAATGCGGCTATCTAATGTCTATGTGGGCAGCCGAATTATGAAGATGTTGAAAAAGCTCCCTACAAGGTTCACCATATGGGAAATTCTCTCCTTGAGCGAGGAAGCTCGCCAAGCTATTATTGATGCTCTGCAATCGCCATCTCAATATGAGGCTCCTCTGACAGAGGTTAACTCGGGGCCAGCCATTACACTCACAAAAGAAGATATGCTAGTTCCTAACCTCAATCACCACAGACCCCTATACATGAGGGGGTATCTCAACTGTCAGCCATTGAGTCAGATATTGATAGACCCAGGGGCTGCTGTGAACATTATGCCATATCGGATTTATCAGAAGTACTATTTCGATCTGCACCTCACGGAGGTGAAAAATATGAGGATAGTGGGTTTCAACTAGAAGTGCGAAACTCCGATCGGGGTGGCAGAATTCAACCTCACATTAGGGGACTTCACCACCACAGTGCAATTCTACGTAATAAACTCCAACACCACATACCAGGCCCTGCTGGGGCAGCCCTGGCTGCATGAATACCATATAGTACCGTCTACATTGCATCAAGTACTGTCACAATGGTAAAGAAGAAAGGGTCTTTGCAGATTTGCACCCTTTTGAAGTCTTCGATTGTCATATGCTCGATGCTCCGTTCTATACAGAGAATTCTCAGTTAAGAAAAAAAGAAAGAGGCCGTTGCAGGCCAGAAAAAGACAGTGTCAAAGGCAGACGACTAGCTTCCACGACCACCTCTGGGATATGTGGAGAAAAATGAAGTCTCCCACATTTCTCAGATCGGGGACTTTGCTCGGGTTGCACCCCCGGACATCTACCCTGGGGAAGCCGATGAGAAGATGAAGGAAAAGCTCACACAGATCGGAATTCTGCAAGGGTTGGTCAAACCCGTTCCGAGCTTGGAATACCAGACGGTGCTGCCACTGAGGACCATGGAGGTTCCTCGCTTCTGCGAGCCTCCTATGATATTTTACACCGGGGAGCCTACCAGTGAGGATGATCACGACTGCCGGATCCGTAAAGAATTGTCCAGCTAGATGACACCAATTGCAGGCCTGGACTACACTACACAACGGGTCACACAGATGTTTTCCAAGATGCAGATGCCCCTGTTACAGTCAGCTGATCAAAAGAAAGCATTTCAAGAACTCTGGGATCCTCCCTACAATAATAAAGAACTGAAGAAAATCACCCGTCACCCGGGGCTGGGCTATACTCTGCAAGAGTATTATGAAGCAGAGGTGGACGTCGTCTCCACCTTCTTTTCACATGAAGACCCCTTTGAGGCAGGATATGACAACTACCCCTCCGAGGAGGAAGAGATCGTATACCACTCTCTTATTGGTGATGAAACCTCTGGTAGCCAGCAAGGCACAGAAGAGCAGACTAAAATGGCAGCCTGCCGATGCTGGGAAGAGCTATCTTTTAAGGAAGACATATTCCAAACTGAAGCCAAGTTTGATACGAGGACGCCCGACCCGATGAAGACCAGACTTCCAATGAAGCAAAAGAATGTCTCGAGTTCGAACGCATCTTGGAGGAAGTCCAAGCTATGCAACAACTGGAAAGTCTGGCAGAAGAGTCTGTATCAGCAAATTCCTTGCAACCCGAGGTCTGCACCTTGGAATCACAAGCAGAGCCAGTGACACTACAAGGCCAGGCTGAACAAAACCTAATGGAAAACCCAGCAGCTACCACAGGACATGATGGTTCAACATCAACCAGCGTCCCACCTGAAGAACTGGAAGGATCTGAAACTGAAGAGGACTACATCCCGGGAGGCTTTGTTGACTTACAAGAAGCTCTACCTGAAGTCGTTGATGGTGGCCAGGCCACCGTCGATGAATTGATAGAAATAAATCTGGGAGCCAAAAAAGAGCCCAAGCCTACTTTTCTCAGTGCCCTGCTGACACCAGAAGCTCAGAAGCATTACATATAATTTCTGAGGGAGTTCAAAGACTGCTTCGCTTGGACGTATGATGAAATGCCAGGATTAAACCCCGATGTGGCACAACACCTGCTGGCGATTAATCCAGAAGCCAACCCCATAAAACAGCCGCCGAGGAGGATGCGACCCGAGCTGATTAACCAAATCAATAAAGAAGTCGACAAGCTTATTGATGTTGGCTTCGTCGAAGAAAATCAGTACACCACATGGCTGGCAAACATAGTGCCCGTAAAGAAGAAAAGTGGGCAGATCAGAATATGTGTTGACTTCCGAGACCTTAATAAGGCTTGTCCGAAGGATGATTTCCCAGTGCCAATTACTGAAGTAATGATTGATGCAACCGGTCATGAAGCCCTATCATTTATGGACGGTTCATCCGGATACAACCAAATTTGGATTGCTGAAAAAGATAGGGTGCACACTGCATTCCACACTCCAAAAGGAATATTCCACTACAAGAGAATGCCGTTCGGCCTTAAAAATGCCGGCGCTACTTACCAAAGAGCCATGACAAAGATTTTTGATGATTTGCTCTTCTAGAAAGTGGAGTGCTATGTTGATGACATGGTGGTGAAAACCAGAAAGAAAGAAGACCATCTGCAGGACCTGAGGGTAGTGTTTCAAAGACTACGGAAATACGAGCTGAAGATGAACCCTATGAAGTGCGCTTTTGGCGTGACCAGTGGAAAATTCCTTGGATTCGTTGTCCGGCACAGGGGCATTGAGATTGATCCGTCCAAGATCAAGGCTATTCAAGAACTCCCTCCACCAAAGAATCTGTCTGAGCTAAGATCTCTGCAAGGGCGTCTGGCCTACATCCGACGATTTATATCAAATCTGTCGGGTCGGTGCCACCCCTTTCATAAGCTCATGATGAAAGATGTGCCGTTCCTGTGGGACGACGGATGCCAAGAGGCTTTCGAAAAGCTGAAGGAATATCTCAGGACCCCTCCAGTATTGGGGGCACCAGTCAAGGGCAGCCCTTTAATCCTCTATATAGCAGTCACGCATTGTTCGCTGGGGGCAATGTTAGCTCAAATAAATGAAAATGGAAAGGAGCAATCCTTATATTACCTTAGCAGAAGGTTGATCAGAACTGAAGAAAGCTATACTTACATAGAGAAGACCTGCTTGGCACTGGTTTTCGCTGTCAAGAAGCTCCGACACTATATGCTGTCACATGAGATCAGGTTGATATCTGCAGCAGATCCGCTCAAATATATATTGACTCAGCCGGCACTCAAAGGTCGACTAGGCAAATGGGCTGTGATTCTGATGGAGTTTGACATCACTTATATACCTCAGAGGGCTATAAAGGGCCAGGCTGTGGCTGACTTCTTTACAGAGCACCCTGTACCATAAAATGCTATGCTTGAGACCGAGCTACCTGATGATGAAGTGCTCAAAGCCTGTCAAACCCAGCCAATCATGTGGCAATTATATTTTGATGGGGCATCAAGAACAGAAACTGACTCCAATGGGAAAACCAGGATACGTGCAGGGGCCGGCATTGTGCTGAAATCGCCAGAAGGAGAAGTGTTGCACACCTCCTGTTCTATAAACAAGCCCTGCACCAACAATGAAGCTGAATATGAAGCTCTGATAATTGGGCTCCAGGTCACCCTCAATATGGGCATTCGGATGCTTCAGGTATTCGGTGACTCAATGTTAGTAATAAAACAAATACATGGAGAATTCGAAGTGCGAAAGCCAGAATTGAACCCCTATTATCAAAAGGCTATACGCCTCATGGCGAATTTCTACCACATTGAGCTCAATCATGTGGGTCGGGGACATAACGCTCAAGCTGATGCACTGGCAAAGCTGGCTAGCTCACTATCAGTCCCGCCAGATGAGACGCTCAACATTATTGTCATGAACAGGCGGCAAGTCCCCAGCATGCTGGAAGCGTGTCCTGAAGAATATGAGAGTGATGCCGTTGACAAAGTCCAAGCGTCTAATTGGAGATAGCACCTACTGCAGTGGTTCCTACACCAACAGCTGCCCAAGAACAAGGAAGAGAGAATGAAACTCCTAAGGGTTAAGGATTCTTATGAATGCAGAAATAGAACCTTGTTCCGAATTATGGCGGACGCCCGCAAGAAGATTTTGCTACGCTGCCTATCTACTGAAGAAGCTTGGCAAGCAATGAAAGAGATACATGTTGGAATAGCAGGGGCACACCAGGCTGGGCCTAAGATGAAGATTGAAATCAAGAAGCTGGGTTATTATTGGCCCACTATGTTTGAGGACTGTTGCCAGTTTGCAAAGTCATACCAGAAATGCCAGGAGCATGCCACTGTACCCAGAAGGCCTCCTGTAGCTATACACCCTACAATTCCCTGCTGGCCTTTTGCTCAGTGGGGAACTGATGTAGTCGGGCCACTACCGACTTCTTCAGCTGGACACAAGTACATCCTGGCTATAACAGACTACTTCTCCAGGTGGGCGGAGGCAGTAGCACTCAGAGAAGTGACTGGTGAGTTGGTTGCCAGATTCATCAAGCACAATATCATCTTCCGGTTCGGGGTCCCCAGCCGAATAATATCTGATAATGGAAGTCACTTCAAGAACCAGAAAATATATCGGCTTGCTGAGAAGTAAAAAATTGAATGGAGGACCTCCACTCCTTACAATCCACAAGCAAATGGACTAGCCAAAGCCTTCAATAAGACACTATGCACCCTGCTAGCCAAGGTCGTCAGTTCTAACAAAAAGGACTGGGGTAAAAGATGTATGAAGCACTATGGGCATATCGCACTGTCTATAAAACCCCCACGGGTTGCTCACCCTATTCACTGGTGTACGGCTCCGAGGCAGTAGTCCCTATAGAGCTGGAGGTACCGTCACTCAGGATTGCAGTCCAGCATGGCTTAGTTCGTGACGAACAAACCAACACTAAAAGAAGATTTGAAGAACTGGCTGAACTGGAGGGGAAGCATCTGCAAGCCCAGAAAAATATCCAGATGTACGAAGCCCGCATGGCAAATGCCTTCAATAAGCTCGTCAAAGGGCGAGAATTCAAGAAAGGAGACCTCGTCATGGTCAAGAAAAGGGAAGTCATGGCTTCCAATCCAAAAGGCAAACTTGCTGCTAACTGGCTGGGTCCATACATAGTCCAGAGGGTCTACGAGGGCGGAGCCTACGTGGTTATCAACCATCGGGGGGAAATTCAATTCTCACCACTCAATGGGAAACATCTGAAACTCTATCACGCCGCACCACTGCCTGCTGGGGGAGTGGCGAATGGACAGATAAATGAAGACTGATGACAATTAGGAGGGCCACTCTCCTTTGCTACATACCAACATCGATCCAGATCTTCCATCCGGATTAGATGATGAAACCCTATTCTTCTTTGCATTGGTGTTTACCTCACACCAGCGATAAAACCCGCTCACCTTTTCGGCGAATGGCTTTAGGCCCGAGCTGCTATATACCAACATCGATCCAGATCTTCCATCCGGATTAGATGATGAAATCCTATCCTTCTTTGCGTTGGTGTTTACCTCACACCAATGATAAAACCCGCTCACCTTTTCGGCGAATGGCTTTAGGCCCGAGCTGCAATATACCAACATCGATCCAGATCTTCCATCCGGATTAGATGATGAAATCCTATCCTTCTTTGTGTTGGTGTTTACCTCACACCAACGATAAAACCCGCTCACCTTTTCGGCGAATGGCTTTAGGCCCGAGCTGCTATATACCAACATCAATCCAGATCTCCCATCCGGATGAGATAATGAGACCTTATTCTTCCTTATGTCAATAAAAAAAAAGAGAAAGAAGAAGAAAAAAAGAAGAAGAAAAAATGGGGCTTAAAATGGAGGTGCCCCGCCGGACATGTCCAAAACATCTCGGACGAGTGCAAAAATGGCCAAAACCCAGCTATGGTGAAAACCCGAAAGGGCACTGTAGGCAAAATCGGGTACCCCGCCACGTGAAAACTCGAAAGGACGCGTGGGAAAAAGCAAGAGGGGGTTGGCTTCGGCGAAAGCCCGAAAGGGCGCTTAAGCCAGTAATGTCACAATTTAAAGTTCCCTTTTTCACCCTTCCTAATAAAACTCCGGGAAGGACGATCATCATAAAGTCCCACCGGAAATCCTGTCCAACTATCTTTCGGCCCTTGTCATCATCGACAAGATCGGTCAGCTTATTCCTTTAACTTGGACCCTTCGTCCCTGTCAAATGAATCTACCTCTCTAGCAAACGGCCCCGTGCCCAAGCTGCTACCCATCAACATCAATTCAGACCTTTCGTCTGGATTGCATGAGGAAATACCATCCTTCTTTGCGTTGATGTTGCCCAACGTCAACGATAAAATTTATGCACATTTCCAGCGAATGGCCCCATGCCTGAGCTGCTACATGACAACGTCACTCAGACCCTCCGTCCGAGTAGATGATGAAACCACTCTCCTTTGCGTTGATGTTTACCCCCGCACCAACGATAAGATCCACATTCCCGGCAAACAACTTCATGCCCAAGCCGCCGTCCACCAACTTCAGTTCAGACCTTCCGTCTGAATTGCATGATGAATCCCTACTCTCCTTTGCGTTGATGTTCACCCCACATCAATGAATGGCACATGCTCAGAGAACAGCGCGAGAATCAAAAAAAACGATAAGAAATGGGGCTTAAAATAGAGGTGTCCCGCCGGACTTGTCCAAAACATCTTGGGCTAGTGCAAAAATGGCAAACAACCCGGCTGTGGCGAAAACCCGAAAGGGCGCTACGGGTAAAATTGGGTACCCCGCCATATGAAAACCTGAGAGGGCGCGTGGACAAAAGCAAGAGGGGGCTGACTCCGGTGAAAACCCGAAAGGGCACTTGGGTCAGTAATGTGGTAATACAAAAAGTTCACTTCATGAATCTCCTTCGGCAGCACATCCACCGCATGTCCCACCGATGATGAAACCCCGTTGATCATAAGGCATATCGTCTCGATAAATGCTAAAGCCCATCTCGGAATAGACCTTCCGTCTGTTCTGATAAAACCCTTCCACTTTCTGCCCGAAACCCACCACGGTAAAACCTATCCAGTTTAGATCTCACATCTATTCTGATGAAACCTATCATATGTCCCACCACGGTAAAACCTATCCAATTTAGATCTTACATCTATTCTGATGAAACCTATCATATGTCCCACCGATGATGAAACCTGCTATTGATCGATTGGCACATTGCCCGATCAATGATGAAACCTATCCGGCTTAGACCTTACGTCTATCCCGATGAAACCTATGAAATCCTTGCATCGATATAAACCCAATATCGATGATGAAACCAGCTATTGATCGACCGGCACCTTGCCCGATCAATGATGAAACCCTATCCAGTTTAAACCTTCCTCTATTCTGATGAAACTTATAAAACTTCTTTGCATCGATATAAACCCAATATCGATGATAAAACTAGCCATTGATCGACCGGCACTTCGCCCGATCAATGATGAAACCCTATCCAGTTTAGACCTTCCGTCTATTCTGATGAAACTTATAAAACTTCTTTGCATCGATATAAGCCCAATATCGATGATGAAACCAGCTATTGATCGACCGGCAACTCGCCCGATCAATGATGAAACCCTATCCAGTTTGGACCTTACGTCCATTCTGATGAAACTTATGAAATTCCTTTGCATCGATATAAACCCAATATCGATGATGAAACTAGCTATTGATCGACCGGCACCTCGCCCGATCAATGATGAAACACTATCCAGTTTGGACCTTACGTCCATTCTGATGAAACTTATGAAATTCCTTTGCATCGATATAAACCCAATATCGATGATAAAACCAGCCATTGATCGACCCGCACCTCGCCCGATCAATGATGAAACCCTATCCAGTTTGGACCTTACGTCCATTCTGATGAAACTTATGAAATTCATTTACATCGATATAAACCCAATATCGATGATGAAACCAGCTATTGATCGACCGGCACCTTGCCCGATCAATGATAAAACCCTATCCAGTTTATACCTTACGTCTATTCTGATGAAACTTATGAAATTCTTTTGCATCGATATAAACCCAATATCGATGATGAAACCAGCTATTGATCGACCGGCACCTTTCCCGATCAATGATAAAACCCTATCCAGTTTGGACCTTACGTCTATTCTGAGGAAGCCTATGAAATTCCTTTGCATCGATATAAACCCAATATCGATGATGAAATCAACCGTTGATCGACCGGCACCTCGCCCGATCAATGGTAAAACCCTACCCAGTTTAAACCTTATGACCATTCCGATGAAGCCTTTAACATTCCTTTGCATCGATATAAGCCCAATATCGATGATGAAGCCAACCATTGATCGACCGGCACTTTGTCCGATCAATGATGAAACCTGTCCAGTTCAGACCTTACGTCTGTCCTGATGAAAACCACATACCCTCTCATGTCCCACCTACGATAAAGTCTACCCAGTCTGGACCATACGTCTATTCTGATGAAACCTATAAAACTTCTTTGCATCGATATAAGCCCGATATCGATGATAAAATCATTCACTGGTCGATTGGCACATTGCCCCGACTGGCTTTGAAACCTACCCTGGATGAACCATTCGTCTGTTCCGAATAATACTCTAAACCTTTTCATTCATTTTTTCTGCAAACAACCTCACTTGTGGCACATATGGCCAAAAAGGACATCCGCTACTACCTACAAAATTCAGTTTGAGCACCCTCCAGATACCGTCACGCGGTGGAGCGAGTTCCCCATCCTTTCTCTGAAGGGGTGGACGCTCTCCTGCTAAATACGGGCTATCCGCATGAGGATTGCTAAAACCGCTACCGAATCATCATGGAGTAATGATGACGCAATAAATAAAGAGCAACCACACATGAGACCAGCATAAAGATTCATTTTCACTATATAAAGAAGAAAAAGAGTACAAGAGGAACCCTTGAGGGGGAATTGTATTACAAAAAGAGAAAAAAAAGAAGAGGAGATGTTCACTGGCGCCGGAAGATGTCTTCGAAAGCCAGAAGACCCATATACGGAGCAGCCCCCAACTCATGTAGACGAGCCTCCTCCTCCTGTAGCCGAGCGGACTCATCCTGAAGAGACACCACCTGCCCCTCCAATAGAGCTACTTCCTCTGCGAGCTGTGGCCGAGAGATTGTTATCTACGGCAGTTCAGCTCGGAGATCAGCCAGTTCTGCTTCTAGAATGTTATCCGGTTGCATATAAACTGCTCCCGCTGTGTCAGAGACTGCAGTTGGCCTCGGCGCTCCTGAAGGATAGAGCTCATCTTCCCCAACTCAGATTTGCACTCCACCTTCTGCAACTTCAAACCCATTGTAGTAAAGCTATCAAGCTGAAAGTTGAAGAAAACCAGTAATGAAAAGCTGAGAGAGACACTTTCAGATGCTGAATGATGCACCTGCAGACACCGTGCCGCTTATCCTGCGCTTACGCCATCCGCAGGTGATGAAACTTACCGTTGATCAACCGGTTAGAAAATAGATGAAATATGAGCAGAGATAGAGATGAGACCAGAATCGGCAATGAAGACCCTTGAAGTTTCTGCAGAGTCAGAACTAAAGAGGAGTCATCACTATTAGTCACCTACCCGGCTGAAGCCCTCTCCGGCCAAGCTGATGTCCGGTGTTGTCATCGCCCAGGTGGTAGTACTGATGAAAATTACAGTCTACCGACTGATGAGAACCTCCAAAATGTTCTAATGAAAACTATACTAACTCACTGATGAAGAGGCCTTCGCCTGTTCTGATGGACTCGAAGGGATAAACATATGAAAAGGCAGGGTGGACGGCTCTGATAGTTTAAGCCCGCTGACAAAAGGAATGTAAACATCAAAAAGCCCTAAATGGGCCTATGAGTTTGGCGCCGGGATCCTTTCAATCAAGTCCAGTTGGACTCTTGCGCGCCGGGAAGCCTCTTCCCTTGGTTGAGGCGCGCCGAGAAGCCCACTCAACCCAGGCGCACCGAGAACCATCTATCTCCGTGCTGGGAAGCTGTGGTGCGCCGAGAACTAGGCCCTATGCGCCAAGAAGCCATCTAGAGCTATTAATGAAGCAGAAAATTGTTAAAAAATATGGAAAACAGAGAAAAAGAACATACTGAAGCCATTACAGGAAAGCTGTTCGGCTGAAGATCAAAGAAGATCAGTATCGAGAGGCTGAGGAAGATACTCTCAGATGCTAAATGATGCACCTGCGGACACCGTGCCGCTTATTTTGCACTCACGCCATCCACAGGTGGGGGGCATTTGTTGACACCTGAAATATAATTAAGAACAAAGATGAGAACGAAGAGAAGATCAAATCAGAGATGAAGATCCCAGGGACTCCTGCAAAGTCAGAATTGAAGAAGAGTCATCATTATTAGTCATCTACCCGGCCGAAGCCTTCTCCGGCCAAGCTGATGTCCGATGTTGTCATCACTTAGGTGATAGTACTAATGAAAACTGCAGTCTATTGACTGACGAAAACCTCCAGAAATGTTCTGATGAAACTATACCAACTCACCAACAAAGAGGCCTTCATCTGTTCCGACAGACTCGAAGGATTAGCAAGCGAAAAGACAGGCTGGATAGCTTTGACAGCTTGAACCCGCTGATAAGAGGAATTGAAGCGTCAAAAACCCTAAATGGGCCTAGGATTATGGTGCCGAGATCCTCCCAAGGCCCAATTGAGCCTTGCGCGCCGGGAAGCTGACTTGCGCGTCGGGAAGCTGTGCGGGAAGGTATGTAATGCGCGCCGAGATAGGCCCGCCGAGAAGACACTGAGCAGGGGCTATAAAACCCCCTTTCTCTCGGTAGATAAGGGGGAGAACATAGAGAAGATAAAAAAAAGATAGAGAAGAGATACGAGGAGATAAAAAAAGGGGAGAAATCGAGAGAGAAGAGAGAAGTCCATGCCTAGCTCTAGGAAAATTGGGCGACTGTTGAGAAGTCTAAGGAAGAAGGAGAAGGTCTGCCTGTAAGGGGAGGGAGAGGAGTCAATGCTCCGCCCTCCCCCATCCTTCTTTTCTTTTCTTTCCTCTGATGTATATTATTTTTTTGTTTGCACTTTCTTTTGGGCATGCTATTCCCCTCCCCAATTTCCCTGATCTGGTTATACCAGACGATGTGTATTAAACACCGTAGAAGAATGAATAAAAGGTTCCGCTCTCTGCTCTGGTTTAGAGTGTGAGCAGACTCCACTCTCTGAATGATCATGTTGATGTTTCTTCTTCTTTTGCACTTGCCGGAGATGAATGGGTGATCTTCTGTTTGATTATGTGTCTGCGCACGGGTCTTCTTATGTTAGTTTGATTTTCTTACGGAGAGACTGTGGAACTCCTCACCCGACCCCATGGGTTATTGAGTTCCAAATTCGACCTCCGATTCTCTTCTCCTCGTTGTCTGCTTCTTCCGATTGCACACTTTACATCTGACCTTAGATTCCTTAGTTATGAGCGGGACCTGAGACAGCCTATCTCATGGTCTCCGCTCGTATATCAGTAAGGAATAGAACCCAGGTGACGCTGATCACAGCTCTGCTCCGATGGATATCCCTGATCAGGACCTGTTCCTCTGAATAATAACCACCCAGCAATCAGACCCTCAGATGTGAATATAACCCCTTCAATCCCCCAGTCATCACCCCTTTGAAGCTCAGCACGAGCACTGAGAACCCCTAGAAACCCCCTTCTGAAATTCCTCGTCAACCTCTTTGAAAACCCAGAATCGAACCCTGAGATCTGAAAACCCCTGATGAAAGTTCCCGGCGCTAAATCCCCTCGGCGCCCAAAATCTCATCGGCGCCAGCCTTTGTGCGCCGAGAGCCAATTCCCACCCCTCGCGCCGAGACCTCTGTGCTATTCCCAGGCCTCTCCGCGCCGAGGGACCAAACGCCTAATGCCCCCAGTTCCCGGCGCCAGACCTTGCGCGCCGGGATCCCTTCTTCTAGCCTACAAACCCCTCGCGTCGGGATCTCCCATGTTCAGCCTACAGCCCACCGCGCCGGGATCTCCCCTTTTCAGCCTACAGCCCACCGCGCCGAGAGCACAATGCTCTGATCCCTTGCGCGCCGAGAAGCTCCCGCGCCGGAAACCCAGCCCAATCCTTCCCCCGCGCCGAGAGCTAGTTTCACTCCTTCCTACCTGTGCCGAGAACCCCCCTTTTTTATATGAAAACTGTGCCGAGAAGGTTACACCAAAGCTCTGCACTAGGAATTTCCATCTCCACCTCAGTCCAACTCTTGATCACTCCACGGTACCTGCCTGAGGGATATCCAGAGGTCATCGTGCATGCCTCAGGAGATAAACTAACGGGGAATGGCCTCCCCTACATTATCCTGTCCCGATCCGGATTCTTCTGTAACCCTATGAACCTAAGGAGCTCTACCACTGCATGTGCTCCGATGGTTTACAAGGGAATATCAACCGGTGCTATGAATGCAAACAGTGTTCCCGGGCCTAATGCCCTTCTCTTTCGGCCTTCGTCCCGGCATCCCGTGGATGATGGTCTATCTCTCCTTGGCATGATCCAAGATAAGGGGATATGCTGCCGAAATTCGTCCACATCACACCGAGTGACTACGGTATTTTCTCCTAACCCCGCTGGCCCACGGAGTTCTGCCACTGCATGTCCTCCGATGGTCCCTCGAAGGGGGATATTAATAAAACATCGCACCGGCATATGGTGTATCATGGTACATCGGTCCCTCTTCGGATTCCAGGTCAAATATACTCGATCTTTCACGGATTCCATCCTGCAGCTGTATGGATGGTTTCCTATTCCCACTTGGCATAGTCCAAGATAATGGGGATATGCTGCCGGATTTGCTCCGTACCTGATATACCCTCGCTTTATCCAGTCTACTCAATGTCTTGCAGATAAATTAGCATGCTCTCATTTAGGCTTTTGCCGCCGGTCTCCTCTTACTTTGGCGTTTAATCAAGGGTTGTCCTTCTTAGGGAGGACGTAATTAACGTCATAACCTTTATGGTATGACGGACTTTTGGTCCAGACACGATCACTCACAATCGACTGATTAGAAGTCAGATCGAGAGCACAATGAAATCGTCACATATGTGACTGACACGCCAACAAATAAACAACAGAAATAAAAGAATAATAAAAATCAAACGAAAAGCGCGTCCACATGCCCTTAATTAATTGGGTGCAGTACGTGACCCATGATGAATGCCTTTGGTCCAATAAGCCACCTGTTCAAATTACGTGATCTTCCTTTGGCTCCCCCTTCTAGTTCTAGTCGGATGACCCACACATATTATCTTTTGAGAAAATTTTCTGGAATTAATTAAAACCTCTGATATTCCATGAAACAACAGTGAGGAAGCGCAGAAAGGAAATGAAATGTTTCATTCTGGAAGGACAGTGCTCATTCTAGTCTTCGATGACCAGCAAGAGGCAGCAAAGATTCTTAATTATTGCCGATATATATATATATATATATATATATATATCTTCGAAAGATATATTACCGGTGCTGGAGGCAACCGAGAAGCTGGCGTTGGTGTTCTTAGCGTACTTGCAAATGGGAAAGAGTGATAATTACAGTATGTTTAAATAATGAAAACTCATCAATTCAAAATTATAATTTTGTCTCTTTCTTGAGTAGAGAGGTTTTTATTATTTGAATATGTTATATGGGTCTCAAAGTTTGAAATTAGATGATCCAAATTCAATAACTTCCACGTACTAGCAGATGTTACCATTATATATAATTTAGGCCACACAATCCTTGCTTGCCGTAGTCTATATGATTTTGGTCGTAAACCTAAATATCAGTCGGCATATGAGGGAGCATGTTATAAGGTAATCTTGTATTAGCAAGAGACAAAATTATAATATATTTAAATAATAAGGCCCTCTCTACGACGAAGTGTCAAAATTAATCTCATCTATTTTGGAGGAATAAATTCTCTTTGATGAGAAGTTTGTCAATTTATTAGAACAAACTAGAAAGATTAATCTTGACAGGTTCAAATGTGCTTATCAAAAATGTCAGAATAATGGTGGATTAATTAATAGATAGAATACAAGAAATGTCTCTGTTCTGTTTGGATAGTAATTCTGTAACTTGGATATTAAATTAAACATTGATACATTGTTTGTGCTGAGATGTCTTTTTTTTTCTATTAAAAAATGTGCCGAGGTAATTCGGATTCATGGATTGTGCTTACTTTTTGGCTAATTGTTGGCGAAGTTAACCATTCAGTACCAGACTTTGATATTACTAACCACCAGTAATCAGACTTGGAGGCTTATAATGCATTAATCTGGTTCATTGCATTTTAACCGGTCTATATAGACAATCACATGCCTACACATATACACCGAAAAACTACGGATGGACGGTAAATTTAACAATCAATATGATTTATTTGAAAAAGAACCTTCAGAGTACTCATATGTTAAATAACAAAAGAGAGGTGATCACTCGTACACCCTCCCAATGGACTCGTATGGAATGTGAAGACACCGAGGGCGAGTTTGATAAAATGGTTAAATTACTTGAGGTCGGTTGAGCTTAAGTCACTTATTACATGGTTAACTCATTCGATCTTTTCACGTGAAAAGAGTTAACCTCAGAGTAAGGATAAATTATCAAATTTAAATAAAAAAAATCTAAAGAATAACTCATCCAAACTCATCTCGGATATATAACATGTTCTAACTTATTATCAAAAAAGTCGCACTGATACATCTTAGATCGAGAGGATAGCCGGTGCATATGACAAGCAGCAGGTACCTGGGAGAGTCCAAAGGTGGAAACCCACGGTTAACTCAGCCTATTCCACCTAAAGATCTTTTCACATGATCGAGAGGACAGCCGGTTAAGTCCCATTTTTAAACCAATTTATTATAAATTTGTTGTTCCTATCAATCAAAGTATATTGGCGGGTAACCTGAGTTAGTATCGGGTTATTATGAGCTAATCCTTTATTGATAGCAGGTTCTTAAAATTTTGAGTTGAATGATACTACCTAAAAACTTCAATAATTCTTGATGATAAAGATACATTTGAGCCGATCTACATAAATTCATGAACTTCTCAAAGATTATGAACAATGAAAGCTATGACTTTTAAAGTGTAAAAGTTGCTTGGATCAACTCCCGGTGGGAGGATCCATTAAAGAAAAGAGTCCAATGTGTAAGATAGAGAAGGGTTTTATGTTTGGGGCATGACACTATTCATCCATAGAAAAGATAGTTTAAATTGTTAGAACGTGTCTCATTTTAAGATTAAATCTTTGAACGAAAAATTAAACTACAATGTGCTCACTGAGATGTTCGCAAATAATCATACAGCTTGAACTTTATATCTTTACTTTTAGGGGATTGTTACTTTTTAGTCCCTACAAATTAGGGTATTTCTATTTTAGTCTCGTAAATACAACTATTTCTTTTCAAATCCCTCAAATCTTCATTGTTGCCCTTATTAATCCATGCCATTCGATCTGATAACCCAACTAAAATCTAACCCGGGTTAAACTAACCCAATGTTAGTAAAATACTAAACTACCCCTTCCCTCTTTTTCTCCGGCAAGCTCTCAAATCCCTCGCCCCTGGGCAAAGCTTCCCCTCCTGCGAACCCAACCCTGTCACGCACAACAGTGGTGATGAAGGGGTCTTTGACGACGACGAGCTCGACATCCTCACTCTGTAGAGCAACCCTCGCCACGAAACGACCAATCATCCCAAACCCTAAATCAACAATCACCACACACACAGCTGCAACAAAGCCAGAGTGAGCAGATCTTCACCTGAATATGCACAGAAATGGCGTGGCGATGAACGGTGAGGCGATGAATGACCAACAAGGCAAGGTGATGGGAATCAATACCGGGCACTAATTTTTATTTTTACATTTGAGTCTTTTTATTTACATTTATATCCTTGGAAAAATATGTATGTAATTGTAAGGCTTTATAAGCCAATTTATCATTCTTTAGGATTCTTTGAGTTTTTGTGTAAAAGTCCAGTAGGACTATCAAGGGGCCCACATTCCCTTTTCGATTGATCCACCTAAGCCTTAGGGCCCATGTGGGGCCAGTCAAAGGTCTAAGGTGGGCTTCTAGATGGTTTGACATTCAAAGGGGATAATGGGCTTAAAATGTCCAAGATGCCATCTCACTTAGTCAAGGGGGCACCCCCCCTCTTATTAGTTGTTTAATAGGTTCCAAATCACATGGGGAATTAAATGTGTTCTATCCCCTAAGTGCCCCTCCCCTAACTCAGATCTTAGAGTAGTATTAGTCTTTTTACATTTCTTATAAATACCTTGTATTTTGAGAATTACTTAGCATTAATGAAGGAAAATTCCATTTTATGCTCAATTACCCAAGGGCACCCCCCTCTCCCCCTAGCTGCCATGAAAGTTACGAATTTTCAGAGGTGTGAAGCCTCTCTACCACCACCTCCCTGAGTGTGAAGCTCAGCACCGTCGCCACCATCGAGCTGCCATCGCACCGCCACCGCCGCTACGTCGGAGTTCTGTCCAAATCAGGACAGAACCTCAACTCCGGAATTTTATCTTTTGTTCTTGTTGTCTAATTGAGCCCAAACTTTGAGGGCTTATTCTACCTGTCTCCCCTAGTCTCTAATTTAAATTTCATGCCATTTGACTTTCGTTTAGTATTTTTCTCATATTTCTTGTTTCCCCCTGTAATCTGTCATTCTGTAGATCTACGGGACAGTGTCACCTATTCGTATTTTTCCCACCTCTATAGCAATTTCCAGAAAATTCACAAAACTTCATCAGTGTTCCTCACGTTCCCCCTACCTCCCATAATTTTTTCAGCTCCTGGAAAAATCATTTATCCCTCGGTCAAAAGTCAGTTTCAGGCAGATCCCCTTCTATCCTGAGTGTCTGTAAACCGATCCACAGAAAAAACACAGTCATGCAGAGCCTCTCAATTCTCATCCTTTTGTTGGATTACGTTGAAAAAAATATATGTTGTAGATCTGGGAGTAATCTTTCCAACGCCACTGATCTTGCCTCGATCTGATTTCAGATCTGAGAGAATTAATTCAAGCAGTCGAGGCGTGCAGATCTGTTCTTTGTGCAGGTCCGAAATTACAGTCCGGGAAAAATTCATAAATAAATATCAAAAATCAACTTCAGGAGCCGCCACTCCTAGGAGTCGACTAGGGACGTCCTGCCAACGTTCCAGCCAAGCGGCGCCTCCATAAGATCTCAGGAAGGTGACGTTCCTTAGGAGGCCAAGGCTTGCTGTCCAGCGAGTCAGAACCGAGTCGGCGCAGTACCGAGTCAGACCAGCAGGCCGAGTTCGCCCCAAATGCCCATCCAACTTGTTGCCCGTCAACCCAGGGTTGGTCCTCCCGGGGCCACTTGTAGCCCTTTACCTCCCTGCGTGGAGTGGACAATAAAATTCACTGGTGTAATTAAATTTTAACCGTTGTTATCGGGAGTTACCGTAACTGGCCGGGTTCGTCTTCCCCATGCCTAGAGCATGGAGGTAAATTCGCCACTCTCCTTATTTCGTATTTTACTTATCTCGTATATCTTTGAATGCCGCTGCATGTGATAGGTAACTAGCTCGATATCTATTTTTATCACCGCTGCGAGAGAGCGAGAGTGAGTGACCCATCCCGTGACTCGATCTGAGTACACGCGGAAAGCCGATACCCGAGAGTCACTGCCGGTTTCCCAACCGCGCACTGTCCAACATTTCCCTCGCATAGGGACGATCGCGAGCTAGTGTCCTAGGTCGCGTGTCTATCCTGCATCACAAGGCAATGAATGGCGTGGACCTGCCACAGTGGGTGGCCTCAATCGTGAAGGAGGAGTGGACCAACAAGGTGTTTATGAGCGAATAGCTGCTCAACAAGCTGAAGCTGGCTCTGCACTATGTGGATCCATCATCGGTAGCAAGGCCGGAGATGCAGTCGGTCCTACATCAACTAAGGGAAATCAAGTCAGAGTTGGCTGGAGCCATGGGAGTTCCCATGGCCAAACCCACCGATGAAGGTGAAGGCGCAGTAGGCACTATGAGTGCCAGGAATAGAGGGCGAGGAGATTGGAGAGGGAGGAGATTACCCTTGGTGATCGCACAAGGAGTCTAGAGAGATAGTAGGGAGAGAGCAAGAAAGGAGAGCAATGAGATGTTAACATTTCTACTTGTTCATTCTATACTTGCTCTCCTCTTATTACCTTGAGTTACTTGATCCCAATTGCTTGCATACTTATATCATACTGTTCATATTCCATGATTTATTACGTTTCCTCAACATTAGTGAATTTACATTATCAATATGTTAATCACATAAAGATGTTTGGCGATAGAGATATAAATTTCTACTGAGCTTCTTGCTCACCCTATTTCCTCTAACATTTTTCAGGTAATATTGAAGTTGAAATACACACTATTGTAGATTGGGAAGAGTGACCGAGTGTTGTTATATTAAAAGACCCGAGTTCTTTTCCAATTTCATGAGTCTACCTTTGTAGTTGAGGGTCTTATAATTTGCATCTTTTCTTTTAAATGTTTAAACTGAACTATTTAGTTATCTAGAATTGTAATAATAAGTGTATTATTAATAAATAATCTTTTGTCAAATCTGGTCTTGTTAAGTTACTTCTTTGTAATTTTTGACCCCCTTAACGCTCTGCTTGACTCGACTGTTCACTGTCACGTTCCAAACAGTTTCCGCTGCTACTGATTCAGGATGTGACAGCACGTTGGCCAGTTGGATACAACTTTATACACATATAAAGGTGGACTTCTTTATTATAAAGGGAAAATTCCTCTTCACTCTTCCCACTCTTATATTCCTAAAATCCTGTACACTAATCACCTCTCCCCTATTGGTGGTCATGGTAGGTTCCATAAGACTTTGCACAATATTAAGCAAAGCTTTTATTGGAAGAACATGAATGTAGACATCAAAAACTTTATTCGTACCTGTGATGTCTGCCAAACCTGCAAGTACTCTACTGCCCCACCAGCAGGTTTGCTACAACCTCTCCCTGTGCCTGCTGCCATATGGACTTCCATCGTTACGGACTTTATAGATGACTTGCCCAAATCTAGAGGGTAGACATCCATCTTTATGGTGGTCGATAGGTTGTCCAAATATGGCCATTTTATACCACTCAAACATCCCTATATTGCCCAATCAATAGCTCAGCTGTTCAGTAAAGAAATCATCCACTTACATGACATTCCAAATGATATTTCTAACAGGGATACTGTGATATGTAGCCGGTTCTGGTAGCAAATTTTTCGCGTACAGGGGGTTGCCTTGCATATGAGTACGATGTATCATCCCCAATCCATGGCCAATCGGAGGTTCTTAATAGGTGCTGAGAGACTAACCTCCGGTGCTTCTACTCTCAGCAACCTCATTTAAGGGCTGATTAGTTGTGTTGGGCTGAATACCACAATAATACTACATATCATTCTACCATCTGTATGACGTCGTATGAAGCTATATATGGCCGACCACCTTCCTCCCTACTTTCTTATATCCCTGGTCTCTCCGATGATCTAGAAGTTGATAGGCAGCTACAGTCTAAGAATATCATTCTACAGGAAATGCAGCATAATATGGCAACCGCCCAATAGAGGATGTCTCGGAATGCCAATAAGCCCTGCATTGATGTGGAGTATACTTTGGGTGATTGGGTTTACCTAAAATTGCAGCCCTACCGTCAAGACTCTGTAATACGATGCTCTTGTCATAAACTCTCTGCTCGTTATTTTGGCCCTCATGAAATCATCGGTCACTGTGGTAGAGTGGCTTACCAACGTCGTCTACCGCTAGAGGCTAAAGTCCACAACACCTTTCATGTATTGCAGTTGAAGCGCCAGGATGGGTGGCAACCCAGTTCACATTGTTCTCCCAATCACTTTGCGTGGATGACCGGGTACCCAAGGCAATTCTGCAACGTCGCTTGATCCAGCGCAACAACCGTGATGTTTCTCAAATCATGCTTGCCTGGAAGGACAGTCATGATTCAGAAGTAACATGGCTTGATTATGTAGCTTTCAAACAACTTTACCAGACTTGCAACCTCGAGGACGAGGTTCCTTCTTATGGGGGGGTAGTTGATACAGGTATAATCTTATAATTAGCTAGATTAAATTCTAATCAACTAATTTGGAAGAAAATAAGCATAAGAATTGTTCTGGTGGAAAGGGGGTTTGTGGGAGTTTGAGTCAAGGTTGTTATCAGCCGGTAGTGGCAGTTAGTCCAGTCCAACGGCACCGACTCGATCGAGTGGCATAACCAACTCTGTTGGGAGCCTTGCCGGTGGTGGAGCTCGGGAGTGAGCCTATAAATGATAGGAGCAATGAGGGCTTTGTAAGAAAGATTTGTTTTCTAGAGATTAATACAAATCCTTCCTCTTCATCCCATGATTGTTATGTGTTCTTCTCCTTCCTCTTCTCCCTCTTACACCTCTGATCCTGTTGCAATCTCTTCTCTCCCCTTCGTTCCTATTTTTGTTGCTGCAGAAGTCCTTGGAGCAGCTCTGCCCCCGATCTCCACTTGTAGAGAGAAGGCAGTGGTATCAGCTCTAGCTTCTGATCGGTTTGTGATATATGACAATAGTCCAAGATCTGAACCAGAAGGGTGTATCAAAATCCCTCGCACCCTATCTTCCCTTCATCGATGCCCCCCCCCGGTCCTCGATGCCCACACAGCAGGTGAGCCATGCAGCAGATATTCGGATTGGAAAAAGATATGGGGCCCGGCCATGTAGCAGAAGATCTGATCACTAGAATAATAGAGGGACATGTAGCAGCCGCATCCCCTCCCCCATCTTCGTGCCCATCTGCAAAGGGCGACTAGGAAGCGACTGTTGTTGGGCTGGGCGTCCGGGTGGGGGTCATGGGTCTCATGCTCTTGGCGGTGGTACTGTGAAGAGACTGGAAGAAGGAGAAGACAACGAAGAGAGGAGGAGGAACGGAGATGTGGAGAGGGGAAAGCAGCAGCTGATGATGGGGTTGCGGGGTGGGGGGTCTGACTGTCGGCGCAGATGGAACTCACGGGAGAAGATGAATCGTTTAGGGGTTTTGTTTATGTCTTGTCATTACCGGACCGGGTGGTATGACATATGAGATGCCAATTAGATGTCACATAGGTCAGTTAAAAATGGTGGAGGGTACGGGGTGAATTGAATTATTAATTCAAATCGTAACACATTATTCCACAAAGTAAATGTAAGGATTTACCACACATCACACATAATCTCCAGAAGAATGGGGATGAGAGATAATGAGCCAAATGCACAAAGGGAACACGATAATTTCATAGTGGTTTGGACAGCATCATACTGACCTACTTCCACTACCCCAACACACCTTGGGATTTCCACTAAGAACCACTAGACATAAGGGTGCTAGTGATGGGACTCAACACCGGGCATTACATTTTATTTTTTCATTTATGTCCTTTTGTTTGCATTTATATCCCTGGATAATTGGGTTTGCAATTGTAAGACATTATAAGCCTATCTGTTAGTCTTTAGGAATCTTGGGTTTCTATGTAAATTATCAGTGGGTCCAGTAAAGTCCCCCACCCTCTTTATCATTGGTCCACCTAAGTTCTAGGGCCCATGTGAGGCTGGTTCAAAGTCCAAGATTGGACTTGGACCAAGGGGAGACAAGGTGGAAGAAAATTTAAACTTGGACCAAGCAAAGTCCAAGATGCTCTCCCCTTATAATATAGTTTATTCCATGTTGTATTTTTATTTAATTTGGTCATTTGACCATATGGGGGAAGAAAATGCTATCCTTAGTTTACCTCTCCCCTCTCTCCCACGAAATTCCCAGCCCCCCACCCCTTGCCATTCTCTATATAAGCCTATGTATAGTGTCATTAGAACTTTTGATGAACAATTAAGCATTTTTGCCAAGAGCAAGTCTAAGGGCACCCCTTTCTCTCTCCCACCCCCCTTGCAGATGGACTTCTGTAAATTTCTTGAGGTGTGAGGCCTCCTCCCCTCTCCCTCTCTGAGTGAGAAGCTCAGCCCCGCTACCGCCGCCGTCGCACCGCCACCGCCACCGCGTCGGAATTCTGTCCACATCAGGACAGAAGGTTGAAGCCCGAATTTTATCTCCACATCAGGAGATCTGATCGAGCTGAATTTTTAGTGTTTGTTCTTATTGTTATCCCCTATCACCATTTTAAATTTCGTGCCAATCAGAGGTCATTTGATATTTTTCCACGATTTTTAGTTCCACCTCTGACAGTCTGCCAGTCAGCAGATCTGCAAAATAGGAGTCGGTTCTTTTATTTTTCCTGCCCCCTTATACATCTTTTAAAATCCCCAAAACATTCATATGTGTCCCTTACATACCCATCCTTCCACCATAATTTTTATGGAGTCTAGATCTATTGTTTTCCCTTCGGTCAAAATTCGTTTTCAAGGAAAACTCAGTCTGTCCTGTGTGTCTGTCAGTCCGAGCCAGTAGAAACCTTTGAGAGACAGTCGTTTTCATTTTCAATCCATTCACTTAATGGATCTAAAAAAATTATATGTTGTATCCCTCTTAGTCCTCTATCCATCGGTACCAAGTTTGCGTCGATCCGACACTGGATCTAGCCGCAAGAAATCTTTTTGTGAAGGCGCGCAGAGCAGATCCGAGCCCAGCCAACATAATCAGTCCGAGAATTAAATCCTCAGAAAATACGTCGGCGCACACCCGGCTGCCGCCGCTCCCGGGGATTGATCGGGAACTTTCCAGTAGCGCCCCAGCAAGCCGCAGCAGTAAGGAGACGCCTAGGCACCGCCGTCTCAGCAGCCGGACCCACCTACCATCCCGCGGGCCCCACAGAATCGTGCCGACCAGCAGCCCATCTCCAGCCCAAATTGCTGCCCGTCAACCCAAGATCGGTCCTCCCGAGCCCCACTTGTATCCCTTTACCTCCCTGCGTGGAGTGGGCAAAAGAATTCAATTCTGTAATTATTTGTAATTGTCTGTATCAGGAGTTACGGTCTTGGCCGGGATCATCTTCCCCACGCCCGGAGCGTGGAGGTAAACTTGCCACTCTCTCTATCACATTTGCTTATTTCGTATTTATTTGTATATGCCGCTGCGAGTGATAGGTTACTAGCTCGATTCAATTTAATCACCGCTGCGAGAGATAGAGCGAAACCCGTCCCGTGACTCAATCCGAGTACACGCGGAAGAGCCGAGTAACCTTGACTCATTGTCGGTTTCTCAACCACGTACGAACCCGTGTTTCCCTCGCTTAGGGACGCCCACGAGCTAGAGTCCCAGGTTCGATGTCCGTTCGGCATCAAATTGGTATCAGAGCAGAAAGTTGAGTCTAGGGTAGTATTTGCTTAAAATTTAAAAAAAAAGAGTCATCTAGAGAGCGTCTAAGTCAAAGTGTCTCATTTGCATTCCTTTATTCGGTATATAAAAAGGTGTTGTCCGAACGTTAGGTTACGTCTATCGAGAAGGTGATTCACTCGCATGAGAGGATCTTCGGATCCCGGAACTCCGCTAGGTACCGGATATGGGTTGAGTCTAGGTTTGTAGTCGAGTCCGCATTTTAACCTTTTCACCATTTCGAGTCTGGTCTAGGTGTTTTAGTTTGCATAAGCTTTGCATATAACAACAAAAATAAAAAAAAGTGTTCCAATGCATGCCCACTCCTAGGGGAACCAAGTCCCATCTTATGTGCAACTATGGCCAACCCATGCACCCTGATCAGACCCGTCCAAGGCAACAAGTCCGTGTTGTAGTACATTCGGGAGTATGATAAGTACCAGTTGGAATATGGAGTTGGAGAGGAGAGCACCACGATCGCATTTCAGTTTCGGAGAGGTTTGTGGCTTCACTTCCAGTTTGAATGTCTTTGTCGCGACGCGTTCACTCTGGCGCAGTCTTATCTGGTCGCTCTAGAGGTTGAGCCTATCGAGGTAAGGTTTGATGCCGCCCTTCGAATAGCATCTACCCCTCAGCCGAGTCCCGAACCGGTCGGACAGCCTACCCCACGGCCTTCCCCACCCCAACCGGGGAACCCTTCCCCTAGAGCTTCGTTGCCACCCACGTCCGATCCTCATCCGGAGCCACCTCATTCGGAGTTACTGCCTTTGGAGCCACCCGTGTTTCTAACGGGAAAGCTTTTCATCGCCGAGCCACTACTTAGTTGGCTCGAGATAGGCTTGGTCCCTAGACCGCCTCGCTACCCACCCATGGACCCCACGCTACCATTAGTTCCGGTCAACTCATTCCATACCACATTCCGGTCTGGTCACTATGTTGATACATTGGATGACCTTACTAAGGGTTTAGACTGGCAATGGAAGTTGACGCACTTATTGGCCCGAGGCTTCGACCTACCCAATAGTCGTAGCTTCACCCATCCGGCCTTCGGGTCTATTACCTCCGTATGCACCATGGGTCATGTCACCACTGAGGTTCTCTTATTCCTCCCCATGCCGACCGAGCCAAACTTCATTCCTTTTATCCCGAGGGAGGAACCATACTTTCTACTTGAGACCACCATCCCATTTATCCTAGTGCAAGAAGGTGACCATTTACACCTTCAAGAATTCCACACATGTGACCGTGACTTGTGGAAACCCACCTCAAGGGGTCACAATTTCTTTGATCCCTTTTCCCTTTCCCCACGGAGCCTCTTGGCCCACCATATCTACTCCCCTTCTTCACGGGAGTCCACTACCACACCCCTTCCCCACGGGCCAGTCCACTTACACTCAACCAGGGGACTGTTCCACGGCCATCATATAGGGGTGACAAAGAAGGAGCGTTCGGCTCTCCTAGTCCTCCCAAGTCTCCTGAATCCAACAGGCAGCCGCATGCTAGGGACAGATTAGGATGTCTAGGAGTCCCCCATCCCGTCAACCATCGATTGCAGCTAGTGTATGCATGGCACACATTCGGATGTCCTGGTCCACCATTGCATAAGTATGGGTTGGACTAACAGTAGATTTGTCTAGTGTCATGTGTGATTCCGTGTTTTCTTTATTTGTACAGTTTGTTAGGAGTCTGCATGCGTCGAGTCAAGTCGGTCACATGTCAGCTCACGTTGTCAGTCCCTTTCGAGTACGAGGCAAGTCGGGTCTAATGCGTACGTTGTAGACTTGCCAGAATTTTGGATCGGCTCTACCATTTTATGTCTCGGATCTAGTCACATAAAGGGACCCAGCGGTGATTCCTAATGAGTCATTGAGCCGTCTCTATCCTTTGAGAGTGACCTCACCCCGGAGTGTCCACCACTAGCCTCATTCCCACAGCAGCATGCGCATATCAAATATATACGGGATGACCAGGTGACGATTACTTGGAATGGAAGCGTACTCCACGCTATCTGGTCGATGACAGATCCGCAAGAGCCATTCGAGCAGCCGCACCCCTTACTCGACGGGGTCGAGTTCTTCCCACCCGGGGAGAATTCATGGGAATCAACACCGGGTACTACATTTTATTTTTGCATTTGTGTCATTTTGTTTACATTTATATCCCTGGGTAATTGGGTTTGAAATTGTAAGGCATTATAAGCCTATCTGTTAGTCTTTAGGAATCTTGGGTTTCTATGTAAATTGCCAGTGGGTCCAGCAGGGTCCCCTACCCTCTATCCCATTCGTCCACCTAGGTTCTAGGGCTCATGTGGGGCTGGTTCAAAGTCTAAGATTAGACTTGGACCAAGGGGGGACAAGGTGGAAGAAAATTCAAACTTGGACCAAGCAAAGTCCAAGATGCTTCCCCCTTATAATATAGTTTATTCCATATTATATTTTTATTTAATTTGGTCATTTGACCACATGGGAGAAGAAAATACTATCCCTAGTTTACCCCTTCCCTCTCTCCCACGAAATTCCCAGCCCCCCACCCCTTACCATTATCTATATAAGCCTATGTATAGTGTCATGTGAGATTTTAATGAGGAATTAAGCATTTTTACCAAGAGCAAGCCCAAGGGCACCCCTTTCTCTCTCCCACCCCCCTTGTAGATGGAGTTCTGCGAATTTCTTGAGGTGTGAAGCCTCCTCCCCTCCCCCTCTCTGAGTGAGAAGCTTAGCCCCGCTGCCGTAGCCGCCGCCACCATCGAGCCGTCGTCGCACCGCCACCGCCACCGCGTCGGAATTCTGTCCACATCATGACATAAGGTTGAAGCCCGAATTTTATCTCCACATCAGGAGATCTGATCAAGCTGAAATTTTGAATTTTTGTTCTTCTTGTTATCCCCTATCTCAGCTTTATATTTCGTGCCAATCAGAGGTCATTTGGTATTTTTTCCCGATTTTTAGTTCCACCCTTGACAGTCTGCCAGTCAGCAGATCTGCAAGATAGAAGTCTATTCTTTTATTTTTTTTCGGCCCCCTTATACATCTCCTAAAATCCCCAAAACATTCATACGTGTCCCTTACATACCCCTTCTTCCACCATAATTTTTCTGGAGTCTAGATTTATTGTTTTCCCTTCGGTCAAAATTCGTTTTCATGGAAAACTCAGTCTGTCCTGTGTGTCTGTCAGTCCAAGCCAGCAGAAACCTTTGAGGGACAGTCGTTTTCATTTTCAATCCATTCACTTGATGGATCTGAAAAATTTATATGTTGTAGCCCTCTTAGTCCTCTATCCATCGGTACCAAGTTTGCATCGATCCGACACCGGATCTGGCCGCAATAAATCTTTTCGTGAAGGCGCGCAGAGCAGATCCGAGCCCAGCCAGCACAATCAGACCGGGAATTAAATCCTCAAAAAATACGTCAGCGCACACCCGGCCGCCGCCGCTCCCGGGGATTGATCGGCAACCTTCCAGCAGCGCCCCAGCAAGCCGCAGCAGCAAGGAGACGCCTGGGCACTGCCGTCCCAACAGCCGGACCCACCTGACATCCCACGGGCCCCATAGAACCGTGCCGACCAGCAGCCCGTCTCCGGCCCAAATTGCTGCCCGTCAACCCAATATCGGTCCTCCCGGGCCCCACTTGTAGGCCTTTACCTCCCTGCATGGAGTGGGCAAAAGAATTCAATTCTGTAATTATTCGTAATTATTTGTACTGAGAGTTACGGTCTTGGCCAGGATAGTCTTCCCCACGCCTGGCACGTGGAGGTGAACTCACCACTCTCTCTATCGCATTTACTTATTTCGTATTTATTTGTATATGCCGCTGCGAGTGATAGGTTACTAGCTCGATTCAATTTAATCACCGTTGCAAGAGAGAGAGCGAAACTCGTCCCGTGACTCAATCCGAGTACACGCGGAAGAGCCGAGTACAATTGACTCATTACTGGTTTCTCAACCGCGCACGATCCCGCATTTCCCTCGCTTAGGGACGCCCGCGAGCTAGAGTTCCAGGTTCGCTGTCCATCCCGCATCAGCTAGCTTACCACTACAAACCATTTGACATCGAGGTGCGACTTCACCTCTCAATCCGCTAGACACGAGAGCGCTAGCTCGCCTCAACACATTAGACACAAGGGAGTTAGCTTACCACAAATCACACTAGACATAAAGAGGATAGCTCGCCTAAAATTACACTAGGCATAAAGGCACTAGTTTACCTTGAACCAAAACATAAGAAAAGAGATAATCCTCCTAATAAAAGGAAAATCCAATGACCTAACTAGAAACTCTTTAGAATATCACAATAAATACATCAATAAATGGAGTTCTAGTAAGCAAATATGAGGAAAAATGATTTAGACATCGCTCCCTTTTGATCCCCACGAAGAAGCCTTGATGAAGAACTCGTTGTTTTTGAGAAGATGCGTAGGTTCAAGCTTTCTTGCAGCAGCCACGCTTGTTCTTTTCAGTCGCCCTTGGGAGGAAAACCAGATTTTGCAAGTTCCTTGGTCTTGCAACAGTCGCTCTCACCCAAATCGCAATCTCTCATTTTTTTTGGCTTTATTAACCCTAAAAGATAGCCAACAAACTCCTAAAGATCTTCCATTAGCCACCTTCCATGTTGGAGACCTCCACCAAATAAGGAAATTATGTTTTAGAAACAGAATATCAAATCTTGGAACTTGATGTCTAGCGTGATTAACAACCGCCTTCAAATACCGCGGATAGTTTGTAGAGATTCTTAAATTTCTTCAAAGTAGCAACTTAGGGCTTACAACCATCAACTTCTAAACATACTTAACAACAAAATTAGACAACAAAATGAATTTATTTTGTAATCATCAAAATAAAAATAGGAGAAACTCAACATAAGATTTGAGGGACTTTAAAACAAATAGTTGCATTGGAGGGACTAAAAGAGAAATACCCTTATTTGTAGGGACTAAAAAGTAAAAAACTTGACTTTTAGATGCTTTATCACAGAAGATAGATAATTATCAAGCAACTAGTAGTGGGGAAGAGAAACTAGGAAGTTGATTGTTAAGGTTATACGGTGATCCAGTCCGACTTAACTACACTTAATGCAACTCAAATTAATGAAGGTTAAATTATACATATTGATTACATTAGACTGAACCATTATTTAACCAGTTAGGTTAATTCAGGTTCGAGGGGTAACGTTGAGGGACAAGTCGGGGTTAAGAGTCTCTTGATGTATGTTAATTTGGAATGGACTTTTTACCATGTCGTTAGTCGTCCCTGCCACACCTTTTAAACTGATGATATCTTCTGCCCTATTTAGAGATGTTTGATATAACAATCCACACCTCCTTAAACACTAAAAACACCCATACACTTTTTCCCCCAAACCAACTTTCACAAAGGTGGATCATTGTACTTGCAATAGGATGAATGAGTAACATTTAGATGTGCAGCAATTCTCATATACCCTTATCCTATTAACCTAAATGTGCAGCAATTCGCATATACCCTTATCCTAGTAACCCAATTGAAACTGATGTGATAATTTCAGTCGGACAAATGAAATGAAGGTGTGTAAAAATTACTGCACGCCAAGGTGTTCACAAGTATTACTTCAGATGGGATAGATCATTAGCTACGAGAAGCAATTGCTTAGCTTAGATCCAAACCTTATTCCCCAGGCCCAACAATTATATAGCTTTTGGACTGGGCTTGGACAAGTCTCATTAGAATCCAGCTTGAGCTGAACATTGTCAAACTTCACACCAGATCCAGTTTCAGTAGGCCTACGGTGGCAAGTATTACTCACTGTTGAGAGGTCTTGCTGTGTTGGGTTTGTTGTGTTCTCTCATTGATTTTGGTAATGGTTTTGATGATAACAAATATTGTGTGTATTGTGTGTGTGTGGAAGCAACAAATTGTGTGTTCTTGCTTGAAGGGTTTGGCTTACTTGGTTTCATGTGTTTCATGTGTATTCTTTGTGGGATCATTGTGGCTTAGAATGCATTTGGAAGTTTATGTTAATCTTGGTGAAAATTGGTTTGATAGCACTCATATATTTGCTTGGATGCATGGTATTTTCATTCCAATTTTTAGTTGTGTGAAATGGTGTAATATGCATCTTGATGGTTGTGAGTTATGTTCATTGAAGTATTTTTTAGTAAACAACCTTGATGTGCTATCCTTGATGCATAAGCTTTGATTCACATGTAAACCACTAGTTTTACTTTGATTTTCAAGAAGGAAATTCATGGTTGAATTTTTGGTGTCAATGGGCTGCATGTTTACATCATTTGGATCTCATAGAATAGGCATTTCAATGTGCAGAGCTAGAAAGGTTCGACCCCCTTACTGAAAGGGTCGACCCCTATGCTTGTTCTGGACAAAATAGAACAATCTGCAGGAAAGGGTCGACCCCCCCTACAATAATGGGTCGACCCTTGTTCTTCCCATTGGTCAGAAAGCCTTGATGTCTGAAAGTGGGACGTCCCAAGAAATCCCATCTCTATTTTACCCTCTACACGTGATTTTTGCAAGTCCGCGAAACCCACTCGTGTCACCTCTGATGGGGCTGACATTTTACCCCAATACCCCTGATCTATTGATACACATATGAGACACATTTTGGAGGGTTCTAAAAGGGGTTTTCAAGTCTTTTGGGCACTTTGCTAGATATATATTCCTATGTTGCGAATTTTGGGAGGTTGAACCCTAATGAGCTAACATTTTTCTATCTTGCAGGAGAAGAAGGAGAAGAAGGAGAGAAGGAGAAGGAGAAGAGAAGGGGATTTCATCTTCTCCAAGGCTTTTCTAGGGTTCGTGGAAGAAGAAAAAGAGGAGCAGATTGAAGAGAGAAAAAAGAAGATATTGAAATCATGATCATCCGTCTTCCCTTCGACCTGAGCTTCAAGGAATAGCATCAATCGGCCTTTGGATATCAAAAGGACAAAATCTACAACTTTCATTTATCTATCTATGATGTTCTTCGTGGTTTATATTTCAGTTTGAGCATGTATTGAACAAATATTTTTATTTTTTGAACTCGAAAGTATTTATGTGTGGACCGTCTGCGTACGGTCGTGTGTGTTTGGTGCTGCGACTGTTGCAGCGTGTGTGTGTGTGTGTTGTTATTGATCTGGTCGTCGGATCGTGTTGGAGACTCCGTCTCTGTGTGTGTTTGGGGTTGCACCCCGTGTGTGTGCAGGTTCTACCTGCGTGTGTGTTGGAGCTAGGCTCTGTGTGCTATCTTGTAGGTTGGTACAAGATAGTGGAAGCCTCACCAGTTGGTGAGGGGTGGACGTAAGGAGCCTGGTGTGGTCTCGAACCACCTTAAAAATCTCTCTCGCACTGAGTGGTCGTGTGTTTGCATGCTTAATCCATTTACATGATCGTGTGAGATTGGAAAGGTTGAGAGAACTACTTCTACATAGGTTTCAAATTTCATTCCATTGTAGTTTAAAGTTGTTAGTTGCTTTAATCCTGTTAAGTTAGTTTAAAAATTGACATCTCGCTTGGAGGATAATTCAACCCCCCCTTCTTGTCCGCTCGCCAACTGGGCCAACAATTGGTATCAGAGCCACGGCTCTATTTGCTTGAGATCTAACGACCTATAGAGAGAACCCTATAGGCGAGTATCATGAGCATCATGTCTGGTAGCTATTTGTTTTCTCTCCCTCCTCGCTATTATGGTATTAATTACATTTCTTTGAGAAATAAGATGTGTGCCTATCTTGGATTTAAAGAGCCTGAAATCTGGGAAGTTATATGTGAAGGACCACATAAACTTCCAGCAAATGAATCAAAGTGGAATGATAAGCACAAAAGGTAAAATGATATTAATCTTAAGGCTTTAAATATTCTTAGGAATAGCATAGAGTCTGATGTTCTTTCCTGAATCACTTCTTGCAGGTCAGCCAGAGACTTATGGGATCAGCTGGCTATTTATGAAGCCAATGCAAAATCGGTGCAAGTTGGGTCAGCCTTAATAGCTCATGGTGAGGAAAGCTCAAGTGAGGTAAACTCTGTCTCTCTTACTTTGATGAATTATCTCTTGAGGATGGATTCTGACATATGATGCATTGATGGATAAATATAAGAGAATTAAGTCTGAAATTAGGAAATTGAAAAGGAAAGCTGAAAACACCATTCATGACTCCCTCTGTGAAAAATGTGTTGAGTTCAAGGAATTAAGTGAGTCTTCCATGTTTGAAGTTGATAGTCACAAAGAAACAATTTCATGTTTGAGAAATGAAAGTGAATCTTTACTAGTTAAAATTTTAGAACTTCACCGAATTGAAAAAGATCTAAGAGAGAAATTGAGCTCAACGGCCAATGATCAACTTCTAATTGATGAGCTCATTCAGGATGAAGAATTTGTTGAAGAAACTAAAAAATTGAAAGAAGAGAATGAGAAAATGGTTAAGGAAAATGAAAAGTTGAAGTAATTTAACATGTCTATCTCAGAGAGGCTAATTGCTCTTGAAAAAGGAAAATATGTTCTAGATGAAGATAAGTCTGAAAAATTGCATGATTTGAAAAAAAAAGAAAAAAATCATAAAACAGTCAACGAAATGTTGAATGAGAAAACTTCTTGACGTGAAGAAGAAATAGCTAATTATGAACTTCAAATTTCATCCCTTCAATCTGAAATTGATGATCTGAATAAATCTTTATCTAAATTTGTTGAAGGGAAGAAAAATTTGGATAAAGTTCTGGGAGCCAAAGTTAATTTCTTGAAAGAGGGGCTGGGCTACAAACCAGAAAATAAAAAGAATTTTGAAAATAAACTCTACACACCATTTGTGCAAAGCTCAAGTACATCCAGTATGTCAAGCTCAACCTCTAAACAGTCTACTGTCCAGAAATTTCAAAAATAAAATGAAAAATAGAAAAAGAAAGTCAATCTGTCTCAAAAATAGAAAAATGATTTCATCAAGGTTAATGTGCATGCGAGGAGTTGATAAGTGTGTATTTTTACATGTTAATTTATGTTATACACACCTTTTATGAGCTTTAATATTCATTAATATGCACTTATCCCACTTAATTTTGATTTCGTATCAAAATATTTAATTGTTATATTTAGTTAAATTATGATACAATTTTGCAGGCACAAAGAAGGCGATGGCAAGAACTCCACAAGTATACACAATAATGGGCCAAAGTCCGTTAAAGATGAAAAGAAAAATAAAAAGAAAAAGAACAAAAGATAAAAAAGCACAAATGGGCCAAAGGCCCATCGGCTTGTTGTTTAAAAAAAGAGAAAAAAAAGAAAAAAAAGCACTTGGCATTAGATATATATATAAGGTATATATATGTGATATATATATAAAAGATATATATATATATATGATATATATATAAGGTATATATATGATATATATAAGGTATATATATGATATATATCAGGTATATCATATATACCTTGCTGCAGCAGGTGGCTTCTTCACGTAGTGGTAGTCTTCATGCAAACAGGCCAAAGGGCCCCTTGGCGTTTATATATATGATATATATATAAGGTATATATATATATATATATATATATATATATATATATATATAAGGTATATCATATATACCTTGCTGCAGCAGGTGGCTTCTTCACGTGGTGGCAATCTTCATGCAAATAGGCCAAAGGGCCCCTTGGCGTTTTCACGTGCCTCCTTCACGCCGAACAACCCATACGCATGCATGCATCCATCTTCCTCAACCCAGGCAACGTGGCTTCAGCAGCTTCTCCACATAGCGAACGCGGGCAGGCCAACAGCACAGGTCAACGCGCTTCACACACGGCCAGCTAGCTTCTTCGGCGGCTGCTGTAAGCGGTCAGCGAAGTCGGCAGAAGGTGGCCTCCTCTTCACGCATGCGGCTGGGGAAACGGTGGCTTCGGCGGATGGTGAGGGTGCGAAAGTAGGCGGTGGAAGGTGCAAAGTCAGTAAAGTAGGTAGGCCGATGGTGGAGAAAGTAAAAAGAGAAGAAAAATAGGATGGTGGGCTTAGTTTTCAATAATGGCATCTCAAAGTGTTCATATTATAAAGGGGTTAATTTTGGCCCTATAAAATGGGCTCCTATTGTGATATGAGAGGAGGTTCTCTTGTGGGGGTGTAGAGTTATGTAGGTTTTGTTTTAAGCGTGTTGGTTCGTAAGTTTAAGTTGTTGTTATTGTAAGTTCTTAAGATTTTAGTCTTTCTTAGCTCTTTACATGCTTTTCTGATGTTCATTTCAATTTATTATCTTCCGAAAACTTGTTCATCTTTAAGTTTTCTACATTTTCTTTTTCTACCACTTCCTCTGAATCTGTTCCATTTTCAACTTATTGCATATTTTTCTAAGTTCTACCCTGACATGTTACTGTTCATCTGAGATGCTAGTCTGTGTTATTCCTCCGTTTTGAAGCCCTTATGATCCTTATTTCTCTCTCAGTTATTCATGAAAGATCTTTCTCTCTTGTAGGTATAGATTTTCCTCTTCTACCACTTCCTCTAATTCTTCTTTGTTTTAAAGTTATAATTAATTTACCACAGTTCTATTTTCTACTCAGTCATTGTTCATCCGCGCCTATAGATCCTAGTCTTTCATATTTTTCACCTTATTCCTCTATTTTTCTGTCTCTGCACTCTTCATGAAACTTCTTTCTAACCTTCCCATCTTCAACTGTCTCTTTTGTCACTTCTTCTAATTCTCTTTGATTTTAAAGTTATTTCTCTCCTTAACTCGTCCTATTTTCAGTATAATTTCCCCTGTGTTTCTCTTCCATCTATCTCCCTCTCTTCATATTATTCACATATCCCTATGGCAGAGTTGCTTCTCTCGATCCTCTCACGGCAACGTTCTACACCAAAGCGGGGCGGCGATCAAAGGCTCGGCACGGCATGGACAACGTCACTCTTCCAATTCCTCGGCTCATTTCTTCCCTTATTCTTTTAATTTCAAGTTGTGCTTTTGATTTTTATAGTTGTAATTCTTATTTCCACAAAAAATAAAAATTCATGTTGACAATCTATCTCTTCCAAATTTTTCTTCTCAACCCCTCTCAATTTCTTTAGTTACATTTATTTCCCGTTCATGTTAATTTCCTATTTTTGTACAAATGCACTCCAAATAAATGATTAGATTTCAAATACATAGATTTTCCAACTAAGCTTAATTGAAAACATTTCCTCCTCGCGAGATCGACCCGTTCTTACCAGTTTACTCATGTTTTCAAAGCCATTTAAGTGAGTGAGTGCGGTTTTATAAATTTTGAAATTATGTGGCACGATATTTTTTAACGACATTTGTCGGAGCACATCAATTTTTGAAGTCGTTCCCGGGGAAGAATTTTTTTTTTAATGTTGGGAAATTCTTGTGCTTGATGTATATATGTGAATACTAATTTTTCTATTTTTATTTTGCAGGAAAAAGAAAAAAATCAGAAAATCAAAGATATATTAGAAATTCGGACCTGGAAATAATCTGTCGCAAAAAGTCAGGAAGCGTCACTGAAAGTATATTTCTGTCACTAAAGATGCAGGAATTATGGAATTCTAGAAAATCCTGAAAAATCAAGCGTCGTTAAAGGTCAGTAAACGTAGGAACATGTTCTATTTTTTAAATTTCTGAAAAATCTTCAAAAAATTTAAATAAATTCCTAAAAAATATATAAAAATTCTAAAAAATCTGAAAAATAAAGAAATCATGATTTTAGACTTTAATTTTTAGTATGTTGCATGTTAATTAGTATTTTTAGTTATTATTTGTATTCTATCTATCTCTCTTTTTTGAAAATCAAAAAAATAGAAAAATAACTCTATGAAAAAAATCAGAAATCTAGAAAACTTCAAATATATAATTTTAGGCTTTATTTTTCAGTAGATTTGCATATTGTTTGGTATTTTTAGTTTATAATTTTTATTTATTTATATCTTCTTAGAAATAAAAAAAATTCTTGAAAAAAAATAAAAAAATCAGAAAGCAAAAATGTAAAAAAAATTGTCTCATGTCCTCATTTTAGTTGCATCAATTTCATATATTGTGCATTTAGTTGAGTATTTATTCTTTGTTATTGCATCATTTGAAATAAAAATAAAAATAAAAATCACCATCTCCTTCTTCTTCTCCTCTCTCTTCTTCTCTATTTCCCCTTTTAAGGGCAACATAGGCACACCTCTCTTGGAATTGGAAGAACCCTCCATTGAGCACTCCGTCTCTTTGGATTGAAATTTATTTTTCCAAGACCTCCATAAGTCCCCGCACCCGTGGATTCCCTCACGGAAGCCGGACAGGTTGTACTAAGAAGCATCCCGGAGTTAGATTGCCCTAAGAAAGTTAAAAAGAAGTTTTAGAATTTATTATTATTTTGAAAAATTGGTGTCTAAGGCTAGAGGTCAACGGCAAACGCTATAAGCGGACATGTGGTTATTTAATTAGGTCCCTACGAAAGTAAGGGGAGCCTCCCACAACCCCACCTCTTACCTGGCCGGTGAACCAACTTGGTAGCAGGTCCCGACTCCTCTTTTGTAATAAATAATAAATAAATAAAAAATATCATGTTTGCATTCATATAGTTAGTAATTCATAACATTTGCATTTAGTAATTCATTCATCGCCTAATTCCTCAAAATTTTAAAAAAATCATCATCATTGTTGCATAAACCATTCATTTAGGAAATAATTCATTGCGTTGTTTCAATAAAATAAAACATAACAAACAAAAATATTTTCCTGCAAAATAAAAATAAAAAAATCATCACCTTTTCTTGGACCTTTTGCATTGCCACATCCACTTTTGTTCAGGCCCATTAATAGATTCTTTTATGTTCAACCATGCAGGCTATTTGAATTCAAATACTTCATTTGCCTATTGTCATCAAACTCCTTCACCCTTCTACAATGGGGTTCACAATTCATCTTTCACCCAAGAGCCATATCAATTGTCATCGGATGTTTCCACCTCTTTCTCTCACACAAATTCATATCTTAGGTGAAAAAATCAACAATCATCTTCTTGGGCACATTATCAAAACCCCATGCAAAGTCCTTAAAATCCACACTTTTCATATTGGACTTCGTACTCAAATGATCCTTACGACCAATCCCAATATGAAGGACAACCCATCTACTCCTCATCACCTCAGTACCAGACTGATTTCTATTCTAATTACCCACCACAGTCTGACTGCAACCCAACCTATCCAGCTCCTCCAAAGTCTGATTTTGAGGACAGATTTAATCAAATGACTCAACTCTTCTTGGCCAATCAGCAAACCATTAAAGTTCAGAGCCACATTATCCAAGCCCAACTTGACCAACTTGATAGAGAGCTTGAAATGGACCAACATGCTAGCCTCCCCACGGAAAACCTTGAAAATCCATTTCCTAGTTATGATTATAATATCACATTGAATGATCCATCCATCAATCCTCAATTCAACAACTCTCAAATAATTTTTGATGATGAGGATAATATGGAGCAGCCATATCAGAAAATTTGGGGAGAAGCTAATAAATCTCAATTTGTAATGGTCAAGGAGAATAATGAGGAGTCTAAGTTGGGGGGAGAACAAGAGAAAAATGAAAATCAAATTTGAGCTCCAAACTCTAATGACTATTATGATCCAGCCCAACATACAAATCATTTCCCTCCTTGCTATTCATCTCTTCCACCCTCAGATAATAACCGAGATGATCAATTCACTCAGTTAATTCTCCAAAGTCAATCCCTCCAACAGCAAATCAATAGGCTGACCGAAGAAGTCAAAAACATGGAGAGAGATCAATTCTCTGATTACTCTAAACCCAATCCTTTTCATCAAGTCCTTCGTACCGACTGTGATCAATCCTTGATTCCTCAATATCATAACACTCATGAAGCGGGGCGATCTCGCGCTGCTCCTGAGCGGGGAAGAAGATGACCACGTACCCTTGAAGTATAAACTGTAAGAAGGGAAACTAGTCAGAGGTGCCCAGGGATAGATCCCCAGGGAAGACCCTCCGATGCCTAAGTCAGCACAGGTAGTAGAGCACAGATGCGAAGATGGGAATTAGGAGGAAAGTGGGAGCGCGAGATCCCTCTCCACCAAGAGGTGAAATGGTTCCTGCTCACGCTTACTTGGGTGTGCTTAAGGTGCTTAAGCCCCTCCGTCGCAGTTGGGCATGTCATGTTTAAATGGTGGCCGGTTGTGCGAATTGATCCCTGTAAGCGGAGGGGTTCTAGGGGGGGTTACGTTCTTCATGCGGGCTCCTTATGGCGCGCGGACTCTTGGTTTCCCCTTGTCCCCTTGAGCTTTCTGCCATTAAAGGATTCGCAACAGCTGAATCATTAAGCTTCCATCAGTGAGCCCGAGCGAATGGCACTTGTTCAAGAGTGGTCTCCCGAGGGATAAGTGATAGGTCGGAACAAGGAATATGGGCTCCAAGGGAGCTTTCCCGATCGACTGATGTTCGGACTTCCCAGCCCGAAGGCCGCCTAGGAAGCGCTTGCACCGAGTGAATTTTTGGGTTTTATAAGAAGTGGGCCCGGGGGCTGCCACTTTGGGGAGTTGAGCCTAGTTCAGTCTAGTTTGGACCTTGTTGGGCCTCTCCGTACGGGCGGTGAGATTTTCCCCTCTCCACTTGTCCCCCTCCTACTCCCGAGCCAAGATTAGGCTCGGACGAGTAGCGATTGGGCTGGACCATTTGTGCCACTGGTTGGGTGAAGATATCTCTCTGGTAGGGGCCACGTGACGCAGCTCACCTTGGAAATACGCCTGTTATGATGAGTAAGAGAAGGCCCCCCCTCGGGAGATCGGACGCCGTGCTGCCTCCCGTCAGTGTTTTTAGGCATTACACGTTTTGCATCCCTTTATCTCCGAGGTTTTAGGGTTTCAAAAGGAGCCATCTATATGCTTTTCATCCGCAGACCGATGGACAGACTGAAAGAACCAACCAAATAGTGGAAGATATGCTTAGAGCATGCATGATTGATTTTGGAGGCAGTTGGAGTGATCACTTGGCATTGATTGAATTCGCCTACAACAACAGTTACCAATCCAGCATACAGATGGCTCCTTTTGAAGCATTGTATGGTAGGAGTTGTCGTTCTCCGTTATGTTGGGATGAGGTAGGTGAGAAACAGTGGCTTGGACCGGATCTTGTCTCAGAATCATCACAGAACATACGTATTATCCGAGACCGGTTACAAGTAGTCCAGTCAAGACAGAAGAGTTATGCTGACAACAGAAGAAGAGCATTGCAATTTCAGGTTGGCGAGCATGTGTTCTTAAAGGTCTCTCCGACGAGAGGGATCCGAAGATTTGGCATTCATGGCAAGCTGAGTCCGAGATACATTGGTCCATTCGAGATTCTAGATAGAGTGGGAGAGGTGGCATATAGACTAGCTTTACGGCCGTAATTGTCGGGCATACACAATGTCTTCCATGTGTCTATGCTACGAAAATATGTGTACGACCCCACTCATATCATTCAGCAGGTGGATTTTGAACTGAAGGAAGATTTGACTTATGAGGAAAGACCTGTCAAGATTCAGGATCGGAAGCAACAGCAACTCTGAAATCGTTCGATACCGATGGTCAAGATTCAGTGGAGTCGGCGTGGGACCGAAGAAGCTACATGGGAGTCTGAAGAGACTATGCGGAAGCGGTATCCCGATTTATTCTAGGTGAGCGATCGTTTTCCCGACTCTCAGTTTTAGTGCAGTGAATTTGGGAGACCAAATTCTTTTAAGTAGGGGAGGGTGTAAGACCCCGAATTATTTAATTGAGCCTAATATATTTATTAAGCTTTTATTAATTAAGAATTGAATTTTTATTGAATTAATAATTGAATTTCAGATTTATTAATATTTAATTCGTTAGAAATAGAATAAGTGAAAATCCGACTACCTTATAAAAATCCATAAAAATAGTAAACAGGTTAAGGTCAATGTAGATAACAACTTTGTCTTCTGTCATTAAGCCATTATAAATTCGTGGTTAGATCTAATTGGAGATTTAGCCCAAAAGTGCACACTTTTTAACCCTTACCTAACCTTAGTTTAAAACGTAAAATTAGGGCTTAATACTCAACCAAATTAGCTCAAATCAGTGGTAAATGAATGGTCACGAGCTAAGGATTAATAGCCCTCAATCAATTTGACACAAACCTAACCCTAACACGTGGTGTCGGTCGGCCTTTGATGAAGTCAACCATGGCGGCGCCGTTTTCCAACACCTAACTTGCATGGTCGATTGCTCCCAGCTCCGAAGTCTCCAGAGGCTCTATGAGCTATCAAATTAAAGCTCTTCAAGTCTACTTTCATTTGGTGGCTATGGGGTTTGCTGAAGTTTCAGATCTAAGAAGATCTTGCTCGATTTGTGGAGGTGGGTCGGCAGCCGTCGTCCTCCTTCCTCTCCTCTTTGTTCCATCGATTGAGGTAGGTTTCCTTAACCAAAATCAGCTTATGAATATAGCAAATTGTTCCTCTCGACAAGATCTTTCTAATGGTGGTAAAAGCCCCAATTTTCATTAGGTATCCAAGGAGATATCGCGGGTTTTCTAAGGTGCTGTCCAGTTCGTTCTTCATTCTAGGGTTTTAAGTTCTCTCTTCGATTGAGGTAGGATCTAACAGCCAAACTCTAATTAATATACATGGATGTAATCATCATCTTGTTAGCTTTCATTTGGCATAGAAATCCCTAATTTTCATTGAGCATGTTTAGAGTATTTTGGATCGAAGTAAGTGTATGTCTAGAACTTGATTTATATTGTGACCCTTTGAGTTAGAGCTTGATTGCGGGCTGATTTTGAGTTATAGATCTTGATCTACATATAGCTTATAATACATGGTTGGATTCAGCATTGAGTTAGCTTTCTTTTGATGTAAGAAGCCCCAAATTTCGTTGTAAATATTGAGAGAATTTTAAGATTTAGTAGAAGTATGTCAAGAACTAGGTTTTTCATGTGTTTATCATATATAGGTTGTGATTTAATTGATTTCTGTTGAAATTCATGTTTTAAAGCTCATGTATTATGACCCTAGTATGTCTATTAAGATTCCTAGAGCATGTGGTTAAGATCCCAACTCAATTGGATCTCAATTGGGTGAGTTCATACGTTTTCCGGAGGCTACGGCCGTTTTTGTTCTTGCAGGGGTCGACCCCTGGGGTCGACCCGTTTTCTGGAAGCCCTGGCAGGCCCGAGGGTCGACCCCAGGGGTCGACCCATCCAGCACCCAGCAAGGGTCGACCCATGGGGTCGACCCATAAGGCAAAAATGTGGGGGTCGACCCATAGGGTCGACCCATTCTGCAGGATTTGTGGGGGTCGACCCCAGGGGTCGACCCATGCATCTGGCAGACCCCGTTTTTACAGGGGTCGACCCATGTACCAGAAACCCAGTTTTTGTCGTTCTTCGACCCGAGGATCGATCCGGATCATTAGGGGATCGACCCATTTAACTTAGACCAATTGAAAATTATATTCTGGAAGAACCAGTGACCTATTCAGGAAACCTTATGATTTCAATTTGCATTGGTTCCTACGTTCTATCATGGTGTAAAAACATGCCGTTTATCATTTTCATTTCAACACATACATTGGTTAAATAGAAACCCACATGAGTATTGGTTAATGGTATAACTAAATTGCTGTTAATATATGCTATTTCACTCCTGTGTGAGTTTGTTCTTTGCCTTATCATCTTGAATCATCATTTGGCAAATTGGTTTAATGCAAATGGTAATGGATAATCCTTGATATATTAACTTGGTAATTAGGATTAAATTGATTGTTAAGTTGCTGTTTTAGTCATTATTACCCAGTAAAAATGGATTTCTTACACACCTGAACGGTACACTGTCAGCCGTTCTTTCTTGACCTCACGGACCAAGCTTTGGTCCAGTTCTTGTAATGCGGCACCGAAGTGACCGTATAAATCGAGTTTTTGTTTTGAATCCAAGGACATGTTAGTCCTTAATTCTCGTACTTATGACAGTAATTCCTCTGATTAATTGGCCATTAAAAATTGACTGAATGTCTGGACGGGTGGGACTTTGGACCCATTAAAATCAATGCCATCGCGTCATAGGGGCCCGGTCTGGTCCTGGGGAGAGCGCCCGAAAAATTATTGAGCCCATGGGATGTTAATGACATGGTGGGGCATTGCACCGAATACTTGACTTGCTTGTTGCGTCTATGACAAAAATCTCTTGTTACTTGTTACTTGATCGTGTTTGAATGGATGTTAAATTACTTGCTTGATTGGCCAATTCTTTACTACTGTCTCTTGTTATATCTCCTGTTGTAAATTCTTGTACTTGTTATCTTGTTAATTCTTGATATCACATATTTCTTGACCTTGTAAGATCTTGTTATTACTGTTGTTTCTTTATATCGTTATCGTCTTTATTTCTTTTTAGCATGACATATCAAAATGTAATTAACTTGTTAATCATGTAAACTTGCCTGTTATTTCCTACTGAGCGTCAGCTCATAGTTGTGTTTCCCCCCTTTCCAGGCTTTTCAGGTGACGCGCTTACCGATGGGGAAGGGCAGGAGTGATGTCTTGAGTGTATCAGTTCTAGTGTGTTAGCAGTGTTATCTTACTCTTAGTGGTGCTTTGGAGAGTATTTAAGTTTCGGTTATGTTTTTGAGGTTTAGTGGTTGTTATCCCAGTTGTAATAAGTTGATTTGAGATTATTGTATCAGTTGTGGTTTGTTTAATGATCAGTTAGTTATTCCCTTTTCATAGCACTTGTGTATATTTAGATTAATTCTCTCTCTTGCCAGCTTGTTTCTGACTGTACGTCCCGATATTCCGCGTCGGGGCGTGACAGTTTAGTTGGTATCAGAGCCCTAGGTTTCACATTCCTAGGTTCCCTAAGTTTAGGTTTTCTTGCATTGCATCCCAATAACCGGTATATCAAAAGGTGTTGTCCGAACGTTAGGCTACGCCTATCGGGAAGGTCGCACACTTGCGCGAGTGGTCTTCGGATCGATTATCTCCGCCAGGTACCGAGTTTTGGTCGTGTCTAGGTGCATTAGATCCCTAACCTTGTAAAAGTCTAGAACCCGACCTGGTGAGATTGGGTAGAAACTTGGGTTAAGTTCGTTCCTTAATCGTGTTATTATCTATCTTATTGAACCTAAGTAATCTATTTCTCGTGTAGATGGCAGCTGATCGTGCTGAATGGAGGAACCTGCAGCGCACGGTTCAAGGCCTTACTCAGGCCCTTCAACAGGTAGCTCAGGCAGGAGCAGCACAGCATGGCACCGGTGATCTATACCGGAACTTCCGAGGGATGAATCCGCCAAGGTTTGCGGGTTCGACCGACCCCGACCAAGCCGAGCACTGGCTAGATGAGATGGGGAGGATCTTTGAAGTTATGCAATGCACCAACCAGGAGCGTGTCCTGTTGTCCACATTTCAACTGGAACATGATGCACGTACTTGGTGGGATTCTATCAAGGTGACTCTCGGTGACCGGCAGGTTACGTGGGAAGAGTTCGAGGAATTCTTTAACAGCAAGTATTTTTCTGACCGAGTGCAAGAGAAGAAAGCGGCAGAGTTCGCGGCCTTGAAACAGCGAGGTTTGTCCGTGGCAGAGTATGAGACTCAATTTGCACGGCTTTCTCGTTATGCTACTCATCTCATTTCTACCGAGAAAATGAAGGCGAAGCGCTTTCTTAATGGATTGAAGCTTCATTATATTAATCAATTGGCACCGATGGAGATTTCCACTTATTCTGAGATGGTGAGAAAAGCTCAAGTTCTGGAGGATACTTTAGAAATGACGGAGAGAATCCGTGGAAATGGCACCAGGAAGGAACAACCTACGGGTTCCGGGAGTGTCAAACCCGGGTATACCAAGAAGAGGCCTGTTAGTGGACCTGGTTCGTGGAGCGGGTCCGGATCATGGAAAGGCAAGATGCCGAAGCGTGAAGACAAGAAGCCTGGCCCTATCGTTCCATACATGGGCGTTTGCAAGTTTTGTAATAATCCTGGCCACAGGGTGGAGGATTGCTGGCGCAAGCTAGGCGCATGCCTACGATGTGGAAGCAAGGAGCACCGTATCTCTGATTGCCCTCGTATGTCTGAGCAAGCTACCCCAGCAAAACCGCAAGTCTTCAAGAAACCACAAGGCAAACTCCAAGCTCTGCATGCTGATGAAGCAGGAACAGCCGAGGATGGTGGACTCGTCGAAGGTACTCTCATTATACTCGACAAGCCAGCATTTGTTCTTTTTGATACTGGTGCCACGCATTCATTTATTTCTCGGAGATTTGCTAAGTCATTAGCTGTAGAACCTATTTTGATGAATTCTCCGTTAGAGATATCAACCCCTATTGGTACTAGATCGGCGATCCAGCATTTCTATCCTTCTAGTAAGGTTATGATGGGTGAGCAGAACTTTCCAGCTGATTTAGTTTGCATGGATATGAAGGATTATGATGTAATCCTAGGAGCAGATTGGTTGGCTAGATATGAGGTTAACGTTCACTGCAGTTCTAGCTCCGTGTCTTTTACTAGACACCCTGGACTTTCTTTTGTGGGAGTTAAGCACCATAACTCCGTACCGCTTATCTCGGCTCTTCGAGCTGATAAGCTGATGAGGCGAGGATGTGAGGCTTTTCTAGCCTTCGTCTGTACAACTCCTGAGCAGCAGATGGAGATTAAGGACATTTCTATTGTCCGAGATTTTCCTGATGTCTTTCCAGAAGAACTACCAGGACTTCCGCCTGAGCGGGAAGTTATCTTTTCTATTGATCTTATTCCTGGCACATCTCCTATTTCCAAGGCTCCTTATCGTATGTCTCCTGCGGAACTGAGGGAATTGAAGCAGCAGCTGATGGAATTGCTTGAGAAGGGCTTTATTCGTCCTAGCACTTCTCCGTGGGGAGCCCCTGTGTTATTTGTCAGGAAGAAAGATGGTTCGATGAGGTTGTGCATTGATTATCGGCAATTGAACCAGCAGACTGTCAAGAATAAATATCCATTGCCGAGGATTGACGAGTTATTTGACCAGATAGCGGGAGCTCAGTATTTCTCTAAGATCGATCTTCGATCTGGATATCACCAGTTGCGGATTAAGGAAGAGGATATCTATAAAACGGCTTTCCGTAGCAGGTATGGTCATTTTGAATTTGTCGTTATGCCTTTTGGTCTAACGAATGCACCGGCAGCTTTCATGCAGTTGATGAACAATGTATTTCGGCCCTATCTTGATCAATGGGTCGTGGTCTTTATTGATGACATCTTGATCTATTCCAAGAGTGAAGTGGAGCATGCTGAACATCTGAGGATGGCATTGCAGTTATTGAGAGATCATCAACTTTATGCCAAGTTCAGTAAGTGTGAATTCTGGCTGCAAGAGGTGTCCTTTCTCGGACATATTATCACCAAGGATGGTATTTCTGTTGATCCTTCGAAGGTTGAGGCAGTGAAGAATTGGGAGCAGCCTACTAGTGTGATGGAAGTTAGAAGTTTCTTAGGCCTGGCAGGCTATTACCGAAAATTTATCCAGGATTTCTCTAAGATTGCGGTACCTATGACAAGGTTAACCCGCAAGGAGAACACGTTTGATTGGTCAGACGATTGCCAGCCAAGCTTTCAGACTCTGAAGGAGTGTTTGACTACTGCACCTGTATTGGCTTTACCTTCTGGTGAAGGAGGTTTTGTTGTTTATACTGATGCTTCAGGTATCGGCTTAGGCTGTGTACTCATGCAGCATGGGAAGGTGATTGCCTATTCTTCTAGGCAGTTGAGTTAGTACGAGGAGAATTATCCTGTTCATGATTTGGAACTTACAGCAGTCATCTTTGCTTTGAAGATTTGGAGGCATTACCTGTATGGAGAAACCTTCACAGTATTTTCAGATCATAAGAGTTTGAAGTATTTATTCTCTCAGAAGGAACTCAATATGCGGCAGCGCAGATGGTTGGAGTATTTGAAAGACTTTGACTTCTCGATTGAGTATCATCCTGGCAAGGGTAATGTTGTGGCAGATGCATTAAGCCGGAAGCCGGTAGCTAGATTGTCAAGTCTTATGTTACAAGAATGGAGGTTATTGGAATAATTGTCCAGCCTGGATCTTAATATTGACAATGATCGGGTTATGATTGCTCAGATCCAACTTAAGCCCGAATTGTTGATGGAAATCAAGTCCTTGCAAGATAATGATCCCGAGCTGGTAGAGATCAAGGGAAGCTTGAGCAGCAGACCTGACTTCATGTTGGCTGACGATGGAAGATTATTATTCAAGGGCAGAACTTGTGTACCTGACGAAGCCGCAATAAAGAACAAGATTCTTGAGGAAGCTCATAGATCCAGATATACTATTCATCCTGCGGCACTAAGATGTACAGAGATTTGAAAAGATCCTTTTGGTGGCCGAATATGAAAAGAGAAGTTGCAGATTTTGTGAGTAGATGCTTAGTATGTCAACAAGTTAAGGCCGAACATTTCAGACCGGCAGGGAAATTGAAACCACTCGACATACCCCAATGGAAGTGGGAAAGCATTGGCATGGATTTCATTATGGGTCTACCTAGGACTCGTGGTGGATTTGATGCGATATGGGTGATTGTTGACCGATTGACAAAGTCAGCTCATTTCTTACCAATTAAGTCCAAGTGGACGATTGATGTATTGGCTGCTTTGTATTTGAAGAAGTGGTGAGACTCCATGGCATTCAGTCAGTATTGTGTCTGATAGAGACCCCAGATTTACTTCACATTTCTGGAAGGGACTGCAAGAGTCTCTTGGTACTCGTCTGAATTTCAGTACTGCTTTTCATCCGCAGACCGATGGACAGACTGAAAGAACCAACCAGATAGTGGAAGATATGCTTAGAGCATGCATGATTGATTTTGGAGGCAGTTGGAGTGATCACTTGGCATTGATTGAATTCGCCTACAACAACAGTTACCAATCCAGCATACAGATGGCTCCTTTTGAAGCATTGTATGGTAGGAGTTGTCGTTCTCCGTTATGTTGGGATGAGGTAGGTGAGAAACAGTGGCTTGGACCGGATCTTGTCTCAGAATCATCACAGAACATACGTATTATCCGAGACCGGTTACAAGTAGCCCAGTCAAGACAGAAGAGTTATGCCGACAACAGAAGAAGAGCATTGGAATTTCAGGTTGGCGAGCATGTGTTCTTAAAGGTCTCTCCGACGAGAGGGATCCGAAGATTTGGCATTCATGGCAAGCTGAGTCCGAGATACATTGGTCCATTCGAGATTCTAGATAGAGTGGGAGAGGTGGCATACAGACTGGCTTTACCGCCGCAATTGTCGGGCGTACACAATGTCTTCCATGTGTCTATGCTACGGAAATATGTGTACGACCCCACTCATATCATTCAGCAGGTGGATTTTGAACTGAAGGAAGATTTGACTTATGAGGAAAGACCTGTCAAGATTCTGGACCGGAAGCAACAGCAACTCCGGAATCGTTCGATACCGATGGTCAAGATTCAGTGGAGTCGGCGTGGGACCGAAGAAGCTACATGGGAGTCTGAAGAGACTATGCGGAAGCGGTATCCCGATTTATTCTAGGTGAGCGATCTTTTTCCCGACTCTCAGTTTTAGTGCAGTGAATTTGGGGGACCAAATTCCTTTAAGTAGGGGAGGGTGTAAGACCCCGAATTATTTAATTGAGCCCAATATATTTATTAAGCTTTTATTAATTAAGAATTGAATTTTTATTGAATTAATAATTGAATTTCAGATTTATTAATATTTAATTCGTTAGAAATAGAATAAGTGAAAATCCGACTACCTTATAAAAATCCATAAAAATAGTAAACAGGTTAAGGTCGATGTAGATAACAACTTTGTCTTCTGTCATTAAGCCATTAAAAATCCGTGGTTAGATCTAATTGGAGATTTAGCCCAAAAGTGCACACTTTTTAACCCTTACCTAACCTTAGTTTAAAACGTAAAATTAGGGCTTAATACTCAACCAAATTAGCTCAAATCAGTGGCAAATGAACGGTCACGAGCTAAGGATTAATAGCCCTCAATCAATTCGACACAAACCTAACCCTAACACGTGGTGTCGGTCGGCCTTTGATGAAGTCAACCATGGCGGCGCCGTTTTCCAACACCTAACTTGCGTGGTCGATTGCTCCCAGCTCCGAAGTCTCCAGAGGCTCTATGAGCTATCAAATTAAAGCTCTTCAAGTCTACTTTCATTTGGCGGCTGTGGGGTTTGCTGAAGTTTCAGATCTAGGAAGATCTTGCTCGATTTGTGGAGGTGGGTCGGCAGCCGTCGTCCTCCTTCCTCTCCTCTTTGTTCCATCGATTGAGGTAGGTTTCCTTAACCAAAATCAGCTTATGAATATAGCAAATTGTTTCTCTCGACGAGATCTTTCTAATGGTGGTAAAAGCCCCAATTTTCATTAGGTATCCAAGGAGATATCACGGGTTTTCTAAGGTGCTGTCCAGTTCGTTCTTCATTCTAGGGTTTTAAGTTCTCTCTTCGATTGAGGTAGGATCTAACAGCCAAACTCTAATTAATATACATGGATGTAATCATCATCTTGTTAGCTTTCATTTGGCATAGAAATCCCTAATTTTCATTGAGCATGTTTAGAGTATTTTGGATCGAAGTAAGTGTATGTCTAGAACTTGATTTATATTGTGACCCTTTGAGTTAGAGCTTGATTGCGGGCTGATTTTGAGTTATAGATCTTGATCTACATATAGCTTATAATACATGGTTGGATTCAGCATTGAGTTAGCTTTCTTTTGATGTAAGAAGCCCCAAATTTCGTTGTAAATATTGAGAGAATTTTAAGATTTAGTAGAAGTATGTCAAGAACTAGGTTTTTCATGTGTTTATCATATATAGGTTGTGATTTAATTGATTTCTGTTGAAATTCGTGTTTTAAAGCTCATGTATTATGACCCTAGTATGTCTATTAAGATTCCTAGAGCATGTGGTTAAGATCCCAACTCAATTGGATCTCAATTGGGTGAGTTCATACGTTTTCCGGAGGCTACGGCCGTTTTTGTTCTTGCAGGGGTCGACCCCTGGGGTCGACCCGTTTTCTGGAAGCCCTGGCAGGCCCGAGGGTCGACCCCAGGGGTCGACCCATCCAGCACCCAGCAAGGGTCGACCCATGGGGTCGACCCATAAGGCAAAAATGTGGGGGTCGACCCATAGGGTCGACCCATTCTGCAGGATTTGTGGGGGTCGACCCCAGGGGTCGACCCATGCATCTGGCAGACCCCGTTTTTACAGGGGTCGACCCCAGGGGTCGACCCATGTACCAGAAACCCAGTTTTTGTCGTTCTTCGACCCGAGGATCGATCCGGATCATTAGGGGATCGACCCATTTAACTTAGACCAATTGAAAATTATATTCTGGAAGAACCAGTGACCTATTCAGGAAACCTTATGATTTCAATTTGCATTGGTTCCTACGTTCTATCATGGTGTAAAAACATGCCGTTTATCATTTTCATTTCAACACATACATTGGTTAAATAGAAACCCACATGAGTATTGGTTAATGGTATAACTAAATTGCTGTTAATATATGCTATTTCACTCCTGTGTGAGTTTGTTCTTTGCCTTATCATCTTGAATCATCATTTGGCAAATTGGTTTAATGCAAATGGTAATGGATAATCCTTGATATATTAACTTGGTAATTAGGATTAAATTGATTGTTAAGTTGCTGTTTTAGTCATTATTACCCAGTAAAAATGGATTTCTTACACACCTGAACGGTACACTGTCAGCCGTTCTTTCTTGACCTCACGGACCAAGCTTTGGTCCAGTTCTTGTAATGCGGCACCGAAGTGACCGTATAAACCGAGTTTTTGTTTTGAATCCAAGGACATGTTAGTCCTTAATTCTCGTACTTATGACAGTAATTCCTCTGATTAATTGGCCATTAAAAATTGACTGAATGTCTGGACGGGTGGGACTTTGGACCCATTAAAATCAATGCCATCGCGTCATAGGGGCCCGGTCTGGTCCTGGGGAGAGCGCCCGAAAAATTATTGAGCCCATGGGATGTTAATGACATGGTGGGGCATTGCACCGAATACTTGACTTGCTTGTTGCGTCTATGACAAAAATCTCTTGTTACTTGTTACTTGATCGTGTTTGAATGGATGTTAAATTACTTGCTTGATTGGCCAATTCTTTACTACTGTCTCTTGTTATATCTCCTGTTGTAAATTCTTGTACTTGTTATCTTGTTAATTCTTGATATCACATATTTCTTGACCTTGTAAGATCTTGTTATTACTGTTGTTTCTTTATATCGTTATCGTCTTTATTTCTTTTTAGCATGACATATCAAAATGTAATTAACTTGTTAATCATGTAAAGTTGCCTGTTATTTCCTACTGAGCGTCAGCTCATAGTTGTGTTTCCCCCCTTTCCAGGCTTTTCAGGTGATGCGCTTACCGATGGGGAAGGGCAGGAGTGATGTCTTGAGTGTATCAATTCTAGTGTGTTAGCAGTGTTATCTTACTCTTAGTGGTGCTTTGGAGAGTATTTAAGTTTCGTTTATGTTTTTGAGGTTTAGTGGTTGTTATCCCAGTTGTAATAAGTTGATTTGAGATTATTGTATCAGTTGTGGTTTGTTTAATGATCAGTTAGTTATTCCCTTTTCATAGAACTTGTGTATATTTAGATTAATTCTCTCTCTTGCCAACTTGTTTCTCACCGTACGTCCCGATATTCCGCGTCGGGGCGTGACAAGCTTGCTCCGCTGTCAGTGACGATCTTACCTTTGAGTCGTCTGAGTCAAGGATCGTTACGTTGTAGGTCTAGTTACTTTGTCCAGAGTCTGTTGGCAGTTGTCTTGCTACCTTGGTGCTTCGTAGTACGTGCGACAGTGCTTCTTTGCCTATTTGTACTACATCACTCTTATTTCCGAGTCTCTGTGTCTAGTGAGCCTCCTTTTGTTGTTTCCCTAAGGCCTTGAGTTGTCGACCCGCCTGAGGATGGCGGAGGGGTGTTCCCGTCACACGGTTTGTAAGCTAGTTCCGTGGGCTCCCGGCTAGTGGTAGCGTCCTATCGAGGGAGAAAACTAGCTAGAGGACCTGGCTTAGGCAAGAGCCAGTGTGTGCACACGTTGTCAGGGACTGAGGACTTGCATCGACGGGCGTGACCCTGACTAGTTACTTGATTCGGTTGTTCCTGTTTGGTTCACTGCGTGTCTGCGACTCTGCTGTGGCTTCAGCGGTACTGTAGGCGAGACACTCGGGGCGTAGCATAAGATGTTAGTGGACGCAGCTGGATGTTCTCCTTGTGAGGAGGCACTTCCGTCACGTGATACGTGACTCTTCGTGTTCTTCACGTTTCTTGTGCGTCGTGACCTTTCCGTGTTAGCCCACTCGTGGACCTACTCGAGGTCAGTGTCATGTTGTGTGCACGACGTCTTAGTCATGTGTGTCGTCTAGTCTGTCCTTCGTCTGTCTGGGTCTTTCCTAGACTTTTTGTCTGTCCTTGCTGGTCTTCATCTTAGGCCTGGCGGTGTGTCGACAGATCGGTAACTCTTGACTTTGTCAGATCGGAGTCACCCTTCTGTCACTGCTTGGAGTAGTTTGGGGTGCCGATATTAGTTCGGCAGCCGCTTGTCTGGTGCGGATTCTCCCCCTTTCCTACTTGTTCCCTACTCCTGCTATTCCCATTCTTTTTACAGCTTGGTAGTGTAGCTTTTCTTGCTTTGCTACTACTGTTGCTTTCTGTTCCGTGTGCTACGTGTTTTTCAGTGGGGATCCGCGTGACCCCTACTGAGTCTCTGTTTAGAGACTCACCCCTGCTTTTCAGGTGGGTGGCGTCGTCTCTGTTCGTGGTTCCTGGTGTGGCACGTCTGTAGCTGCCAGCGGTACCTACGTCGGGTTTCCCCCGACCTCAGTGTACGTTCTTTTTCTGTGGCCTGTACTTGTCTTTAATTTTCTAGACTGGACTCTGATGTAATTGTTAAATTGAACTGTTAATTAAAAAGTAATTTTATTTATGCTACTTTAGCAAACCGATCTAATGAAATTTAATTGCTTACTGTACTATCTCTGTGGCTTCAATGTACTACACGACAATCCTTTTTCCCTTCGGAGCTTTACCGCTCTTGGGAGGCCTCGCGGGTTCCAAGTGATATCAGGTGTATTCGGTAGTCCTATCGGGTATATCTGGTATCCGGGATCCGGGTCGCCACATATTGGTATCAGAGCAGTGTTATGAGATGTTCGGAGTTCTTTTCTGAGCTATCAGAGCATTGTTGTGTGAAGTACATGGGAATCCGAGATATACAGTATCCAGAGTCCTGTAAGTCCAGTACAGGTTGCGATGATTTGTCGCGTTGTTTTCTCCATGTGTTGTTCAGGTTGCTATTGACCTTTGGCCTTGGTCTGATGATCGTACACGTTCTCACGTTGTTTTGGTCATCTCGGCTTGAGTCTGTTCAGCTCCTGATGTGTTTTCGCTTCTGGTGAAGTGCTCGATTTGATTCCGTGTTTAAGAAGTTGCTCAGGCAAGCTAGGATTTTCCCTTCCTAGTGAGCTTTCGTGGTTGAGCTTATTGCTTCTTGTCCCTTCTGGTGGAATCTTTCCGTGGTTTGCCTTGGAATTGCTATCTTGGCGATGCTTTTGTCCTGTGTCTGCTTAAGTGTGGACAGTGTTTATTCTAAGCCTGATCTGTTCTTTGCTATACGGTTGCTTGGCTTTGGACTCCAATATGGTGTTAAGAGCCGTTGTGCACCGTGTTTGTCGTGTTGTGTCCAGCGGCCGATCTATTGTGAAGGCTCATTTACCGTTTTCAGGACGTGAAGGTAAGCTGAGATTAGCATTTTCTTTGTGCCTTGTGCTGAAGCTGGTACTCCTCTTCTTTGCACTGAGGCTTCTTGTGATCAATTGTTCGCTGGATCAGTACTCGTCGCGCGTTATATTACGATTTTCATGAATTACGATGTCGTCGTACGTGTGTTGGGATGCGGATACCGAGATATTTTCTGGTGCCTGCGTGCATTGTTGAGTGCGCAGTTGAAGCGTGTGGGCTGGTTACCCACGGGCTCAGGATCGTTGGTGGTAAGATTCTGGCCAGTCGAGAGGTTTGTTCTTTCTCGATGTGACTTTGTCTTGACTTCCTGTGCCTTGACGTTGTTGTTGCCGTGCCGTGCTATTATTGGACGCATTTCTGGTGTTGGCATTGGCATTTGCGAGTGTTGGGGAATCTGTCGGCATTCCTTACTGATTGAGTACCCTCTGTTCAGCATTCTTTCTCATGGGTGTTGTGCTCTCGAGGCGTGAGCGTGGTCCTTGAGGTGCATTCCCTGAGATTGTCGTTTCTCGTTGTCGTGGGTCCTTTCTTGGTGAGCAGTCTGATGCGTGACCCGTCCCTTGTGGTTGTGTGTTCAGCAGTTCTTGTGCCTTGATGTGACCTTGCTTGCAGTTGTGTTCCATGGTTCTGTGTTCTGTACGGAGCCGGAATCCTGCAAGTGCTGTTGTCGTCCTTTTATTACTGTTTCTCTATGATTTTGTGTCTCTGTCTTGGACCATGGTCTTGTCAGTTAGCTTGCTATACTCCCTTTTCCTGGTAGAGTTAGCTTGCGACTCGATCAGACGTAATATCCGAGTGAGTGCTAACTTGATTGTGTTTGTGGTCCGGTGTTGTTGTCGTTGGCGTCTTTTGTGCCAGGTGTTCTCTGTCACCTTTGGCACTGGAGCCGATGATGTGGTCGAGCTGTCAGCTAAGAGGACTGTGTCTCCTTGCGTAAGCTGCTGCTTGTCGTGCTATCGTTGTGTTCTTCGGTATCGGTTGTCTGTTGTTGTGACATGTATCGTGTCTCCATTTCTGGTGAGACGTAAGTGACGTTTCCTTGTTTCGGAGGTGTCTAACTTGTGTTCACTTGTGTCGTGCTCGATCCAGAGCGTGTGCTCGTGATTATAGTCTGACGATGTTCCTCTGAGCTATATTCCTCGAGATTTGTGTCATTTTCGTTGTTGTACTGTCGGGTTGTTCTTCCCTGCTTACCCTTGCTAGTCCTTAAATTTTGAGGATGAAATTTCTTAAAGGAGGGGAGGATGTAATGCCCTGGATCCTTAATAGGTCTTGTTGGATCTTTATGGGGATCTTTCGGATCTGTTTCGGTGAGTTTTTGGTCGCTTTTGTGGCTTCCGAGTTGAGCTTTACGCCCGTGTGGGTTTTTCTCTCGTACTAGTTACGGAACCCTACGGTGAGTTTACTTGTCAGTTCATTAACTTGCGGATGCTACAACGACGATGTACTTTTGGAGCCGGTCGTTTTGACTATTTTTACATATTTTTCGAAGTTAGGCCCAAAAATCGGATTTTTCAGAAATTAGGAAAATTCCTAATTTTCTTTTCTATTTCTTTTCCTTCCTCTCTCCTCCCATCTCATTTCGCTGTCGCCTTCTCTCTCTCTCCCGTTTCTCTCCCGTTTCACCTTCTCGACTCCGGGTGCAGATGGAGGACCTAGGGGCGAGTGCTGGGGATGTTGTGGAGCTGATTGGGTGCGCGACGGAGCGAAGATAGAGTGGTTTTGGCGTGATCCTGAACGGTGGATTCAAAGCAGGCGTTTGAGCTCGCGACGCGGTTTTCGATGCGATTTAGTCCCTGCGGGGCACAGTTTCTTCGGTGGAGGTAGGGTGACGGATCACCACTTCTCCCTGCCCATTTTTCCTGCCATTGCACGTTGTTCGGTGTAGAAACGACTGAGTTTGGGCTTGTTTAGCCTAAACCGTGATTTTTGGGTTTTGTAGGGTACGCCGGAAAATGGCAACCATTTGCGACGTAGTTAGTGTCAAATTGACCGCTGGGATGTCTGGATCCCATTCATGTTAGTTCGTGTCGATCGGTTGTCATTCGAGGCCGGTAGGAGTCCGGGAACCTCGGTGACTCGTTTTGGGTCGAATCGTTAGATACGCCCCGATCTTGCGTTTTACCGCGTGCATGTGGGCTTTTTAGCCTCCAGATGTCATTTGCCATCGTGTAGCTTTGTTTCCCCTGCGCTTCGGCGTGAATGGGGCGTGGAATGGCCCGATTTGGCGTTTCCATTATTTTCCCGCCGTGGCCGGTGTAGCGGTCGTATCAGAGACCGTCACAGTCTCTGACCACCCTACGATAGACTGCCACAGTGTCTGTTCGTTTTATATTTTTCGTGGTTGTGAGAGTGTGACGGCCCAGGTGTGGTGCGTCACAGCTCCCTGACGCGTCCCGGAGTACGCGTCACAGCTATTTTGTCGTCTTGTGTTTTGGTTAAGTCGCTTCCACTGACGCGCGTGCCCTAGTACGTCAGGCTCATGTAACGCGCCTGCCCCAGGCCGTTACGTTCTGTTTGACCGGATTTGACCGGGTCAGTCGGTTCGTGTAGCGGCTGTGCCCCTGTGCGTCACAGTTGTGTAACGCGCCTGCCACAGGCCGTTACACTCTGTTTGGCTGAGCTGGGTGGCTGTGTCTGTTAGCTCTAACGGCCCTGCCCCCGTGCGTCACGGCGTTGTAACGCGTCCGTCATGGACCGTTACGTGCTGTTTGTCTGAGTTTTCAGACTTGGGTCTATTGGCCCGGACGCGTCTGCTCCCGTGCGTTAGGTTGGCGTAACGTGCTTGTCGTCGTTCGTTAGGTCGCTGTAACGCACCTACCCTGGTGCGTTACGTGGCTCGCGTTTTGGTTTTGTGCCTGTTGACTCTGACGCGCCCGCCCGGGTGCATCAGGCGCTTGTAACGCCCCTGTGGTGGTGCATTACAACCCTGTTGTGGCCGTGATGGCCGTTGGGTGTTCAGTGTTCGCCCGTGTGTTGGGCAGTCGTAGGCTGGTGTTCTAGGGCTGTGTTTGTGTGGCAGTGGTCTTCTGGATCGGTCGGTTTAGGTGACTAGGTGTGGTCTTTTCCCTGACTGCGATAGTTCCCTAACGACGCAATCTAGAATTGCCAATGTCCTTGCCTCTGGTTGCGTGACGGCTGTTCCTTGACTGCGGAGTCTGCCTAGTGGTTAAATGACGGTCCGTTCTGCCAGAGCGTTGTTATTGTCGTTTCGATTTCTGCTTGTCTTGGCTTGGTCTCGTGGTTTGCCCGTGACCCGTGGGTGTCTGTTGACGTCCTATGAGGGCAGTAACCATGATGGGACAGCCAGGAGTGCTTGTGCATGCCGTGTTTTGTGTCGGTGTCGTCTGGCTCCGGTCAACCGGGGGTTACCCAGGGGTTGACAGGTAGCTTTGTGTGTCTCGGCAGTTCTGTCCAGCTCGAGACATTGGTTCTGGATACCTCGAGGTGTTGTCTTACCTCGGTCCGTGTGTCCAGGCGTGTCTGAGGGTCCTTGGTGTTCCCTCAGGTCTCCGTGAGTCATTTTCTGCGAGTGTTATTTCGCGTGGCTTAGGATTAGACCGATTGGCGGCTTGCTCCGCTGTCACTGACGATCTTGCCTTTGAGTCGTCCGACTCAAAGATCGTTACGTTGTAGGTCTAGTTGCCTTGTTCTGAGTCTGTTGGCAGTTGTCTTGCTGCCTTTGTGCTTCGTAGTACGTGCGACAGTGCTTCTTTGCCTGTTTGTACTACAGCACTCTTGTTTTAGAGTCTCTGTGTCTAGTGAGCCTCCTATTGTTGTTACCCTAAGGCCTTGAGTTGCCGACCCGCCTGGGGATGGCGGAGGGGTGTTCCCGTCACACGGTTTGTAAGCTAGTTCCGTGGGCTCCCGGCTAGCGGTAGCGTCCTACCGAGGGAGAAAACTAGCTAGAGGACTTGGCTTAGGCAAGAGCCAGTGTGTGCACACGTTGTCAGGGACTGAGGACTTACGTCGACAGGCGTGACCCTGACTAGTTACTTGATTCGGTTGTTCCTGTTTGGTTCACTGCGTGTCTGCGACTCTGCCGTGGCTTCAGCGGTACTGTAGGTGAGACACTCGGGGCGCAGCATAAGACGTCAGTGGACGCAGCTGGCTGTTCTCCTTGTAAGGAGGCACTTCCGTCACGTGATACGTGACTCTTCGTGTTCTTCATGTTTCTTGTGCGTCGTGACCTTTCCGAGTTAGCCCTCTCATGGCCCTACTCGAGGTCAGTGTCATGTTGTGTGCACGACATCTTAGTCGTGTGTGTCGTCTAGTCTGTCCGTCGTCTGTCTGGGTCTTTCCTAGACTTTTTGTCTGTCCTTGCTGGTCTTCGTCTTAGGCCTGGCGGCGTGTCGACAGATCGGTAACTCCTGACTTTGTCAGATCGGAGTCGCCCTTCTGTCGCTGCTTGGAGTAGTTTGGGGTGCCGAGATTAGTTCGGCAACCGCTTGTCTGGTGCGGATTCTCCCCCTTTCCTACTTGTTCCCTACTCCTGCTGTTCCCTTTCTTTTTACAGCTTGGTAGTGTAGCTTTTCTTACTTTGCTACTACTGTTGCTTTCTGTTCCGTGTACTGCGTGTTTTTCAGTGGGGATCCGCGTGACCCTACTGAGTCTCTGTTTGGAGACTCACCCCTACTTTTCAGGTGGGTGGCGTCGTCTCTGTTCGTGGTTCCTGGTGTGGCACGTCTGTAGCTGCCAGCGATACCTGCGTCGGGTTTCCCCCGACCTCAGTGTACGTTCTTTTTCTGTGGCCTGTACTTGTCTTTAATTTTCTAGACTAGACTCTGATGTAATTGTTAAATTGAACTATTAATTAAAAAGTAATTTTATTTCTGCTACTTTAGCAAACCGATCTAATGAAATTTAATTGCTTACTGTACTATCTCTGTGGCTTCAATGTACTACACGACAATCCTTTTTCCCTTTCGGAGCTTTACCGCTCTTGGGAGGCCTCGCGGGTTCCAAGTGGTATCAGGTGTATTCGGTAGTCCTACCGGGTATATATGGTATCCGGGATCCGGGTCGCCACAATGCTCATGCGGGGCGAGGCTTCTTCTATCTTCAGGCGAGGCGGGGGAGGAGCTGTGTGTCCCTCTCTGGGAAGGACTCTTCTCACAAAGGGTGGAAGACCCAGTACTTTTGGGTGGGCCCGTCGGCAGTTGGTGTAGTCTGGGATTTCTCGACGGCGCCTAATTTTCATCTGAACATCCCTCCGAAGCAGGCTGTGTTCTCTCCGGAGGTGGAAGAGGAGGCTGCTATCCTTCAGCAGAATTGCCGGGAGACTGGTGATTTTGTGACTTCTTCCAACATTGAGGGTTACCTCAGTCGAGCGCTGTCGTCGACAGGTAAGGAGTTCGCAGACTTGGTCTTCCTTCTTGCTGAGTTGGGATCTTCTTGCTCTTAATCTGCTTTCTGTGGTTCAAACACGAGGCGAGCGGTCGAGGAGGAGGCACCTCAGTCGGAGTTGGAGGTCATCGACTTGGATGAGGTGCCAGCTCCGGATGGCCTTCATCCTTCAGAGGGTTCGTCCCGTGCTGGGGATAAGGGCAAGCGGGCGGCTCAGGACGATGCCTCCGAGCGCCGGGGTGTCAAGCGCAAGGATCCCGTGACCAAGCTGCTACGGTCTTCGATGCAGGCTCAGTCCGCTGAGAAGAAACGAGCGAGGAAGGAGGAGGTCGTCCGTGCGTCTGGAGGAGATTCCCTGTCGGCTCTCCCCTCATTTGAAGAAGAGGGGGCTGAGGAAGGAGGGATCGTTGCCGATGCCGAGGCGCCGAGCGTGGCGGAGGGGACGCCAAATGAGGGGGTCCGTCCCCAACAGGTCGAGGTTGGAGGGTCGCAGGAGGAGGCGACTCGATCACAGCTGACCGAAACTGGGGAGGTACACGGTGGGGGTGCTCACGTCGAGCCGACCGGTGGGGCCCCTGGGACGGGTTTGCCCGAGGGAGATGCCCCGGTTCTAGCTGCTCCGATGAGAGCTTCCCCCCCTTCTACCAGCACCTTCAGCGTCTGGGCTTCTCTGTACCGGGCGTGCCATTCCTTAGCTTCTCGAGACTTGCAGGAAAAAGTCCGGAGGGGTCCCCCCTCTTCGCTGTTTGAGCAGATTATGGAGGGAGGGCTAATCCTGGCCCAGCTGGGGGCTGAAGCTGTGGATGCGTACGCTCGGGTAGAGTCCGAGCGGGAGACTCTCCCGTGGGCCCGTGGTGTGCTCGATCGGTAGGTCGAGCGTCTGACCCTTAATCTTGGAGATCTTCGTCGGGAGATCACTCCGCTCCGAGCATTGGCGGAGTCAAGCCAAGTTGAGGCTCGGTCTTTGGCGGAGCAGCTGGCTTAGGCTTGTCGCATGGGCGATCGGAAGAGTGAGCTACTGGAGTCGGAGCACAAAAACCAGGTCGACCGCGACGACTAATGGAGGGCCGAGAGAGAGGGGCTCCAGGATCGAGTTTGGGCGACTGAGGGCTCGTGAACCGAGGTTGAGCAAAGGCTATCCGAGATTGAGAGAAGGTTGTCCGAGTCCGAGTGGTGGATAGCTAAGCTCGAGAGGAAGGCGGAGCTAGCTGGGAAGGAAGCGCTTGAGCAACATAAGTGCTTAGAGGCTTACCAGGTAGCTTTATAGCAGGCGGCCTTTCCTTATTACGAGTCAGGCTATCGACGGGGACTTCGGAAGGGCTTCTCCCAGGGCTATGATCGGGCCGTCCTGGATGTGAAGGCCCAATCGTCTCAGCTCTTTTTTCCTTCCGGTCAGCGCTATGACTCAGAGTGGGGCTCCACTGACTCTTCCCACTATACGTCGAGTGAAGAGGTGAGTTCGGTTCCGTCCGAGCGACCGCCAACTCCAGCATCCTTGGGAGGGCACACGACCGAGACAGTTCTCACACAGGTGGGGTCAGCGGCTGGGCCGGCCGTCGCTGAGAATATTGGGGGCAGATCGTCTGGTACCGAAGTAGCTTCGTCTGCTGAGCTTGTAGATGGGCCTGAGGCCTGATGAGATGGCTCTTTTCTTTCTTTCTTTCTTTTCCATATGTAGCTGAGCAAGGCTCTTTTTGGAAACTATAATAGTGACAGTATTGAATGCTGAATTGACTATTTCTTACCACTTTTTGTGTGATTTGATTGCCGTATCCGCAGTTGTTTGAAGAGGACGCCGATTTCCTACAGATCTTGCGCGCGCCGATCTGTCAGACAACTGTCATGGCATTGGCACCTTTCTATTTTTCCATACCGCCCTTAATGACTTGCCGCTTTGCGCGTCCCGCTGGGGGAATATCGGGAAATGAGGTAACCAACTCAGGGAAAGCCGTGGTAGCGTGTTTTGGGAAGAATCATTTAAAGCGATCAGCTTCCCCTTCGGCCTATAAAAGGTCCGAGGGGCGTCTCCTTTTCATTTCATCGCCTAAGGCCATTCCTGGCGGTTTTTCCCTTCCGTGAAGCGTTGTGCTGTTAGTCTTGGCGGAGCATGGAGGACATTTCAGAAGATGATGATGCCGATGGCCGTGGGAGGGAAGCTCCTGTTGTTTCGCTCTGGAAGAGGGTACGTCAGTCGGGGGTCACCCGCAAAGAGGGTTCGTCATGCCGGAGCATGTCGCACTCCTATCCCTGACCCGCCGATGCCATTCTAAGGGGAAGAGGGAGCCAACTAAGCTCCCTCCTTTTCGGGCCTTCCCTTGCCTCCTCGTCCATCTCTGCCATTTTTTCTTTCTCCCTCCCCTTTCACTCTTTGGAGGGTGCCTGCACTCTCTGCCTTCCAAAGAGCTGGCAGAGAGGAGGCCTTCACTTGTATTCCTTCCTCTTTTCTTTTTCCTCCGAGCCTTCTCAAACCAATGAAGCCGGCGACCCCTTATCCGAGCCAGTTTCTACACGAGGCAGAGTCAGTGGCTGGACGTGGGAGCGCCTACTGGGTTGGCCGAGCATTCTACTCGCGTTATAGTACCAGGAGATGTAATTTTCGTACATATATCGGCTACGGCCTTCTTGATGTACATCAAAGTTTAATCCGAAGAGAAGAATGGTGTTTATTCTACTTTGCTTACATGTGTATGCTTGCCGAATGTTCAAAAATAGAACTTGCGAAGATTTGTTGCATTCCACGTCCGAGGGATAAGTGTTCCTTCCATGGTGGAGAGTCGGTATGCTCCTTTCCCGAGCTTCTCGACCACTCGGTAGGGACCTTCCCAGGTAAGGGTCAGCATCCCCGCCGCCTCTAGTGGTCGAGATGCTTCGGCCTTTCTCAGGATGAAATCTCCTGGCTGAAAGTGCCTGTCTCGGACTCTGGAGTTGTAGTATCGAGTGATGCACCGTTGGTACTCCGTTGCTCGGATGCTAGCAATCTCTCGGATCTCCTCCGTCAAGTCGAGGTTCTCTCGCAATTTCTGCTCGTTTACCTCAGGTTCGAAGTGGACGACTCGGAGAGAGGGATTGCTGACCTCCAACGGAATTATGGCTTCCGCGCCATACACCAGTTGAAAAGGTGTTTCACCAGTAGCCGTTCTTGGAGTAGTTATGTGCGACCATAGTACGCTCGACAATTCCTCGAGCCAGCTTCCCTTGGCTTTGCCGAGCCTGGTTTTGATGCCTTTTAAGATAGTCTTATTGGCATTCTCGACCAGTCTGTTAGCCTGAGGGTGGACTACTGAAGTGAAGTGGTTGCGAATGTTTAGGTCAGCACATCTGTCTCTGAAATAATGAGAATCAAACTGCCGACCGTTATCGCTCACAATCACTCGGGGGATACCATAGCGACAGATGATCGATTTCCAAACGAAACTCCATACGACCGATTCGGTGATCCTGGTGGTGACTTCGGCCTCGATCCATTTAGTGAAATAGTCGATGGCGATGATGATGAACTTCTTCTGAGCTTGGGCCGTAGGGAACGGCCCCAGAACGTCGATCCCCCACCGAGCGAAAGGGTAAGGCTCGGCAAGGGTGATGAGCTCCGTAGCGGGCTGATGAATCTGGTGGATCACACTTCTGCACGTAGCTCGAGCAGTCACGCTGGAGAGTGGGCCACCAATGCCCCTACCGTAGCAGGATCCTGGCGAGCAATCTTCCTTCTTGGTGCGCTCCGCAGATGTCTTTGTGTACTTCCTGAATTGCTCGGCTGGCTTCGTCGGCGTTGATAGACTTGAGGAGAGGACCAGAGAAGGATCTGCGGTACAAGGCATCATCCAGCATGACGAAACGTCGAGCTTGGTACTTGAGCTTTCGAGCTTCCTGAGGGTCGGGGGGATCTAGAGAATCACGGAGCCAGGATATGTAGGGGGTCCGCCAGTCGCTCGAGGGTGCCGGGTCAATAGTCATAAGCTCAGATTCGACGCTTGGTTGCCCGCGCTCTTCGAGGAAGACCGATCGTGTACTAGCGGGGTCGGGCAAGGAGGTCAGTCGAGAGAGGGCGTCCGCTTGGGAGTCTTCCTCCCGGGCTATCCGGACTACCTCAAAGCTCTCAAAAAGTTGGGCCATCCTCTTGACTGCTTGGAGGTACTTGACCATTTATCCTTCCCAAGCTTCGTATTCACCGTTGACTTGGCTAGAGACAAATTTGGAGTCAGTGTGAATCCTGACTCGTTCGGCCCCCAGTCTTCGAGCCATCCTGGCTCCCGAGATGACGGCTTCATACTTCGAGGCGTTGTTGGATGCCTGGAAGTTGAACTTCAAAGCGTACCGAAGTTCCGCTCCTTCAGGGGACTTGAGGAGAATGCCGGCGCCGCTTCCTGTTGAGTTGGAGGATACGTCGACAAATAGATCCCAGGTAGGCCCGGTTGTTGGTGGAAGTGCTTCTTCAATTGGGACCGAGCTTTCAACGATGAAGTCTGCGAGAGCCAGTCCTTTAATAGCCGAGCGAGGGAGATACGAGATATCGTAGGCCCCGAGCATGATGGCCCATTTGACAAGGCATCCCGAGGCTTCAGGGTGAAAGAGAATCTTCTTCAGGGGTTCACCGGTCAATACGACGATGGAGTGCCCTTGGAAGTAGGGTCGGAGGTGCTTGGCCGAGGTAACCAACACTAGCACGAGTTTCTCGGTTGCGGGGTACCTTCTTTCGGCCTCATTAAGCACCATACTGGCGTAGTAAACGGGTCTCTCAACTCCTGCGTCGTTCCTGACCTGGACCGAGCTCACAGTAGAAGGGGTTGCCGAGAGGTAGAGGTGTATAACTTCGCCCTGGACTGGTTTGGACAGCACCGGAGGTGAGGCCAAGAATTCCTTGAGTTCAGCGAACGCCTTCTTACATTCCTCGTCCCAGGCGAACATAGCAGATGCTATTTTGGGTCCCCTCAACAATTTGAAGAAGGGTAGGTAACGTTCGGTCGCCCGAGACAGGAAACGGTTGAGTGCAGTAATGCGCCCCGTAAGGCGCTGGATGTCCTTGATGCAGGTGGGTGGCCGCATGTCCAGGATGGCCTGGACCTTATCGGGGTTGGCCTCGATTCCACGCTGAGTGACCAGGAAGCCTAGGAACTTCCCGAATTTGACTCCGAAGGCACACTTAGCGGGGTTGAGCTTCATGTTATGCTTCAGGAGAGTGTCGAAGGTCTCGGCTAAGTCGGCAAGGTGGTCTTTGGCCTTCGGTGTTTTGACGAGCATATCATCAATATAGGCATCGACGTTCCGACCGAGCTGTCCTTCGAATATGTGGTTCATCAGTCTTTAATATGTTGCTCCAGCGTTCTTTAACCTGAACGGCATCCGGGTGTAGCAGTGTACGCCGAAGTCGGTGATGAAGGCGGTCTTCTCGATGTCCTCCGGGTCCATCCTGATCTGATGGTAACCGGAGTAGGCATCCAGGAAGCTGAGTAGCTCATTGCCAGAGGTTGAATCGACCAGTTGATTGATGCTCGGCAGCGGGTAGCAGTCCTTTGGGGTAGCCTAGTTGAGATCGGTGAAATCCATGCACATCCGCCATTTCCTAGAAGCTTTTGGTACTAGGACGACGTTGGCGAGCCATGTAGGGTACAGAACCAGACGGAAGAGGCCAGTCTTCTGCCCCTTGATGACCTGCTCTTTGATGATTGCTTGCTTCTATGGGGAGTGCATTCTTTTGCGCTGTTGTACTGGCTTCGTTGCCGGGTCGAGGTTGAGCTTGTGCGTCACCACATCTCCCGGGATCCCGGGGAGGGGCTCATCGGACCATGCAAACCCTTGGATGTACTGCACAGGGAAATCTTTATATTTTTCTTGTTCCTCAAGTGGGAGCTCGGCTCCAATCTTTGCTCCTAGGGTCGAGTCACCGTTAAGGAAGACCGTTAGCAACTCGCCACCAGGCTTAGATGTTGCGGGTCCCTCTTCGGCTCCCTTTACCCCTTTATTCTTCCCTTCCGGCCTGGTGGCGTCAACCAAGACTATATAGCACTGTCTAGCCAATGCCTGGTTACCTCGAACTTCCCCCACGCCATATTTGATTGGGAACTTCATCTTTTGGTGAAAGGTAGAGGGCACCGCCTTCATTCGGCTGAGACTACCTTGGCCAAAGATGGCGTTGTATGCCGTCATCCCCTTAATCATAATGAAGTCTACCATAAACGTAACGGTTTTGGGTGGGGTGCCGATAGTAATAGGCAGGCTCAACGCTTCCTTGGGATAAGTAGCCTGGCCATTGAACCCACAGAGGGGGGTTCGGATCGGGCAGAGTTTAGATGGATTCTCTCCCATTTTGAGGAAACACTCGTAGGACAATACATCAGGGGCACTACCATTGTCGACTAAGATTCTGTTCACATTACAATGATTTATTGTGTCTGATATAACGAGAGCGTCGTCGTGCGGGGTGGTTAGTGTAATGCCCCAGAATTTTCAGATATTTTTCGGATCAGGATCCGTGGGTTTCGGATCATCTTTTCGCGGGTTGCGGATCGTGTCCGAGTGAGCTTTGGACTTTTTATACCAAATTGTCAGACCCATTGGTGGTGTGCCCGTGAATTTCCTTGGGTCCGTGGCGTGGTGAGGAGCACACCAGTAATTTTCTAAAATTTTCAGAGCACCATTGTGGGTCCCAGGTTGCCTTTTGGGTTTTACGCGTGTGTTTGTCTGTCGGACCTTCGGAACACTGTGCAGGGTGAACCGTTGCATTCTCTGACTCCGGGATAGCACCAGTGCGTTGTGCGTTTTCTGAGGATCGTAGAGGTAATTTTTCCTAATTTTTGGAATTTCTCAGAATTTTTGGGTTTTTCCTATATAAACCCTCCCACCCCTCTCTCTCTCCTCTCATTTCTCACTCTCTCACTCTCTCTCTTCTCCCACGCTCTCCTCTCACTCTCTCCTCTCCGACGGCCGACGGACTGAGGCGGGGGTGAGGCGGGGCGACGCGAGTGGGGAGGACGGCGTGGATGGGTCGAGGATCGAGGGACGGGGGCACGCTGAAGCCGGTTCGCGAGCGTGAGGCACCGGCGGGGTTTTTCGTGGGCGTTTCTTTGTGAATCGGCGTCCACGGTGCGTCGAATCTTCGGTGGAGGTAGGGAGATGGACCCTCAACTCGCGTACTTCATTTCTCACGAGTTTGTAGGCCGTGGTGAGCCGAGCGGGCTTATTCGAGAGATTTGGGGAAAACTCATGTTTTAGGGGTGTGAGCCGGATCTCCCATTTTACGGTGTTTTTGGTCGATTCAGGGGTTTAGATGCATGCCTAGGGGCTTGGGGAAGGTTTCCCCTTTTGTTTCCCCTTCACCTGGGGGTGAACGGGGCATGGAATGGGTCTTTCTACGATTTTCGCCGTTTACGGGCGCGGACTAAGAACGCGCTAGTCTCAGGTAACGCGTTCTTGAGGGTCACGCCGCCCCGATAGGGCACGTTCATCGAGGAAGATGAACAGTAAGGTGATTTTTGTCGCACTAGGGGTGAGTAGCACGTTTTGTGTTGTCAAGCTCTAGGCTTATAGCACGTTCTGTTCTGAACACGCTATAGAAGTATAGCGCGATCTTGTTGAATGCGCTAGGTATGTATAGCGCGTTCTGCCTAAACGCGCTATGCATGTGTAGCGCGTTCTTGGGGTGGCCTGCCAGGCTACCCAGGGCAGGTAGTCTACGACTGATCGTGCTCCCCTTGGGCCGTGTGTGTCTCGGACACCCCGTGGAGTTCCGTGACCGTGTCTTTGGGTGTCCGGAGGTTCCGTTTACCTCGATTAGCGTGTCCATGGGTTTAAGAGACCGGGTGACCTTCTAGCATTCCGATTGTGTTGTGTTGGTCTCCGGTCGACCCGGTTGTGACCCAGTGGTCGACCTTTGGTCTCGTGAGTGTTCCGGACACCCCGTGGGTTTCATTACCGTGTTTTTGGGGTGTTTGTAGGTACCGTGTTACCTCGATAAGCATGCCCGTGGGCTTGGTGGGTCCGGGTGACCCCACGTGTTCTGGGCTTTCGTGTTCCTTCTAGATCGAGTCACCATGTATCGGGGTGAGTGCGGTGAGGTTTCCCCGCAAGTCGTTGCTTCTCTGGAAGGTGGCTTCTGAGTGGGCCAAGCATGTGGCCTTGGACGGTGAGTCCAGTCTCCCAGCCTGGGGCTGGAGGTTTCTTAAGTTTCCCTTCTCGAGGGATGGGTCTCAGCAGTTGTGAACTGCCTCATGAGTTATCGCATTGCGGTTTTGGACCTAGGGATTAGGCCAGATTGACGGCTCAGTGCTGTCGTGTGCAACGGTCTTGACCCCGAGTCTTGTGACTCAAAGGCCGTTGGGTTTATTAGGTCTAGTGGGCCGTCCAGAGTCAGGTGGCTTTGAGCCACCTGTTACTCTGTGTTACTCGTAATGGGTGCGTGCGTGATTTCTTGTGTCCACGTCCTGTGACACGTCCACTAGTCGTAGCCTTCTTACGGCACGCGTGTGCTGACCCACCTGGGAGTGGTGGAGCGGCTGACCCGAGAGAGACGGTGAGTAGGCTGGTTACCGTAGGGCCCCCACGTACAGTCGAGTCTGGGCTTAGGGGGAATTACCAGCTAGAGGATAGGCCTAGGGCGTATGGTCTGAGTGTGCACACGAGGTTGGGGGCGTCGGACGGCGCCGGCAGGCGCGACCCCAACTAGTCCTTGTTCTGTGGTACTGGTTACTGATGTGTCTGAGTCTCCGCCTGGGGCGTTGTAGCTAGACACTTGTGACGCGGTGTAAGACGTCAGGGGACGCATCGGTCGTTCTTCTAGTGGGTGGTGCTCGCGTCACGTGACGTGAGTTGTCGTGTCCCAGGTTCTGTTTCCGTCCGCGAGACGGGACTTCGTGAGTGGTTTCGGGAGTGTTCCCGGAGTCAGGTCTGGGGTTTCCGGTGAGCGTCACCGAGGGCCTTTCCCCAGACAGCGTTGTGTTCATGACGGTGAGGTCGTGACCATGTTCCCTGACCGTGTGTTTTGGCTTGGCCCTTTTGTGAGGGCAGACCTCCGCTACGGAGGTGTCGTGGCGTTTTCCTAGTAGCGTGGCTAGGGCGGTTCGTGTCTGGTGGTCCCCGATCTTGGAATCGGGTGTCGGGTGCGTGGCTTGGTTGTCCCCCGACTGGGAGACAGGGTCGTGTTTTCTGGTACAGTAGGAGTAGCTGTAGAGCCGAGGTTTACCGGTCACCGTAGTTACTTTTCCTACTTTCGTAGTTACTTCTTTCCGTGCCACCGTTGTTTCTCAGTTGGGGTTCCGCGGGATCCCTACTGGGCTAGTGACAGGAGGCTCACCCCTGCGTTTCAGGTGCGACGGTTCTTCTTGAGGTTGAGGGTGCAGTACGGAGGTTCTTAGTTGCCAGCTTGCCGGGCCGAGTGTTCACTTGGCATGTGGTACATTTTACTGCTTTAGACTGTACTTTCTGTTGGACTGGACTCTGTTGTAGTTATTTATTTATTTCTGTTAATTGTTAAATTATCCTGCCTTATTTCTTATTTCTTTGTACCTCCACACTCCTTTTTAGCCCTTCCGAGCCTCCCGCTCGTAGGCGGCGGGCCATGATTCGAATGGTATCGGGCTCCTCCCGATATCCAGATCTCGGGTCGCCATAGTTGGTATCAGAGCGTGGTTGTGGATGTACATGGGAATTCGAGATATTGTAGTGATCAGAGTTCATAAGGTTTAGTACGGTCGGCAGCTGGCATAGGGATTTGTGCTTGTTTTCCACTTTATTTCTCGCTTGAGAGCTTAAGTGCGCTGTGCGGCGCGGTGAGGGTGGTCGTTGTTCGCGGTTTTCGTGCCGGCGTGGGGTCTGCGGATCGAGGTCGAGAGCTTTCTCCCTTGGGTGGTGGCCCTGGTCGTGTTGCGTTGGGCAGAGGCCCTGGTCGTGTTGCGTTGGGCAGAGGTTGCCGGTGGGTGTGTTGCTGCGGTGCTGCGTTCAAGGAGTCTGCATCAAGGTCAGGTGGCTGGTGAGGATTGTTTGTCGTTAAGTGGCCGTGAGCGTGCTCTGAGGGAGTTGTCATAGAGTTGGCCACTCCAGCATGAGGTTTACCCAGCCCCTGCGGTGTTAAGGTTGTGGTTTGAGGTGTTGGTGCGGGTGCTCTGGTCGAGAATTGTGCTCTGGCGAGCGGAGGATCTTGTGTTGAGCTGCTGATTTGTCGAGCCTGGTGTCCTTGTCATGCTCTGTGGCGTCAGAAGTGACATGTCGGTCCCGATTATCTTTATGGATTTCGAGGTAGGATTGGGTTGTGGTGTCCCAGTAAGTCTTGCTCCTGCGCTCCTGTGTGCGAATGGGTTGTGTTCGCCATGGAGTTGGCTCGATATGAGAAGGTTCTGCAGTGAGTTTCAGGACTCGAGGATGAGCGTGACGGTTGTCGATTGTGGCTCGTGTTGCGGCTCTTGGCGTGGCGTGTTACAGTTCGAGGAATTGTAGTGGTGGTGCATCGAGAGATGCTGTGATTATGGTCTTACGTGACACTCGCCGAGTGTGTCAGATGCGCTGACCTGATGTGGTGGTGATTTTCTTGGCGCTGGAAGGTGCTGTTCCCAGCATGCACGAGGCTCGAGGTCAGGTCGAGTGTGGAGTTTTCCTTCCGTTGGTCGGAAGTGTATTGAGTTTTTCCCTTGGTTGGAGGAGATCGCGGTTGGTTAAGGTGGTTGCCTGTGAGAAGCTTTGCCTGTTCCCTGATGTGTAAGGGTGTTGGCGCTGTTCCGGAAGGATGAGTGCCGGTTGGGCGGTGTTCGCGAGAATTGCGATTGGTGTTGCGGTTCCCTATGTGCAGAGGATCGGAGTCTGCGGGGTTGCAGATGGTTGTCGAGTTGGTGGATCTCCAGTTGTCGATGTGGTGGTTGTGCGTATGGATCAGAGTGCGCGGATCGTAGCGTTGGTTGCTGCGGGTGGATTTCTTGAGAATGAGTAGAGCAGCGGAGGATTGGTTCCTTGATATGCGTTGTCTCCGGCGGCGTGAGACGTGTTGTTGCCATGTCGTTGCTTGAGATATTGTGGTTTATGGCACTGGCAGGTGGAGAGTTGGGGAAATGTGCTGGCGAGGTTGCCGCATGAGTACCATGTTCTTGCGTTGGAGGTTGCGTTCGTGGATGAGATCGTGTTCTGAAGAAGTGTGTCATAGATTGTAAGAGGTTGTGTGTCCCGTGGCTCTATGATAAGAGTGGGAGTCGGGATTGGCAGGCGTCCTCTTGGATTAATTGAGATGGAGGTTTCGATGAGATAGGATTTGATGAGACAGGGCGATGGACGATGCCTGTGTGTGGAGGTCTCTGATGAGACGTTGGCGTTGGATATTGATCCTCAGTCTACGACCAGCAAGGGAGGATTCCCCGTAAGTCTGAGTCGAGTGACGTGAGGACCGAGGGGAGATCTTGTCATGTGGTTTCGCCGTGCTCCCCTGAGACGGTAGAGTTGGCGTGAGGTTCGAGATCGGTTGTGGTGTTGGTTTGTGCATGAGTCAGCGGTGGCCTGTCATGAGTTGGATCGTGCCTGTTGGGCCGGTGGAGGTTTCTGTTGAGGAGTGTTTGGTGACCAGTGGATGGTCTTTCACGGACAGAAGATGATGGTTGTAGGGGCTCGAGAATGGAGAGAGCCGCGTGCCAGCGAGGCCTTTTGGTGGCCGTTTCTGAGGTGTGAGCTGGTGGAAGCTCAGTGATGGTTGTCCATGGTGCAGGGGGTGAGATCGATCAGCGGGTTGCGAAGTTGGTGTTTGGTTGGTCCGCCGAGCATGGGCGTTGACCGGTGGATTGGTTCTTGTGACAAGGATTACGTTCCCTCGGTAAGCTAGAGGGTGGCAGCGATACCGTGAGGGGTCATCGTTGTGTCTGAGGTGATACCAGACATATGCCCTTGTGTTATGCCTGCTCTGGTGGCCGATGTGTGTGCGGTGTGCAGAGCATGGTGTCGTTCGTGATTATGGTCTGGCCGTATCCCTCATGATCGGTGCTTTAGCGAGAATCGAGGTTTTTTTGTGCTGGGGCCCTGACAGTGTTATCAGTTGGTTGAGGCGTTCTTCCCCTGTGGCTTGGTGCTAGTCTTGAATTTCGAGGATGAAATTTCTTTAAGGGGGGAGGGCTGTAATGCCCCGGATTTTTTAGATTTTTTTCGGATCAGGATCCGTGGGTTTCGGATCGTCTTTTCGCGGGTTACAGATCGTGTCCGAGTGAGCTTCGGAATTTTTATACCGGATTGTCGGACCCATTGGTGGTGTGCCCGTGAATTTCCTTGGGTCCGTGGCGTGGTGAGGAGCACATCGGTAATTTTCTGGAATTTTCAGAGCACCGTTGTGGGTCCCGGGTTGCGTGTTGGGTTTTATGCGTGTGTTTGTCCGTCGGACCTTCGGAACACTGTGCAGGGTGAACCGTTGCGTTCTCCGACTCCGAGATGGCACCAGTGCGTTGTGCATTTTTCGAGGAACACAGAGGCAATTTTTCTTAATTTTTGGAATTTCTCAGAATTTTTGGGTTTTTCCTATATAAACCCTCCCACCCCTCTCTCTCTCCTCTCATTTCTCACTCTCTCTCTTCTCCCACGCTCTCCTCTCACTCTCTCCTCTCCGGCGGTCGACGGACCGAGGCGAGGGCGAGGCGGGGCGACGCGGGTGGGGAGGACGGTGAGGATGGGTCGAGGATCGAGGAACGTGGGCGCGGTGAAGCCGGTTCGCGAGCGTGAGGTACCGGCGGTGTTTTTTGTGGGCGTTTCTTCGTGGATCGACGTCCACGGTGCGTCGAATCTTCGGTGGAGGTAGGGAGATGGACCCTCAACTTACGTACTTCATTTCTCGTGAGTTTTGTAGGCCGTGGTAAGCCGAGCGGGCTTATTCGAGGGATTTGGGGAAAACTCATGTTTTTGGGGTGTGAGTCGGATCTCCCGTTTTACGGTATTTTTGGCCGATCCAGGGATTTAGATGCATGCCTAGGGGCTTGGGAAAGGTTTCCCCTTTTGTTTCCCCTTCACCTGGGGGTGAAAGGGGCGTGGAATGGGTTTTTCTACGGTTTCCGCCGTTTACGGCCGCGGACTGAGAACGCGCTAGTCTCAGGTAGCGCGTTCTTGAGGGTCACGCCGCCCCGATAGGGCGCGTTCATCGAGGAAGATGAACAGTAAGGTAGTTTTTGTCGCGCTAGGGGTGAGTAGAGTGTTCTGTGTCGTCACGCTATAGGCCTATAGCGCGTTCTGTTCTGAACGCGCTATAGAAGTATAGCGCGATCTTGTTGAACACGCTAGGTATATATAACACGTTCTGCCTGAACGCGCTATGCATGTGTAGCACGTTCTTGGGGTGGCCTGCCGGGCTACCCAGGGTGGGCAGTCTACTGCTGATCGTGCTTCCCTTGGGCCGTATGTGTCCCGGACACCCCCCGGAGTTTCGTGACCGTGTCTTTGGGTGTCCGGAGGTTCCGTTTACCTCGATTAGCGTGCCCATGGGTTTAAGGGTCCGGGTGACCTTCTAGCATTCCGATTGTGTTATGTTGGTCTCCGGTCGACCCGGTTGTGACCCAGTGGTCGATCTTTGGCCTCGTGAGTGTTCCGGACATCCCGTGGGTTTCGGTACCGTATTTTTGTGGTGTCTGGAGGTACCATGTTACCTCGATAAGCGTACCCGTGGACTTGGTGGGTCCGGGTGACCCCAGGTGTTCCGGGCTTTCGTGTTCTTGCTAGATCGAGTCACTGTGTATCGGGATGAGTGCGGTGAGGTTTCCCCACAAGTCGTTGCTTCTTTGGAAGGTGGCTTCCGAGTGGGCCAAGCGTGTGGCCTTGGACGGTGAGTCCAGTCTCCCAACCTGGGACTGGAGGTTTCTTAAGTTTCCCATCTCAAGGGATGGGTCTCGACAGTTGTGAACTGCCTTGTGAGTTATCGCATTGTGATTTTGGACCTAGGGATTAGACCATATTGACGGCTCAGTGCTATCGTGTGCAATGGTCTTGACCCCGAGTCTTGTGACTCAAAGGCCGTTGGGTTTAGTAGGTCTAGTGGGTCGTCCAGAGTCGAGTGGCTTTCAGCCACTTGTTACTCCGTGTTACTCACAATGGGTGCATGCGTGGTTTCCTGTGTCCACGTCCTGTGACACGTCCACTTGTCGTAGCCTTCTTACGGTACGCGTGTGCTGACCCACCTGGGAGTGGTGGAGCGGCGGACCCGAGAGAGACGGTGAGTAGGCTTGTTACCGTAGGGCCCCCACGTACAGCCGAGTCTGATCTTAGGGGGAATTACCAGCTAGAGGACTGGCCTAGGGCGTATGGTCTGAGTGTGCACACGAGGTTGGGGGCGTCGAACGGCACCGGTAGGCGCGACCCCAACTAGTCCTTGTTCTGTGGTACTGGTTACTGAGTCTGTTTGAGTCTCCGCCTGGGGCGTTGTAGCTAGACACTTGTGACGCGGTGTAAGATGTCAGGGGAGGCATCTGGTCATTCTTCTAGTGGGTGGTGCTCCCGTCACGTAACGTGAATTGTCGGGTCCCGAGTTTTGTTTCCATCCGCGAGACGGGACTTCGTGAGTGGTTTCGGGAGTGTTCCCGGAGTGGAGGTCTGGGGTTTCCGGTGAGTGTCACCGAGGGCCTTTCCCAAGATAGTGTCGTGTTCACGACGGTGAGGTCGTGGCCGTGTTCCCAGACCGTGTGGTTTTGGCTTGGGCCCTTTTGTGAGGGCAGACCTCCGCGACGGAGGTGTCGTGGCATTTTTCGTGTAGCGTGGCCAGGGCAGTTCGTGTCTGGTGGTCCCCGATTGTGGAATCGGGATGTCGGGTTCATGGCTTGGTTGTCCCCCGACTGGGAGACCGGGTCGTATTTTTGGTACAGTAGGAGTAGCTGTAGAGCCGAGGTTTACCGGCCACCGTAGTTACTTTCCTGCTTTCGTAGTTACTTCTTTCCTTGCCGCCGTTGTTTCTCAGTTGGGGTTCCGCGGGATCCCTACTGGGCCAATGACAGGAGGCTCACCCCTGCGTTTCAAGTGCGACGGTTCTTCCTCGAGGGTCGAGGGTGCGGTACGGAGGTTCTTTGTTGCCAGCTTGTCGGGCCGAGTGTTCACTTGGCATGTGGTACGTTTTACTACTTTAGACTGTACTTTCTATTAGATTGGACTCTGTTGTAGTTATTTATTTATTTCTATTAATTGTTGAATTGTCCTGCCTTATTTTCTATTTCTCTGTACCTCCACACTCCTTTTTAGCCCTTCCGAGCCTCCCACTCATGGGCGGCGGGCCAGGATTCGAATGGTATCAGGCTCCTCCCGGTATCCGGATCTCGGGTCGCCACAGTTAGCCCTTCCAGGTCCTGGTCAGAGAATACCAGGAACTGTGGTTCGCTAGCCGGTGGGGCCGCAGGTGCCTCAATAGAGGCTCAGATCGCCAGCTCGACGTGACGCTTCCGTCCTCGGCTCTTATCTCCACCTGATGTCGTTCCGCCCGCGATGACGTTGATATGGACTCCACAGGGGACATTATCGATCTCTTTAGTGGTGCCTCGGTCTTCCTTTTGCTCGGTCATGTATCGAGATAAGTGTTTCTGGCGGATGAGGCGCTCGATCTCCTCTTGAAGCTGATGGTAATCGCTGGTGTGATGCCCGTGGTCGCTATGGAGCAGGCAGTGCTTGCGGCGGTTACGATGCTTGGTCTTCATGGGCTCTGGTTGGTTAAGGAGACCTGAGCCTTTGATGTCTTCATAGATCTCGTAGACGGGGGCGGTAAGTGGGGGATACAGATCGTACTTCCACAGCGGCTGCTTTCGATCTCCGTCCTAGTTTCGTCTCTTTCCTTGTCCCGTCCCTTGCTCGGACAGTCTCTTCTTGTCCCCCTCCCGACCCGAGCCGGTTGTGCCTCGGTAGGCGCTGAGTACTTCTTCGCACTCGGCATGGCGCAGAGCCAAGGTCACTAGCTCAGCGAGGGAGGTAGGGGGATGAGGCACTAGCTCACCCCGTAGGTTCTCGTCGCGGGTACCCCCGGTCAAGGCGGTGATGGCAGAGGCCACGTCCAGGCGGGGGATGCACAAGGTTTCCGATTTAAATCGATTGATATAAGCCCTTAACTTCTCCCCCTGTTCTTGTTTGAGGGCAATTAATCTTGCCACTGACCGGGGTGGACCGCTACCGGCGAAGCTTTCTTTGAATACTCACCCGAACTGCTTGAAGTTGTGAATGCTGCCGGGGGCGAGGGCTCTGAACCAAGCCTGGGTGCCCTGAACCAGAGTGGTCACGAACTCTCGGCACTTGATCACGTCGGATGCCCCATGTAAGGTCATTAGGGCGTCGAAGCTGTCGTAATGGTCGACCGGGTCTCCCTGGCCGTCGTACGACTTGAATGTCGGAAGTGAGATTCTGGGAGATATCTCTGCCTTCAGGATGTAGTCGGAGAACAGGGATCTCTCCTTGTCCTCCACAGGAGAGGTCTTCTGCAAGGCGCGAAGGACACGCTCTTGATCTGCGAAACGCCTCTCAAAGTCACGCAGTTGGAGAGAGAGTTCCGGTTGTCAGTGTCCCGAGGGGCTGGGGGGTGCGCTTGCATGCTGCCCCGATGCTCCTCAGGGGCCTCGGCGTCTGGGAATGGTTTGCGTGCTCCGATCTTCTCCCTCCTCGGGGTTGAGGAGGCTTCTTGCTCCGAGGGAGGGGCGTGCGATGGTCCTCCCGACGCGTTGCGAATGAGCCGCTGCCCCCGGAGGGTGAAACGGCCCCCAACAGTGTGCTGGGAGGCATCTCCATGTGGGGGGCTTTTCCTGGGGAGCTGTAACTTCTCCTCCCTGGCCGCCTGAGCCCTCATGAGATCCACGAGGACATCCAATTTTGCGTTGAGGGTTTGGAGGGCGTCAGTGCTCCCGCCGGGAAGTTGTTCCCCCGCCACCGATGGAGGTAGCTTGTTGGCTTGGTTGTCGGATGGGGAATGCTCCGTGGGGAGGGAAGGTGCGCCTTCCTCCGTTACCAGAGCTTTTCCCGTATCGACGGAAATCCTCCTGCCAGAACTTCTTCGCACCATGATGGCTCTTTGTGCGTTTCCCACAGACGGCGCCAGATGAAGAGGGGCGATCTCGCGCTGCTCCTGAGCAGGGAAGAATATGACCATGTACCCTTGAAGTATAAACTGTAAGAAGGGAAACCAGTCAGAGATGCCCAGGGATAGATCTCCGGGGAAGACCCTCTGATGCCTAAGTCAGCACAAGTAGTAGATCACAGATGCGAAGAGGGGAATTAGGAGGAAAGTGGGAGCGCGAGATCCCTCTCCACCAAGAGGTGAAGTGGTTCCTGCTCATGCTTACTTGGGTGTGCTTAAGGTGCTTAAGCTCCTCCGTCGCAGTTGGGCATGTCCTATTTAAATGGTGGCCGGTTGCGCGAATTGATCCCTATAAGCGGAGGGGTTCTAGGGGGGTTACGCCCTTCAGGCAGGCTTCTTGTGGCGCGCGGACTCTTAGTTTCCCCTTGTCCCCTTGAGCTTCCTGCCATTAAAGGATTCACAATGGTTGAATCATTAAGCTTCCATCAGCGAGCCCGAGCGAATGGCACTTGTTCAGGAGTGGTCAACTGAGGGATAAGTGCTAGGTTGGGATAAGGAATAGGGGCTCCAAGGGAGCTTTCCCGATCGACTGATGTAACGACCTGAGAATCCGATTATCGGGAAGGCTCGATAACCCGAGACTCGAACTGCCGCCCACGAGCCGGGAGGGGTCGGAAGAGCTAAAAGGAGTGTGGAGGCACAAAGAAATGGGAAATAAAGTAGGACAAATCTACAATTAACAGAAATAAATAAGCAACTACAGCAGGAACAGTGAACCGGTGGCCGGTCAAAACTCGGCACTACAGCTACTCCTACTGTACCAGAAATACACCCCGATCACACGGTCGGGGGCTACCGAACTACACTAGTACCACTTACCGAAGTAAAAACCCACGGCAACCATGCCGTAGAGGCCTATCTCCCAGAACATGGCCAACCTGGACACGCTGTCCAAAGTGCAACCCTGACGCCTGGTCAAGGGTATCGCACAACAACACGCAACCTCGGTAAAGCCACTAGCACTAGTCAAACGGCACGAGAGCCGACACACGCGCCACGGTGAAACACCTGGAACTCAACGGTCAACGCGGACGAAACCTGAAGGTCGAAGTCACAAAGACTGACTGACAGTCTGTCACTCCCGACTTGACAGGAGTACGGTAGAACCAACAAAACTCGAGTCCACACCTGCCAGCGAGCAAGAGCACTACCCAATAGAAGAACGACCGGATGCGTCCCCTGACGTCTTACACCGCGTCACAAGTGTCTAGCTACAACGCCCCGGGTGTGAGACTCATACACGCAACAAGTACCACAACAAGGACTAGCTGGGGTCACGCTCGTCAGCGCGTGTCCTATGCCCCCAACTACGTGTGCACACACAGACCATCTGCTCTAGGTCGGGTCCTCTAGCTGGTTTTCCCCCCCACCGGACTCTGGTAGCAAAGGCAAGGGGCCCCACGGTAACCAGCCTAAAAACCACCTCTCACCGGGTCTCGCTCTCCACCACTCCCAGGTGGGTCCGCACCCGCATGCACAGGAAGCTACGACTAGTGGACAGGTCACTGGAAGTAAGGACTGACTCACGGAAACCACCGTCGATGAAACGGGACCGCACACACTCGGTGCAGCGTAGAAAGTGCTGAAGCACGATTCCCAGGGCAGCACACAAGCCGCCACACCGATTCCCCATCTCAGAGAAAGCGGGAAACCTCCAGCCCTAGGCCGAATAACTGGACTCGTAGTCCAAGGCCAAACACATGGCCCACGAGGGAATCACCTTCCAAAGAAACTCATGACATGCGGGGGAGACCCCACCGCACACACACCGATACACGGTGACTCGATCGAGCGCAACACGCAAGCCTAGAACACGTGTAGTCACCCGGACCCACCACACCTACGGGCATGCTAATCGGGGTAACACGGTCCTCCCGACACCCTCGAAACACGAACACAGAACTCTCGGGGTGTCTGGGATACTCACGAGACCGCAAGTCGACCACTAGGTCCCAACCGGGTCGACTAGGGACCGACACAACGCGAAACGATCGCGGAGAACATGAAAATACACCCCGGTGCAACACAAAGCCTGACGGTCTAACCTTGGGCCGTCACAGTCTGTAACGGTCCATTGCTGGACCGTCATAGCACCCTGGCGGTCCAACGCAGGAGCGCCACACGAGAGGGGAAACAACGACTGTGACGCGCCCACTCCGGGGTGTCACAGTCTCTAACGGACCAAGCCTGGTGCATTAGAAGACGGAACAACACAGGCTGTGACGCTCACCCCTCGGCGCGTCACAGCGTCTGACGGTCCTACCTGGGCGCGTCAGAAGAATGGGCTGCGTCAGCTCTGACATTCCCATTCGGGCGCATCAAAGTCTCTAACGGTCCTACCTAGGCGCGTCAGAAGACTCGTGACCCCAACGGTCTGAAAACACGAGAGGGCATGTAGTGGTCGAACCCAGGCGCGTCACAGCGCCGTGGCGGTCTATCGAGGGACTGTCACACCCACAAACCACCAAAAGGCTAACGGGCCCTGTGACGCACCCACCCTGGGGCGTCACAGGCTGTGACGGTCATTGGAAGGACCGTCACACCCGTCCGAGCGCAAAACGGCGGGAAACAGCCCAAAAATCCGATCCACGCCCCAATCACCCCCGGGTGATGGGGAAACAAAGGAGAATCCATCCCCAAGCCCCTAGGCATGCATCTAAATCCCTTGATCGGCCAAAATGCCGTAAAACGAGAGATCCGGCTCACTCCCCAAAAACATGGATTTTCCCTAAAATATGAAAATAAACCCGCTCGGCTCGCCACGGCCTACAAAACTCGCGGGAAAGGGAATGCAGGAGCTGGGGGTCCATCTCCCTACCTCCACCGAAGATTTCGCGCCCCGAGCTCGCCGATCCGCGAAGAAACGCCGTTGAAGCCTCGCCGGCTCGCGACCGCGCCACGATCTCCCACGCGCCTCCACCGCCTCGATCCTCGCCCATCCCCACCCGCGTCCTCGCCCGCGCCGCCTCCGCCTCGCCCCCGCCTCGCTCCGTCGGCCGCCGGAGAAGAGAGGGGAGAAAGAGAGAGTGGGAGAAGAGAGAGGGAGGGAAGAGAGAAATGAGAGGGGAGAGAGAAAAGGGTTATATATATAGGAAAATCCAGAAATTCCAGAAAATACCAAAAAATAGGAAAATCACGTTTCCGCGATCCTCGAAACGCATCGATCGTAACGGTACCACACTCGCCTAGGTGAATGGCCCGGTTCACCCGCAACGAGGTTCCGAAGGAATTACCGAAACACAGACCGAGAATCGGAAAACACACGCAGAAAAATCACGGAACGCTTCCGGGCCTCCGAAACAACTCCAGATCGCGCCGATCCGAACACGAAAGATGTCCAAAACGAAATTTCAGACACAACAAAGTTAGACACTCTGAGAAACCAGATCCGTGACCCATGAGCAAGGATCTGAAAAATCTGGGGCATTACAGCCCTCCCCCCTTAAAGGAATTTCATCCTCAAAATTCAGGACAAGCACAGGAAGAGGGTAAGAACGCCGTAACCCACTGACAACGCTGTCAGAACTCCAGAACAGAAAACCACAATTCACACGAAAGCTCTAGACCTGAGGGACACAGCCAGACTATAAACACAAACAACACCTCGCTCTACGCGCCGTGCACACCGGCCATCAGAGCAGGCATATACCAGAGGACACAGTCCGACATCACCTCAGACACCACGAAAACCAACATGGCACCGCTGCCACCATCTCGCCTACCGAGGAAACACACCCTCGACATGAGAAACAGCTACCGATCCATCCTATGGTCAGCAGACAAAACACACACAGCTTCACAACCAGAGGACAAGTCGCACACCCTTCTCAAGGGAACAACCAATACAGAGCCTCCACCAGCTCACGCAGCAATCTCAACAGACCGCAACCAGCTCATCGGCTCATCACCAAGAAGCACCTCGCACCTGGCAAGCCGAAAGCCAGACATACCACTGTGCCAAGTCTACTAGAACCCTGAAGACAAACTTCGACGGAGCCCAGATTCTGTCTGGAAAGGCACATCACAAAATCAGCCACCCAAGGCCTGGCTGGCACACGGCTCTCGCCATGCTCAAGCCCCGACAACCAGCATCTTCTGTCTGTGAAAGACCATCCACTGGTCGCCAGATACATGTCAATGGGAAACCTCCATCGGCCCAACAGGCACGATTCAACTCTCAACAGGCCATCCGCTGACCCACACACAGATAATTACCACAACTCGATCCACACTCCTCTCGGATTCCGCATCCGAGCTCGATCATCGCACCAACTCGACCCTCTCAGGGGAGCACGATGAAGCCAAACGACAAGATCATGGTGTCTTCAGTCATCACCTCACTCGACTCAGGCTCACAGGGAAACCATCCCATGCTGGTCACCAAACCAGGGATAACCAATGCGACACCAACGTCCCATCAAGGACCACCCTCCGATGCCAATCTCACAAAAAGGCCTCCGCCCACAGGCGTCACTCTTCCATCTGGTCTCATCAAATCCTTCGATCAATCCAAGTGGACACCTGCCAATCCCGATTCCGCCCTTACCACAGAGCCACGGGACACCACCTGAATAGTGCTCACGGGTCCCCAAGCAACATACACCTCACCGTGGTCGGCTACGTGACTAGCCTCACCAGTCACTCGCAGCCACCAACAGGAACCCACAGCCTGCCAGAGATCACTTCTCCAAAAATGATATCATCTAAGGACACGACTGGGAACACAAGTCGGGCACCAAGCCACCGACTCTAACCAACACGTCCTCGACCATTGTCACGCCCCGAACCGATAGCAGTGGGAAGCGATGCTCGGAACGTGGCAGTTAACAGTCATGATAACAAGAGCGGAATAACCACAATTGAACATAAGGAGGCCATACACATATATTGAAAATACGAGCTCTTATTAATATTAAAAAGGTATAAATTTGACCCACTCTTACAATATTAGATTCAAATTAAAGGAAGAAAGAACAAAAAGAGATAACCAGACTCACGACACTAGCTAGACTCAAGAAGATAAAAAGACAGACTCCAAACTCTAGGTTCCAGGTTCACTCGATCACACTAATCCGATTCCCATTTGCAATGTACCGTTTATCGCATTACCTAAAAAGGATTGGAAGTAGGAGTGAGCAAGAAGCTCAGTAGAATTATATTCTATCATCAGGCATAGTTTAAGTGATTAACAAGTAAATTACATTTTTCATATGCCATGCTAATAAAAGAAATAAATGACGATATAATGAAACAACGTAATAAACAGATCTTGCAAGGTCAAGAAATATAATGACAAGAATTAACAAGAATAGTAAGTACAAGAATTTACAACAGGAGATAGTAATAGAGAATTGGCCAACAAGCAAGTATTTTAAACATCATTTCAAGCATGATCAAGTAACAAGAGTAACAAGAGATTTTCTTCATGTCATAGACGTAACAAGCTAGTCATGCACTCGGTGCAATGCCTCACCATGTCATTAACATCCCATGGGCTCACTAACTTTCGGGCGCTCTCCCCAGGACCAGACCGGGCCCCTACGGTGCGTTGGCATCGATTTATTGGATACAAGATCCCACGATTGTCTAGACATTCAGTCAAGTTAAATGGCCAATTAATCAGAGGAATTACTGCCAGAAGTTCAAGATTTAAAGGACTAACCTGTCCTTGGATTCAAGAGCACAAACACGATAAAACTCATCTCCGAGAGATGTGCGGTCGTACAGAAGCCGCGCAAGAGGTATATACGGCTAACACAGGACCGTGTATACGAGAACTGGACTGAAACTCAGCCCTACGAGATCAAGGATGAACGGCTGATAGTAGGCCGCTCTAAGGTATGAACGGTGCATTATGGGCCGCTCATGTCCATAAGACATTAAGACCCATGAACAAGAGATACGGTCCGTACCGGGCCGTATTATGGATATGCGATCATTATCGGGCCGCCGAAGAGGATATGCGGTCAACTACTAGCCGCGCATGCCTCTCGCAGTCCGATTCGATCCAAGACTTAAACCAACGGTTAAACACGTAAAACGATGTTTTTGGTAGTTCATTAGGTTCATAACAGGGATATAAAGAAATCCCGTGATGACGGTAAAGCCGCCGGATAGAGTTTCCGGGGTAAAACCAAGACTAGCACACTAATCGGCTAACGACTTGTTAAAAGTCGGTAAGTTGGTCACACTGTTTACTGTAGTACAGCAGCTAACCAGCAAGCTAACAATCATATTAATCCTAATTCCATGTTAAATTACCAAGGATTAAGTTTTACATTAAGTCAAATTGTCAAATATGTGATTCAAGATGATGGAATGAACGAACAAGATCGTGTAAGAATGAACAGCATGCAATTAACAGAAATTTAGTTACATAATTAATTACTGATCAAGTGGGTTTCTAATTTACTAATTATCATTCATGACACTAAAATGAATCATTAGAACTAGTATTAAATCACTAACGTCATAGATAACGGTTCGAAACAAACCTTACATCTATTGGGCTAACGAGGGTGCATGTATGGGTCATTGGTCCCTCAAAATATAGTTTATAATGGAACTAGGTTGAATGGGTTGATCCCCTAATGATCCGGATCGATCCTCCGGTCAAAAACCATCATTTCCGGGTCATACAGCACGTGGGTCGACCCATGGGGTCGACCCCTGCCAGGCAGACGCGGTCTGCTTGCTGGGGTGTATGGGTCGACCCATGGGGTCGACCCCTGGGTTCGCAGACGCGAACGGGCTTCCGGAAAACACATAAAACTCAACCATTTGGGGTCAAAATGGGTTGGGATCTTAACCACATGCTCTAGGGTTCTTAATAGACATACTAGGGTCATAAAACAAGAGTTTTGAAGCACGAATTTCAACAGAAATCAATTGAATCACAACCTATTCTATGATGAACACATGAAAACCTAGTTCTTGACATGCTTCTACTAAATCGTAAGATTCTCTCAATATATACAATGAAATTTGGGGCTTCTTATACCAAAAGAAAGCTACTTCGATGTTGATTCCATCCATATATGATATGTTATATGGGGATCAAGATATTCAACTTAAAATTAGCCCAAAATCATGCTTTGGCTTAAAAGAACACACCGCAAAGTAAGTCTAGACATGCTCTTACTCAAAAACTGAAATTCTCCAAGCATGCTCAATGAAATTTAGGGCTTTATATATCAAAAGAAAGAGGACTTGATGCTGAACATTTTGATATATTACTTGCAGTTTGAGCCTAAGAGAACCTACGTCAATCAAAGAAGAAAGGAAGAGGGAAGGAAGGAGAATGAACGTCGACACGTCACCACTAAACTCCTGAGATCTCTCTAGATCTGAAACCTCTACGAACACCATAGCTACCAAATGAAAATAGACATGTAGAGTTCTATTTTGATAGCTCGTAGAGCTTCTGGAGACTTCGGAGCTGGGAGAAATCGACCACGCAAGGTGGTGTTGGAAAACGGCGCCGCCAAGGTTGACTTCAACAAAACTCGGCCGCCACCATGTGCTAGGGTTAGGTTTTGGTTCGATTGATAGAGAGTTATTGATCCTTAGATCATGGCCTTTCATTTGCCTCTGATTTGAGCTCATTTGGTTGAGTATTAAGCTCTAATTTGATGTTTTAAGATGAGGTTAACAATGAACACGAATTTGGGTTAGGAAGGTGTGAAAATTGGACTTAACCCATTGATTAGGCCTAGTTAATGATTTTATTAGGCTTAGTCGTAGAAGACAAAATTATTAAACGAAATGGATTACACAAGAATATGATTTTTATGGATTTTTATAAAATAGTCGAAATGTGACTTATTCTATTTATTAAAGAATTAATCTAATTAATTTTTAATAAATTCCCATTAATTCAAATAAATACAAATAATTTCTAATAAATTCAAATAAGTTCTAATTAAATTTCTAAAAGAATTTGGGGTCATTAGGTTGAGTATTAAGCTCTAATTTCACGTTTTAAGTTAAGGTTAGGTAAGTGTGCACTTTTAGGCTTAATCCACTAATTAGACCTCATTACGGATTTTTATTGGGTCAAACACAGAAGACAAAGTTGTTACATAAATCATTCTTTACCATTTTTTCATATTTTTATAAGGTAGTCGAAATTTTACTAGTTCTATTTACTAAGGAATTAAATATTAAATTCTGAAATTCATTTATCTCAATGGAAAATTCAATTATTTCAATTAAATTTCAGATTTTAAAACCGGGGTATTACAACCATCCTTAGGCGACATCCTCAACAACCCCATCCAGGTCCAACACCGACGCCTGACACGGCTTCCATCACAGGAACAGGGTACACGTGCGGCACACTTGCCAACATATTCCCCAACAGTCCATCCTGCCAGTGCCAAGAACCACGATATCTCGGGCAACGGCATGGCAACAACACGTCTCATGCCGCCGGAGACAACACACATCGATGAACCAATCCTCCGCTGCTCTACACTTCTTCAGAAATCCACCCGCAGCAACCAACGCTACGATCCGCGCACTCTGATCCACACGCACAGCCACCACAACGCCAACTCGGGATCCTCCATCCCGACAACGATCTGCAACCCCGCATACTCCGATCCTCCGCACATCGGGAACCGCAACACCAACCGTAAATCTCAAAAATACCGCCCAGCCGGCACTGATCCTTCCGGAACAGCGCCAACACCCTTACACATCAGGGAACGGGCAACGCTTCTCACAGGCAACCACCTTGCCAAGACAAGGAGCACGTCTCACACGGACTTCATGGCACACAAGGCCAACTAATCCGAGCGCACCAAGCAAGACGACGAGCCTCAGCCAAACACAATCTCTCCAACCAAAGGAGAAACCAAACACACTTCCGACCAATGGAAGAACTCCACGCTCGACCTGACTTCAAACCTCGCGCACGCTGGAAACAGCACCATCCAGCACCAAGGAAAGACCATCGCTCTCGTCAGGTCAGCGCCTCCGACACACTCGATGAGTGTCACATCGGACCACAATCACAGCATCTTTCGATGCACCACCACTACAATTCCTCGAACTGCAACACACCACGCCAAGAGCCGCAACACGAGCCATAACGATAACCTCCGACACTCATCCTTGAGTCCCCAAATCACCGCAAAACCTTCTCATCTCAGACCAAATCCAAGGCGAACACAACCCATTCGCACACAAGAGCGCAGGAGAAAAACTTACTGGGACACCACAGCCCAATCCTGCCGTAAAATCTGCAAAATAATCGAGACCGACACGTCATTTCTGACGCCACAGAGCACGACAAGAACATCAAGCTCGACGAAACAGCAGCTCACCGAGAAGATCCTCCGCTTACCCGAGCACACTTCTCGACCAGAGCACCCGCTCTGCCAACTCAAGCTAGTGTGGCCAAACCGATAGCAGCTCCCTCAGAGCACGCTCACGGCCACTTAACCACAAACAATCCTCACCAGCCACCTGACCTCGCTGCAAACACCTCGAACACAGCACCACAGCGACACATCTACCGGCAACCTCTGCCCAACACAGCACAACCGGGGCCACCAATGATGAGGGAGAAAGCTCTCGACCTCGACCTTTAGTGGCCACGCTGGCACGAAAGCCACGGACATCAACCACCTTCTCAGCGCCACACAGCGCACTCAAGCTCTCAAGCGAGAAACTAGGCAGAAAGTGAACGCAAAACCCTAAGCCAGTTGCCGACTGTACTGGACCTTATGGACTCTGATCACTGCAATATCTCGAATTCCTATGTACGTCCACAACCTTGCTCTGATACCAGCTGTAACGACCCGAGAATCTGATTACCGGGAAGGCCCGATAACCCGAGACTCGAACCACTGCCCACGAGTCGGGAGGGCTCGGAAGGGCTAAAAGGAGTGTGGAGGCACAAAGAAATAGGAAATAAAGCAGGACAAATCTACAATTAACAGAAATAAATAAATAACTACAGCAGGAACAGCGAACCGGTGGTCGGTCAAAACTCGGCACTACAGCTACTCCTACTGTACCAGAAACACACCCCGATCACACGGTCGGGGGCTACCGAACTACACTAGTACCACTTACCGAAGTAAAAACCCACGGCAACCATGTCGTAGAGGCATGTCTCCCAGAACACATCCAACCTGGACACGGTGTCCAAAGTGCAACCCTGACGCCTGATCACGGGTACCGCACAACAAGACGCAACCTCGGTAAAGTCACTAGCACTAGTCAAACGGCACGAGAGTCGACACACGCGCCACAGTGAAACACCTGGAACTCAACGGTCAACGCGGCCGAAACCCGAAGGTCAAAGTCACAAAGACTGACTGACAGTATGCCACTCCCGACTCGACAGGAGTACGATAGAACCAACAAAACTCGAGTCCACACCTGCCAGCGAACAGGAGCACTACCCACTAGAAGAACGACCGGATGCGTCCCCTGACGTCTTACACCGCATCACAAGTGTCTAGCTACAACGCCCCGGGAGTGAGACGCAGACACGTAACAAGCACCACAACAAGGACTAGCTGGGGTCACGCTCGTCAGCGCGTGTCTGTGGACATGCAAAATTGCATGCCCATGCGTCCCAATTAGCCCGACATCAGCAACGACTTCAACTGAAGAGACTGCTAAGAAAGAGGGCCATCCGGACTCTCTGAACATCAACACACGCTGTGTGAGGCCACCTCCGGAGTCACGACGGCAAAGAGAGATCAGCCCCCAAGGGCCTCACAAACCACGGGCAACGGAGAAAATCAAACGGGCCATGACTCGTGCTCAGAATGGGCTCAGAACGAGCTCAGAAATGCACCCAGGGTGGCCTTCAGCGGCACAGCCCCTGGCCCTTAGCGGCACACCCATGTGGCCTTCAGCGGCACGCCCATCTGACCTTCAGCGGCACGCCCATTTGGCCTTCAGCAGCACGCCCATTTGGGGCTTCAGCGGCACGCCCCCTTGGCCCTCAGCGGCACACCTCCTTGGGCTTCCAGCGGCACGTTATTTGCCCCTTCAACGGCACGCTTGGGCAACCCTTCAGCGGCACGCCTTTTGCCCCCTTCGATGGCATGCCTATAGTGCCTTGCAATGGCACACTTGCTGAGCCCGCAAACGGCACGACGTTCAGCCATTTCAATGGCACGTCCGGCAGATCGAATCACGCGCCCATGCCCTGCGGATCTTCGGCGCGCAGTGGCATGTCTCAGGTGTCGACCAGGGGTTGGGCCACGCAGGCTACCACCTCGCCACCCAGGATGGGAAAAGTCAAACGCCATCATGACGAAGCTGCTTCCCGCCTTCGCCGTCCGTGCTCGAGAGCTCCCGCGGCTGGGAGTATAAAGCCACTCCCATTCCGGTGAATAGAAGGGGGCAGCAGACAGAGCAAGAAAAAAAAATGAACACAGAGACACACATAGACAGGCAGAGAAAGGAGAAGAAGAGAAGAAGAGGAAGAGAGTTCGGCTGTAGCGTTCTCCTCCAGCGACCACCAGGCAAAGAAAAGAGAGTAAGAGAGAGAGAGGGCTTGATGTAGTAGGGGAAAGTGGGGGAAAGAGCAGTGGACGGTCGTCCCTGCTTCGATCCCCAACACCTCCTCTTCTTTTGTTCTTTTTTTTCCCTCCCCGTTCTTTCGTGCTTTGGTTTTCTTTCTCACCTATAGCCTTAGCTCGGGCATGCTTTGTAATGTATATGGATGGCTACGGCCCTTTATTCCCCCATGAATGAAGATCGTCCCCCCAGTGGGCTTTCTCTTCGTCTCGTTGGTTTAGGCCGCAGTGCGCTTGATCATCTTTTCCTTCCCTTTCCAGTGTTTGTTTTCATCCCTCACGCCGACGGTTTCCTCCGGATTCGGCGCCATCTTGAATGGTTTGAGGTCACGAACCTCCTCCTCTTGAATGGTTTGAATGGTTTGAGCCTTCTCCCCTCCTACCGGGGGTCCCTGTGGGTTTGATCGGTCTAACACCCTACCCCATTAGTAGACTAACCCTTTTGGAGCCTTGCTCGGTGCGCTTGCACTTTCCCCCAGCGGCACACCCTTACGGCACCTTGGCCGACACACCCATACTAGCCCCCAGTGGTACATTTTCCCCTTTGTGCCCCAGCGGCACACCTGGTCTCTCTATAGCTTGGTATCCCCTCAAACGCCCTGTGCCCGTCCTTGGCCGGCACGCCTTGGCTAACCCCCCCAGTACACCCTATCCAGTCTTAGAGGTCTTCGGCTTGTCGTTTTCCCAGCGTTTTCTAAGGTTTTATTAAGGTGTTGCCACCCTCGGGCGCCCACCTCCAGTTGTCGGGTTCCGCCACTCCCTGTGGGCGCGTTCCCTTTATCTCCCTTACCGTTCGGGTCATGGGAGATGCTGCCAAATTTTCATCAGAAATAATAACATCAAAAGGCAAAGAAAACAACGAACGAATGGAACGACGAACACTTTAACCGAAATGGGCCACTGCGGACAACATGAGAAGAATTGGATGAAATGACTACATGGTGAATTAAATGCTCAATCTGCAAAGAAAATGTTGGGGGAAAGAAGGAGAAAAGATTTGTATAAAACTACATAAAGATCAGAGAAAAGAAGAAAAGAAAAGCCTTAAAATAAGTAAAAGAGGAGTGGGCCTTCATCGGCACGTCTGTCCCAGCCTTCGCCGGTACGCCCTCTACCCTCGTTGTCCGGTACACCTCCTACCCTTCCTTCAGCGGTACACTCTAACAGCCCTTCAACGACACACCTTTTTAGCCCTTCAGCGGCACACTCCTCCTCACCGTCTCACTCCCCGTCTCTCCCTGCGTCTCTCCCTCTCTCTCTCACCGTCTCATTCTCTTTCTCCCTCCGTCTCTCCCTCCGTCCCTCACTCTCTCTCTCACCGTCTCACTCTCCCCCTCACCGGCACGCACTCTCTCTCTCTCTCACCGTCTCACTCTCCCCCTCACCGGCACACACTCTCTCTCTCTCACCGTCTCACTCTCTTTCTCCCTCCGTCTCTCCCTCTCTCTCTCTCACCGTCTCATTCTCCCCCTCACCGGTACACTCTCTCTCTCTCACCGTCTCACCCTCTTTCTCCCTCCGTCTCTCCCTCCGTCTCTCACTCTCCCCCTCACCGTCTCACTCTCTTTCTCCCTCCGTCTCTCCCACCATCTCTCCCTCTCTCTCTCACCGTCTCATTCTCCCCCTCACCGGTACACTCTGTCTCCCTCCGTCTCACTCTTCCCCTCACCGATACACCCTCTCTGGTGCGGACACCCGAGCAGTTGATCGGCACGACACGCCGAGCCACCGGTACCGCACACGGAGCACGACACGAGTCACCTCAGCATCCATCTGGCTCGGAGACAGTCTGGAGACTCTGCCTTGAGCCTCCCCCTTTATTATATTTAGTTAGACTTATGTGTGTTTCATTTGTATTTATTTCGTTGCATTCAGTTTTGCCATTTCGATTGTAATAGGGGCTTATGTGTAATTTGGACCCCGTGGGCCCCACGGGCCCCCCAGGACCCACCCCATTGGGCCACCTCAGCCTAGGGTCCCACGTGGGGTCAGTCAACATGCCACATGGGGGTATCTAGAAGTTTGAATTGTAATTGGACACATGGGGGACAATGGACTTGAAAAGTCCAAATGGGAGGCCACCTACCCCACCTACCAAGTCCACCCTCTCTCCTTGGTCCAAGGGCCGCCCCCCCCTTAATATTATATTATTTTGTGTGTGTGTGTGTCACACTCCATCCCAACCCTCCATTCCCATCCCCTAGATCCAATGGTTGTGGATGGATGTGAGATGTAAGGTATTTAAACTTGTATTTTCCATTTTAGTGAATTAATGCATTCATTTGGAAGAAAAAGCCTTGGAGCTCCAGCTTGGTGCGCCCCTCCCTCTCCCCTTGCAGCTGTGAAGGTTGCTTCTTGGTGGTGAGACTCCACCCTATCAGTTCCGGTCGCCGCCGCCGCCGCCACGAGCCGCCACCGCATCGCCACCGCCATCAACGAAGTTCTGCCTGCGCAGTACCACAGCAGCTTCCATGAAATTCAGCCATCAACCACGAGCTCAGATCGACCTGGGAATTTTACTGGATGTTCCAGAGGTACCAAAAATTTTGGTTTGTCATTCAGATCCCGTTTCATAATTTTAGATTTTCGTCCACTCTTCCACTTCGGTTCTGCCAAAGTTCTGTCCAGGTTCCCATCCGCCCTGAGTTTCATGTCTTAGGTCCACTTTTTGATTTATTTTGGTTCGCCCAATTTTACTGGAGGTTCCACCCATCCACCCCTTCATCCACAATTTTTATAAATTTTTGGTTCGTCAATTTCATATTTTCTAAAAATCATTCTCAATCCCAGCTACAGTTCTGTCCCCCTGTTCCCAGATCCGACCACCAGTCACCCCAAACATCATAGTAAATTACCATCACCTCCAAATCAAATTCCAAAAATAGTCCCAGTTCCGTGGTTTGATCCCCTACAACTTTGAAGAAGAGCTCAAGATCTGAATCGGAGGTTTACTAGGCGGTCAACGGTGGTTCTCAGACAAGTACCCTACAAATCTGAGGTTTCGGTTACTGTACAACAGGGGCTTGTAAATTCATTAACGTTCTGATCCGACCTGATCCAGCAGATCTCTCTGGGTCTAGATCGAAGCAATTGAAGAGAGCTTTCCAACGATAGCTCATGCGTCCCGATCTGACGTCGAGATTGATCACAGCGGCCGTTTTCGCCGGAGCGCGCGCCTGAAAACAGCAACTAAAAATCCGTGGGCAGCAACTTCAAAGCTTGGGAATCGGGACCGATCGACCCCCGATCGGTGTTCCCGGCAGACCGCCGTCCGTGGAGGCGCGCCACCAGGGGTCCCCATCATAGTGGGTCCCACCCCCGCAGATCCGGAGGACAGCACCATCCGTGGGCCCCGCGGGCCCGCAGAACCCGCCGTTCGGAAAGCACGAAAACGCGGAGTTCGGCACCGCCGGGCGACATCAAGATGCTGCCCGTCAACCCGAGTTGCGTGATTCCCGGGCTCCACATGTGACCTTTTACCTCCCTACGTGGAGTGGGTCAAATCTTTGTATTGCTGGGATATTGTTTAACTGGGTGTCCGTGATTCGGCGGGGTTGTCTTCGCCACGCCGGGTGCGTGGAGGTAATGGTCCGAACCTCTTGGCGTTCATTTGCTTAGCTAGTATACAGTCTTTTGCCGCTGCCGAGACTGTAGGTACTAGCCCGTGTGTCCATGTCACCGCTGTGAGAGTGAGTGTGACCCGTCCCGTGACTCGATCCGAGTCCGGAAGTTGAGTCGGACTACCCTTGACCTCCGCCGGTTCCTTAACTGCGCACGGTCCGCGCTTTCCCTCGCTTGGGACGACGAGTGAGCTTCCACTTCTGTTAGCGACGTTTTGCCACTAGGAGCTCATAGTGTCGGGCTTAGTGTCTCCCTGGTGTGTGCTGCTGGTCGCGTCTTCATCTAGAGTCCGACGGTGGCACCTAATAGTGTCGTCTCCTGTGTCCGTCCCGCATCAGTTTGGTATCAGAGCAAGTCGAGTCTAGGGTAGTCATTGCATAAGTCTTGCATGTATCATTGTCTAAGTCAAGTCTAGGATCATCATTATTTTCAAAACAAAAAAAAAAGTGTGTTTTAAATTGCATTTCATCCCGATAATTCGGTATCTTAAAAGGTGTTGTCCGAACGTTAGGTTACACCTACCGGGAGGTCGCACACTTGCGGGAGTGATCTTCGGATCGATTAACTCCGCCCCGTACCGGATATTGGGTTAGGTCTAAGTGCATCATCTAGTGTGTGTTTGCATTAGTCGGTTTGTCTTGTCCCTTTGTGTCGGCATGTCCATCGTATAGTCCCTAATTTCTCATGGATTCCTCATCACCCGGGTAATATGGCCGTTGGTCCACCCATGGGCTTGGCAACCATCCCCTCCACTTCCGTAGGCCCGAAGCCTCGGACTTTTATGGCTCCAATGACCCAGGCGACTACCTCAAGTGGGAAGCCACCATGGACACATACTTTGATTGTTATACTATGTCCGATGCCATGCAAGTTAGTTTTGCCCGAGAGAGGCTTGTCCACAAAGCCGCCTAGAAATGGGAGAGCATTGAGCGCATGAGAGAGGTTAGGAGGCAAAGGCCCATCGAGTCGTGGCATGAGATGAAGGACGAACTTAGGAAGGTCTACCTACCTGGCCCGGTCACCTCCAACCGACCCCACCCAATCACATCCACCCAAGTGGGCCATAATCGGAGGCAACGCGCCGCGCATGTAGAAGAGCCTAGGTCCACGACTAGGCCGACTTCATATGGGGGAGTCCATCACATCGCTCCTACTCAAACCCCACCATTGTCGAACTCTTCCAAATCATTTTGGATAAGGTGGATAGGAAGTGTGATTATATTGAGTCCCTGCTTCCCCCTTGCCTACCTCCTAGCCGAGATAGAACCAAGCATGACCCTAAGGAGGTAGCAACCTGTAGTCCCAATCCAGTGTCATCTAGAGTGCCATCCCGAGGTCCTCTCCCCATCTTGGTGGATCCTCTTCCCCCACCCACGAGAGCCCCATTGCCTACACCCCCTGTCCGTCAGGAGGATAAGGGTAGGGACCCACTTATCAAGGAGCGTAGAGGATCACGACAACAGTGTTATCGCTGCCAGCGGTTTGGCCACTTTGCCAGACAGTGTCCCACTCGGACATCTCTAGCCCTAGGGGATAAAGGGGTTGGAGAAATCTCACCTTCCGATCTTATTTCGGAGCCCTCTCATTTGGAGCCGCCAAAGCCCGAGCCACCCGTGTTTCTAACGGGTACACTTTTCATAGCCGAACCACTTCTTAGATGGCTCAAGAACGGCTTGGCCCCATCTCTCCTCCCATCCATGGACCCTACCCTACCATTAGTGCCGGTCAACTCATTCCATACCACCTTCCGGTCTAGTCACCATGTGGATACATTAGATGATCTTCTTAAAGGATTAGACCGGCAGTTGACATTTACGCACTTGTTGGCCCCACGATTCGACTGACCTATAGGTCGTAGCTTCACACATCCATCCCTAGGGTCCATCACCTCTGTGTACACTGTGGGTCATGTTACCACGGAGGTTCTTCTACTCCTCCCTTTGCCGGCCGAGTCCAACTTCATTCCCCTTTGCCCAATGGAGGAATCTTACTTTCTACCTATGACTGTCATCCCATCTCTCGCAATGAATGAAGGTGATCATTTACACCTCCAAGATTTCCAAATGTGGGACAGTGATTTGTGGAAGCCTAGTCCGAGGGGTCATACCTTCTTTGATCCCTTCGACCCATTCTCTTATGGACTCCGTGACCCACCATATTTACACCACCTTTTCGAGAGAGTCCACCATCATACGCCCACCGTCTCATCTCCCTTCATGGATGAAGGTGACCATTAACACCTTCTAGAATTCTACACATGGGACCTTGAAATGAGGGAATCCATATCGAGGGGTCACACATTCTTTGATCCCTTCGATCCCTTTCTTCATGGGCCCTTTGGCCCACAACCTCCATTCCACCTCTTTAAGGAAGTCCACTATCACACCCCTCCTACTCGGGCCTGGCAACCTTTACATGGCAATAGGTCCGAACCGTCATTTGGGGGTAATGAGGACTTTGGTTTCCCCGGGCCACCTCAACCACCCAAACCTCCTGGACTTTCCACATCCAAACCCCATGTCCATGGTTGGTGCATCGTAGGATGTCTAGGAGTCCACCATGACATTAACCTCCGGTTATGTCAAATACATGCATGGCACACATTCGGATGTCCTGGACCACCTTGCATATGATTGGGTTTTACTAACTGTAGGGTTGTTTAGGGTCGTGTGTGCATCCGTGTGTTTCTTTTCTTTTGGTAAGCATGTTAGGTCGTGTGTGCATCCGTGTGTTTCTTTTCTTTTGGTAAGCATGTTAGGTCATGTGTGCATCCTGTGTTTCTTTTCTTTTGCTAAACATGTTAGGAGTCTGCATGACGATGTCCGTCGTCACAGTTGAGGCCAGCAATGCACGGTACAAGGAGTTAGCCGATGTCCATCGCCACCACCGAGAGTTCCAAGAGGATGAATATGTCATGATCAGGGTAAGACCTGAACGGTTTCCCTCTGGAACCGTTAAGAAGTTGCAAGCTCGCGGAGCCGGTCCCTTTAGAGTGTTGAAACGCGTTGGATCCAATGCGTATGTTGTGGACCTGCCCGAGGAATATGGTATAATCTCTACTTTTAATGTTTCGGATCTAGTTGCATATAGAGACCCAGCGGTGATCTCTAGTGAGCCTTTCGAGCCATCTCCTCCCCTTGAGAGTGATCCCACACATGAGTGTCCACCTCCAGCCCCGTTGTTACGGCAGCGTGAGCATATAGATCATATACTGGATGAGCAGGTGACAGTTACCAGGAGTGGATCCTACCCGCGCTACCTAGTGCGATGGAGAGGACGGCCCGCTACTGAGGACACATGGATCACACATGGCGAGTTGCAGCAGATCGATCCGGACCTTCTGGAGCGATATAGGAGCGATGCCGACCCTTACTCGAAAGGGTCGAGTTTCTCCCACCCGGGGAGAATTGGTGCGGACACCCGAGCAGTTGATCGGCACGACACGCCGAGCCACCGGTACCGCACACGGAGCACGACACGAGCCACCTCAGCATCCATCTGGCTCGGAGACAGTCTGGAGACTCCGCCTTGAGCCTCCCCCTTTATTATATTTAGTTAGACTTATGTGTGTTTCATTTGTATTTATTTCGTTGCATTCGGTTTTGCCATTTTGATTGTAATAGGGGCTTATGTGTAATTCGGACCCCGTGGGCCCCACGGGCCCCCCAGGACCCACCCCATTGGGCCACCTCAGCCTAGGGTCCCACGTGGGGTCAGTCAACATGCCACATGGGGGTATCTAGAAGTTTGAATTGTAATTGGACACATGGGGGACAATGGACTTGAAAAGTCCAAATGGGAGGCCACCTACCCCACCTACCAAGTCCACCCTCTCTCCTTGGTCCAAGGCCCCCCCCCCTTAATATTATATTATTTTGTGTGTGTGTGTGTCACACTCCATCCCAACCCTCCATTCCCATCCCCTAGATCCAATGGTTGTGGATGGATGTGAGATGTAAGGTATTTAAACTTGTATTTTCCATTTTAGTGAATTAATGCATTCATTTGGAAGAAAAAGCCTTGGAGCTCCAGCTTGGTGCGCCCCTCCCTCTCCCCTTGCAGCTGTGAAGGTTGCTTCTTGGTGGTGAGACTCCACCCTATCAGTTCCGGTCGCCGCCGCCGCCGCCACGAGTCGCCACCGCACCGCCACCGCCATCAACGAAGTTCTGCCTGCGTAGTACCACAGCAGCTTCCATGAAATTCAGCCATCAACCACGAGCTCAGATCGACCTGGGAATTTTACTGGATGTTCCAGAGGTGTCAAGAACTATCCAAAAATTTTGGTTTGTCATTCAGATCCCGTTTCATAATTTTAGATTTTGTCCACTCTTCCACTTCGGTTCTGCGAAAGTTCTGTCCAGGTTCCCATCCGCCCTGAGTTTCATGTTTTAGGTCCACTTTTAATTTATTTTGGTTCGCCCAATTTTACTGGAGGTTCCACCCATCCACCCCTTCATCCACAATTTTTCTCAATTTTTGGTTCGTCCATTTCATATTTTCTAAAAATCGTTCTCAGTCCCAGCTACAGTTCTGTCCCCCTGTTCCCAGATCCGACCACCAGTCACCCCAAACATCATAGTAAATCACCATCACCTCCAAATCAAATTCCAAAAATAGTCTCAGTTCCGTGGTTTGATCCCCTACAACTTTGAAGAAGAGCTCAAGAGCTGAATCGGAGGTTTACTAGGCGGTCAACGGTGGTTCTCAGACAAGTACCCTACAAATCTGAGGTTTCGGTTACTGTACAACAGGGGCTTGTAAATTCATTAACGTTCTGATCCGACCCGATCCAGCAGATCTCTCTGGGTCTAGATCGAAGCATTTGAAGAGAGCTTTCCAACGATAGCTCATGCGTCCCGATCCGACGTCGGGATTGATCACAGCGGCCGTTTTCGCCGGAGCGCGCGCCTGAAAACAGCAACTAAAAATCCGTGGGCAGCAACTTCAAAGCTTGGGAATCGGGACCGATCGACCCCCGATCGGTGTTCCCGGCCGACCGCCGTCCGTGGAGGCGCGCCACCAGGGGTCCCCATCATAGTGGGTCCCACCCCCGCAGATCCGGAGGACAGCGCCATCCGTGGGCCCCGCGGGCCCGCAGAACCCGCCGTTCGGAAAGCACGAAAACGCGGAGTTCGGCACCGCCGGGTGACATCAAGATGCTGCCCGTCAACCCGAGTTACGTGATTCCCGGGCTCCACATGTGACCTTTTACCTCCCTGCGTGGAGTGGGTCAAATCTTTGTATTGCTGGGATATTGTTTAACCGGGAGTCCGTGATTCGGCCGGGGTTGTCTTCGCCACGCCGGGTGCGTGGAGGTAATGGTCCGAACCTCTTGGCGTTCATTTGCTTAGCTAGTATACGGTCTTTTGCCGCTGCCGAGAGTGTAGGTACTAGCCCGTGTGTCCATGTCACCGCTGTGAGAGTGAGTGTGACCCGTCCCGTGACTCGATCCGAGTCCGGAAGTTGAGTCGGACTACCCTTGACCTCCGCCGGTTCCTTAACCGCGCACGGTCCGCGCTTTCCCTCGCTTGGGACGACGAGTGAGCTTCCACTTCTGTTAGCGACGTTTTGCCACTAGGAGCTCATAGTGTCGGACTTAGTGTCTCCCTGGTGTGTGCTGCTGGTCGCGTCTTCATCTAAAGTCCGACGGTGGCACCTAATAGTGTCGTCTCCTGTGTCCGTCCCGCATCAACATCAGTGAGACTTGTTTTGACCGTCTCCTCCTCTTGATCAAGAGTATGTTGCCTCAAGACGAGAAGTTGCCAGAAACTTTTTACCGTGCTAAGAAGATGGTCAATGAGCTTGGCTTGGATATGTGAAAATAGATGCATGCCTGAATCACTATATGTTATATTACATAGACGACGCAGATAAGATATCATGTTTTATTTGTCACCATGACAGATTTAAACCTAAGAGAGGGGACAATTCAAAGTAAAAAGATGTACCTTACAAAGCATTGGGATACTTCCCTTTTGTGCCTAGGCTGTAGCAGCTGTATATGTCCTCAAAGACGGCTCGACATATGACATGGCATACCGAAAGAGTACGCCGTGCCGATGATAAAATCAGTCATCCTGTCGATGATGAAGCTTGGACTCACTTTAGTCGTACTCATCTTGCTTTCTCAAAGGAGCCACGTAATGTTCGATTGGGTTTATGCACAGATGGTTTTAATCCATTCGGTGGTTCAGTTTCATCTTATTCTTGTTGGCCAGTGTTCATGACACCGTACAACCTTCCACCGGACATGTGCATGAAGCGAGAAATTTTGTTTTTGTCCTTAGTAATTCCTGGTCCAAAAAGTCTTGGAAAAAATATGGACATATATCTCAGGCCGTTGATTGATGAGCTCAATTTATTATGGACTGATGGAGTTGTTACTTATGATACATGTAGGAAGCAAAATTTTATTATGAAGGCTGCACTGATGTGGACAATAAGTGACTTCCCTGCATATGGAATGCTATCTGGTTGGAGCGCACATGGGAGGTTAGCATATCCTTACTGTATGGAAGATACCAAATCATTTGTATTGAAACATGGTGGGAAAGCATGATGGTTTGATTGCCATCGGCGGTTGCTATCAAGTGACCATCCTTTTCGAAGGCAAAATGACTCGTTTAAAAAAATACTGTTGAAATGGATGAAGCAGACTCACAACGGGTATCGGGTCGACATATGGCGACACGGGTGCAAAATTTACCAGATGTAGTACAATTGTCTGGTAGCACACGCCAACTCTCTAGCTTTGGAAATGATTACAACTGGAATAAGAAAAGTATTTTCTGGGAATTTCCTTATTGGTCAACTCTTCTTATACGACACAATCTGGATGTTATGCATACCGAGAAGATTTTTTTTTGATATTGTGTTCAATACGATCATGAATATTAAAGGCAAAACAAAGGACAACGCCAAAGAGCATATGGACGTAAAGATGCTTTGTAAACGTTCAGAACTGGAATTACAGAACGTAAATGGTAAAACTGTGCAGCCTAAAGCAACTTATGTGCTTAATGATACACAGATGAAGGAAGTGTGCCAGTGGTTGAAACAGTTGAGATTCCTAGATGGATATGCATCCAACATAGCCCGTTGCGTGAATGTTAATGAGGGGAAAATATATGGTCTGAAAAGTCACGATTGTCATGTGTTCATGGAGAGGCTAGTGCCCATCGCATTTCGTGATTTGTTGTCAAAACCTATATGGGGAGCACTGACCGAGCTGAGTCAGTTTTTCAAGATTTTATGTGCATCAGAACTCAGACTGAGGGATGTACAATGTCACACCCCGAGCCTTTACTACAGGGGAAGACTAGCTCGAGAAACACGAACAACGACCATGGTAAGCCTCTTGGAAGCAAGAACGATCAGAGCGCAAGACAATCACACATGAAAATACAATTGCACAACACTTTAATCCAACTCCAACTTTATTTCATTAATAATCAAAATATTCTAGTACAGTAACTCTTCAACTATCTCTAATCTGTCAAACTCAAGAAAAAAAAAGGAAATTACAAAGACTCGATCTAAACAATATTGACTTTCCTAAGTCTTCACTCTCATTCTGATAAGACTATTATTCGCTCTCAGACCCGCTACTTGTATAACTCGAATCCGGATTCGTATCACTTTCATCTCCTGAAAAGATTGGAAAATAGGTAATGGCCACACTTGCCCAGTAGGTATCTTCGCATCAACATGAAGGCACTATTAAAGTAATTAGTATTTTTGCTCTAGAGAAATAAGATAAAGTCATGCGAATGCGATCAATCATGCGATTAAACCAAAGTAACAAGATGATCATGTAAGATAAAATGAGCAAGTATGATTTAGCAAGAATGTAATAAGAACATGATATGGCATTTTATGAACAAGAAAGTCAAGTATTAATCAAGAATGTACTCTTCACTTAGTAGCAAGTACTTCGTGAATTTCTATGGAATATAATGTAACAAGCTAGAAAGTCATGTCGTGCCGTGGATCTTCACTTATTTATCGAGAAAGTACTCCCAGCGCAATGCCACGCCAGTAGCATCATACCCAATGGTTTAGAGTAGTATGTTTCTGACAATCAGTCGAGGGGACTAGCATAGAGCCCTTGAACACATTCAGTGCTCGATCGCATCTTCAAGTATAAATCAAGCTACTTCCACGCATGTAAACAATATGGCCAAGAATGTACAATTTCAACAATAAGTTCAAGATAAAGTCATCAATAATAAGAATGCTTATATTTGGAAAAGAATTTCAATAAACATATTAAAACTAGGTTATGCCAGGGAAATAAATCGGCAGCATAACGGTACATTTTTCAACTTTCATAATTTAAGATTAACTATCTTGAACAATATGACAAGTCCTAAACCATCAATAATCTATCTAGGAACTTTGGAATATCAACCCTTGGGTCAAACCTCGGGTTAAAAGTACTGTGACGGTCAATTAATGGGCCATTATATTAACGTGACGGTATGTAATTGGGCCGTTAGAATAGGCTGAATCCAGGAAGAATAATTGACTCAGTGAATGTGACGGTTGTATACTGGACCGTTAGATGGACCTGACGGTCTAGTATTAGGCCGTTACATAGTCAAAACCAGAAAATATCGATAGTGCTTTCTAAACAATTGGGCTTTAATGGTACAAACAACTCGACGTCCTAGTGGGAATCCCAGGCTCACGGAGAATTACGGAGGCCTTGAAACCAGATTTCTTAGTCCATTAGAAGGAATATCCAATAGAGAGGTCCTCAAGTCCAAGAATATATTCCTATAGTGCAAAAGTGTAAACTAATGGTCATATACTAGAATATATGCCATATACTTAGAGAAATTGACTCTATGGATAGGAAAGAATGTCACGATGTAAAACCATGATAAACTCCGTCAATTCAATCATTTAAAATCATGGTTTTAATACAAAACTATAGAGTTTGGCCAATGAAATTAACATATACTTAAAATAACTAAAGGTGCCTTTGAACATTCAATTCCTATCATGAATCAATTAATAAACTCAAAATCATGAAAAATATGTCACACCTTAGATAACTAAGCTTATTCATAAGTAAGTTTGACTGTTTTTAACTCTGTCTCAAATTTACAGAACCCAGCACTCTGGCGGTCTAATACAGGCGCGTCATGTGGTTGTGACGGTCTATCGTGGAGCCGTCAGATTACTGTGATGCACTAATTTTGGTCTGTCAGAGATTACAGAGAAAATGCAGTACAACAGGCGGTGTGACGGCTTATCGCAAGGCCGTTACAGTGTTGTGACAGTCTAACTATAATCCGTCAGAGCACTGCTAACAGTAGAATAAAAGTACTATGGTTTGAAACATCTTATGCAAGAAGAATCAAAGTAAATGATTACTCTAGTCATGATAAAATGAAGTAAAAGCCATCTAGATGCATAGGTTGTAGTGAATGAACAAGAGAATATCTTTTATCTTCAATTAAGGCTAAAGATATGCATGTATGCATGATTCTACTAAAACATGAAATTCATGGTCTATAGTGCATAAAATCAGACAAACCCAGAGGGCTTTTACTCCTATCATGATGTTCTTGCCGTTCATGAGATGACCTACCTCTTCATTGGGCTTTCAACTTCTAATTTGTTACTGCAAGACACGTCCTAGTTCTTCCCTTCCTGTGATTTTTCAGTAACTTCACGTCGCTCTAACTCCTCAATCTCTTGACCTAAGGACGTGAAATTTTGAGGGTAAGAAGGTGAAACTAAGGGGAACAGAAAGTTCTAAAGACACTTAGGCTAATTACCTCATTTTGGTGCTCTAATCTCCTGATCTTCAGTAGACTTTCACTTAGATTTCTGGGTTGCTATGGTTGAACTAGCAACTTTGGAAGCTTTAAACTCCTTGTGTAGTTGATCTCCTAGCATGAAATTTTGAGGAAGATTAGTCCTATGTATAAGGAACAAAAAGTTCTAAAGGACTTACCCGAAATACTATCTCCTTACCTTAGTTCCACGCGAGCCAATGTAGGGGTCGCGCAGGTCAAAACTAGGGTCTATTTATAGGTTATAGCTAGGGTTTCATGGATTAGATCATTTCTAGAGTCCTTGTTAAAGCTTAGATCGAGTTCAGAGAGTCCTTAACACGTTTACTAGTCCTCCCATCTCGATCCCTAAAGGATAGACTAGCAAAAATTCAATCTTTTGCTTGTTCTTCACTTCACGGAACTGACAGAGAATAACGGTCTAGTCTTGGCGCGTTACATGTATGTGGCGGTCGCACGATAGACCGCTGCATCCACTGTGCGCAGAATTCAACTTAATTCAAACTCTTTGATTGTTTTATCCATATAATTATCTATAAAATGGTATTTATCCTTAAAATTCGTGAATTGGCTAAATAACCTTCTAGAATATGGGTCAAACTTAATGGGCTTGGTCCTTAAACCTTTTGGGTTTTATTTACTAAAGCTGGATTAATTATCCAACATACTTGGACCTTATAATCAATTTAAGTTTTATAAATTCCTAAAAATTCTTAAAATAATCCAGAAATTATTTATATAAATTTTGGGGCACTACACCCTCCCCCACTTAGAAGAATTTGGTCCCCAAATTCAATACATGGATTATATGGAGAGTGTACTTACAGTCAAATAATTCTGAAAATCTTTTCCGCATGGCTTCTTCGGTTTCCCATGTTGCTTTATGTGGCCATAACTTAGTCCATTGAATCTTGACCATAGGAATAGTCTTATTCCGTAACTGACGTACTTCCCGTTCAAGTATTCTGATTGGTTTTTATTCGTATGTCAAATCCTTCTTAATCTCCAGATTGTCGTAAGTGATGACATGGAAAGGATCATATACTTACTTTTTCAGCATAGAGACGTGAAATACGTCATGAACTCCTGCTAATTGTGGAGGTAAAGCTAGTCTATAAGCCACTTCACTAACCCTTTCAAGAATTTCAAATGGGCCAATGAATCTTGGAGTTAGCTTGTCTTTGATGTCAAATCTTCGAATACCATGACCCGGAGAAACCTTCAGATACAGATGATCTCTTACTTGAAACTCCAAGTCGCGCCTTCGATTATCAGCGTAAGACTTTTGCCTATCTTGTGCAATCTGTAATCTTTCTTGAATGAGCTTGATTTTCTCTGAAGAATCCCTGATAATGTCGGGGCCTAGAATTTGCCTTTTCCCTATTTCATTCTAACATATTGGTGATCTACAGTTTTTTCCATATAAAGCTTCAAAAGGTGCCATCTGTATGCTGGCCTGATAACTGTTGTTATTTGCAAATTCCACTAGAGGCAAGTGATCATGCCAACTTCCTCTGAAATCAATAGCACAAGCCCTGAGCATATCTTCCACTACTTGATTTGTTCTTTCTGTTTGACCATCAGTTTGTGGATGGAATGTTGTGCTAAAATTCAATCTAGTCCCCAGTGAATGTTGTAGACTTTTCCAGAACTGCGAGGTGAATCTAGGATCTCTATCAGATATGATAGTGACAAGGACACCATGTAGCTTGACAATTTCCTTTATGTATAAGGCTGCTAGAATGTCCACAGACCATCGACTTTTGATCGGTAGGAAGTGTGCCGATTTAGTCAATCGGTCTATGATTACCCATATACCGTCGTGTCCACCTCTTGTCTTAGGTAAACCCATAATGAAATCCATTCCTATACTTTCCCATTTCCATGCTGGAATATCTAAGGGATGTAATTTACCTGCGGGTCTAAAATGCTCTGCCTTTACTTGTTGACACGTGAGACAGCGAGACACGAAGTCAGCTATTTCTCTCTTCATATTGGGCCACCAGAAATTTCTTTTGAGATCTTGATACATTTTGGTACCACCTGGATGAATGGTGTACTTAGATTTATGTGCTTCTTCTAGGATTAGTTTTTTCATATCCTCATGATCTCTACACACATTCGGCCCTTAAATAGCAATCTTCCGTCATTGGAAATAGAAAAATCAGGCATCTGTTCTATGTTAGCTTTAATATCCAGTAATACGGGATCATCATTTTGCAGCTTGACTAGATCTTCTATTAATGTAGGTTGAGCTTGACTATTAGCTATGAAATAATCTTCTTCCTTTACGTCAATATCTAAGTTCAATTGAGCAAATTGAGGAATAAGATTAGTCATACTAATCATGAGACTTGATAGCTTTCCCATTGGTTTTCTGCTGAGTGCATCTGCTACAGCATTAGCCTTGCCAAGATGATATTGAATAGTAAAATCGAAGTCTTTGAGATATTCTAACCATCTCCTCTGCCTCATATTTAACTCCTTTTGAGAGAATAAATATTTCAAGCTTTTGTGGTCCGAGTAGATCATGAATTTCTCTCCATAGAGATAATGACGCCAAATTTTTAAGGCGAAAATGACAGCAGTCAATTCCAAATCATGTACATGATAGTTTTCTTCATGACGTTTCAAATGTCTTGAAGAATAACATATTACCTTTCCATTCTGCATGAGGACACACCCTAAGCCAATGCCGGATGCATCTGTATATACTTCGAATCCACCACCTTCCACCTGTAGCGATAGAATAGGAGCTGTAGTAAGATGATTCTTAAGAGCTTGAAAACTCTTTCCACATTCCTTTGACCAGACGAAAGGATTTTTTTTTCTTGTAAGTCTAGTTAAATGAACAGCAATTTTTGAGAAGTCCTTAATGAACCTCCTATAATAATCAGTTAGATCCAGAAAGCTTCTTACTTCTGATACAGTCATTGGTCGGCTCCAGTTTCTGACAGCTTCTACTTTAGAAGGATCCACAGCGATACCTTCTTTTTAAATAATATGGCCTAGGAATGAAACTTCATTGAGCCAGAATTCACACTTGTTAAGCTTGGCATAGAGCTTGTGTTCTCTAAGTGTTTGCAAAGTTATCCTCAGATGTTTTTCATGTTCTTCTTTTGTCTTGGAATATACCAGGATGTCATCAATGAAGACAACGATGAACTGGTCCAGATGTTACTGGAAAACACTGTTCATAAGTTGCATAAATGTGGCTGGGGCATTTGTTAACCCAAACGGCATTACCACGAATTCATAGTGGCCATAACGACTTCGAAAAGTCGATTTATAAATGTCTTCTTCTTTAATTCTAAGCTGATGATAACCTGACCTGAGGTCTATCTTGAAGAAATACTCTGTTCCCGAACGCTGATCAAAGAGCTCATCAATATGCGGCAATGGATACTTATTTTTGATTGTGACTTGATTCAGTCGTCGGTAGTCTATACACAGCCTGAGAGAGCCATCCTTCTTCTTGACAAAAAGAACCGGCGCACCCCAGGGGGATGTGCTAGGTCTGATAAAACCCTTGTCTAGTAGTTCCTGCAACTGTCTTTTTAATTCCTTAAGTTTTATGGGGGACATCCTGTAAGGGGCTATAGAAACAGGTGCTGCTCCTAGAATGAGTTCGATAGTGAAGTTTACTTCCCTCTCAGGTGATAAGCTAGGTAATTCGGATGGGAACATATCTGGAAACTCATTTACAATAGGGATGTCTGCTATGATGATTTCCTTGGACTCGGTAATAATGACAGAAGCAAGAAAAGCTTCACATCCTCGCGAGATAAGTTTGCAAGCATGAAGAGAGGATATGATAGTGGGATGTTTCCTATATTTGATGCCAAGGAAAGAAAATCTTGGAAGACCGGTTTTTCGAAAGGATATAATCCTATTTCGGTAGTTAATATCCGCATCATGCTCTATAAGCCAATCTACCCCTAAAATGGCATCATAACCTTTCATGTCAAGGCATACTAAGTTTGCAGGGAGATTGTGATCTTCCACTATTACCTCACTATTAGGATAATACTCGGTAAATTTTATTCCAGAACCTAAGGGTGTAGTAATAGGAAGATCTGAAGGTAGGGGAACTAATACAATTGGTAATATTTTTGCAAAAGTAGTGGAGATAAAAGAATGAGAGGCACCAGTATCAAATAGCACAAATGCAGGACGAGAATAAATTTGAATGGTACATTCCATAAGTCCACCATCCTTGGGTGCTTCTTCTTCTTCTTCTAGAACAGCATTGAGGTGAGCTTGCCTCCTACGTCCTCCACCAGACGATTGATCCTTCATAAGGGGGTAATCTAACATACGATGCTCCCTGCTTCCACAACGTAGACACGCACCAATGCACTTCCAACATTCTTCAGCCGAATGGCCGAACTTCTTGCAAAATGTGCAAGCCGCCACGACCTGCTCCTTCCCATCTTTGGCTTTCTTGTGCTTCTGGGAACTTCCACCATTCCCACTCCTGGATCTTTTCTTACTATCATGGCTTTTGTAGGGTTCCGTAATACTAAATTTCTCCTTCTTATAACGCCGATCAGATCTTCGGCTGGACTCTTCTCCCTTTCCTTTCAATTTCTCGACCTTCTCTAGGGTCCTTTCACATAAATATGCCCGCTGAACCATCTTCGCATAGGTACGGATGTTTTTGGTCCCGAGCTGTTGAATGAAACCGGGTCGTAACCCCTCCATAAATCGATTGGCCTTCAATAAATCGGTACTGATTAAATGTGGTGCATAAGGTGCTAGCCTGGAGAATTGAAGTTCATACTCCGCAACTGACATCATTCCCTGACGAAGAGAAGTGAACTCCATAGCCTTTCTTTCTTTAACATGTTTAGAAAAGTACTTAGCACGGAATAGAGTAAGAAAACTGTCCCATGTATGAGGTGGATCAGCCGGAGCTGTAGGTACTGACTTCCACCATGTGCGTGCATCTTTATTAAGTTGAAAGGTTACAAGATGCACTATTTCTTGATCCGTACACTGGATAACATCGAAGGTACGATTCATCTTATCTATCCAATTTTCTGCCTCATCTAGATTAGAAGAACTGTAAAAACGCGGAGGGTTTAAGCTCTGAAAATTACGGTGCAAGTCACCAGCCCTTGCCCCTGCGCCTGCCTGGGCCATAGTTTGTAATGACTGAGTAAGGCCGGCAACCGTTTATTGTATGCCACCCCAATCTACGCGTTGTGCCATTGTAATAATAAGGTACCTGAGAGAAATAATAAATTGTTAATTCTCATGGAATTAGAAAGAAGTTAATCTTAAAACTAATTAACTATCCTTTCCCGGGCTCTACCCTATTCTCGCATAGGTGAGGAAATTTCTCTCTTAGTTCATAGGTAGGGGTCCTTAAACCTTGGACTTATCCTATGACATGACTCTTCTCCCTAAGTCTTGAGACTTAGGCTCTGATACCAACTTAACTGTCACGCACCGAGCCTTTATTATAGCGGAAGACTAGCTCGAGAAATATGAACAACCGACATGGTAAGCCTCTTGCAAGCAAGAACGATCAGAGCGCAAGACAATCACACATGAAAATGCAATTGCACAATAATTAAATCCAACTCCAACTTTATTTCATTAATAATCAAAATATTCTAGTACAATAACTCTTCAACTATCTCTCATCTGTCAGACGCAAGAAAAACAAAGGAAATTACAAAGACTTGATCTAAACAGTATTGACTTTCCTAAGTCTTCACTCTCATTCTGATAAGACTATCATTCGCTCTCGGACCCGCTACTTGTATAACTCGAATCCGGATTCGTATCACTTCCATCTCCTGAAAAGATTGGAAAATAGGTAATGAGCACACTTGCCCAGTAGGTATCTTCGCATCAGCATGAAGGCACTATTAAAGTAAATAGCATTTTTGCTCTAGAGAAATAAGATAAAGTCATGCGAATGTGATCAATCATGCGATTAAACCAAAGTAACAAGATGATCATGTAAGATAGAATGAGCAAGTATGATTTAGCAAGAATATAATAAGAACATGATATGGCCTTTCATGAATAAGAAAGTCATGTATTAATCAAGAATGTACTCTTCACTTAGTAGTAAGTACTTCATGAATTTCTATGGAATATCATGTAACAAGCTAGAAAGTCATGTCGTGCCGTGGATCTTCACTTATTTATCGAGAAAGTACTCCCAGCGCAATGCGATGCCAGAAGCATCATACCCCATGGTTTAGAATAGTATGTTTCCGACAATCAGTCGACGGGACTAGCATAGAGCCCTTGAACACAATCAGTGCTCGATCGCATCTTCAAATATAAATCAAGCTACTTCCATGCATGTAAATAATATGGCCAAGAATGTATAATTTCAACAATAAGTTCAAGATAAAGTCATCAATCATAAGAATGCTTCTATTTGGAAAAGAATTTCAATAAACATATTAAAACTAGGTTATGCCATGGAAATAAATCGGCAGCATAACGGTACGTTTCTTAACTTTCATAATTTAAGATTAAGTATCTTGAACAATATGACAAGTCCTAAACCATCAATAATCTATCTAGGAACTTTGGAATATCAACCTTGGGTCAAACCTCGGGTTAAAAGTACTGTGACAATCAATTAATGGGCCGTTACATTAACGTGACGGTATGTAATTGGGCCGTTAGAACGGGCTGAATCCAGAAAGAATACTTGGACTCAGTGAATGTGACGGTTGTATACTGGACCGTTAGATGGACCTGACGGTCTAGTATTAGGCTGTTACATAGTCAAAACCAGAAAACATCGATAGTGCTTTCTAAACAATTGGGCTTTAATGGTACAACCAACTCGGCGTCCTAGTGGGAATCCCAGGCTCGCAGAGAATTACGGAGGCCTTGAAACCAGATTTCCTAGTCCATTGGAAGGAATATCCAATAGAGAGGTCCTCAAGTCCAAGAATATGTTCCTATAGTGCAAAAGTTTAAACTAATGGTCATATACTAGAATATATGTCATATACTTAGAGAAATTGACTCTATGGATAAGAACGAATGTCACGATGTAAAACCATGACAAACTCCGTCAATTCAATCATTTAAAATCATGGTTTTAATACAAAACTATAGAGTTTGGCCAATGAAATTAACATATACTTAAAATAACTAAAGGTGCTTTTAAACATTCAATTCCTATCATGAATCAATTAATAAACTCAAAGTCATGAAAAATATGTCACAACTTAGATAACTAGGCTTATTCATAAGTAAGTTTGACTGTTTTTAACTCTGTCTCGAATTTAGAAAACCCAACACTCTGGCGGTCTAATACAGGCGCGTCATGTGGTTGTGACGGTCTATCGTGGAGCCGTCAGATTACTGTGACGCACTAATTTTGGTCCATCAGAGATTACAGAGAAATTGGTGTACAATAGGCAGTGTGACAGCTTATCGCAAGGCCGTTACAATGTTGTGACGGTCTAACTATAATCCGTCAGAGCACTGCTGACAGTAAAATAAATAAACTACGATTTGAAACATTTTATGCAAGAAGAATCAAAGTAAATGATTACTCTAGTCATGATAAAACGAAGTAAAAGCCATCTAGATGCATAGGTTGTAGTGAATGAACAAGAGAATATCGTTTATCTTCAATTAAGGCTAAAGATATGCATGTATGCATGATTCTACTAAAACATGAAATTCATGGTCTATAGTGCATGAAATCAGACAAAACCAGAGGGCTTTTACTCCTATCATGATGTTCTTACCATTCATAAGATGACCTACCTCTTTACTGGGCTTTCAACTTCCAATTTATTACTACAAGACACGCCCTAATTCTTCCCTTCCTGTGATTTTTCAGCAACTTCACGTCGCTCTAACTCCTCAATCTCTTGACCTAAAGACGTGAAATTTTGAGGGTAAGAAGGTGAAACTAAGGGGCATAGAAAGTTCTAAAGACACTTAGGCTAATTACCTCATTTTGGTGCTCTAATCTCCTGATCTTCAGCAGACTTTCGCTCAGATTCCTGTGTTGCTATGGTCAAACCAGTAACTTTGGAGGCTTCAAACTCCTTGTGTAGTTGATCTCCTAGCATGAAATTTTGAGAAGATTAGTCCTATGTATAAGGAACAAGAAGTTCTAAAGAACTTACCTGAAATACTATCTCCTTACCTTAGTTCCACGCGAGCCAATTAGGCGCAGGTCAAAACGAGGGTCTATTTATAGGTTCTAGCTAGGGTTTCATGGATTAGATCGTTTCTTGAGTCCTTGTTAAAGCGTAGATCGACTTCAGAGAGTCCTTAACACGTTTATTAGTCCTCCCATCTCGATCCCTAAACGATAGACTAGCAAAAATTCAATCTTTTTGCTTGTTCTTCACTTCACGGAACTGACAGAGCGTAACGATCTAGTCTTGGCGCGTTACATGCATGTGGCGGTCGCACGATAGACCGCTACATCCACTGTGCGTAGAATTCAACTTAATTTAAACTCTTTGATTATTTTATCTATATAATTATCTATAAAATGATATTTATCCTTAAAATTCGTGAATAGGCTAAATAACCTTCTAGAATATGGGCCAAACTTAATGGGCTTGGTCCTTAAACCTTTTGGGTTTTATTTACTAAAGCTGGATTAATTATCCAACATACTTGGACCTTATAGTCAATTTAAGTTTTATAAATTCATGAAAATTCTTAAAATAATCCAGAAATTATTTATATAAATTTTGGGGCACTACATACAAATTATCAAAGAAAATGAGATCACAACCGTTTGTAAGCTAGAGAAGATATTTCCTCCGACATTCTTTGATTCGATGGAGCACTTGGTCGTCCATTTGCCATACGAGGCTATTATCGGAGGACTAGTACAATTTCAATGGATGTATCCATTTGAGAGGTATGTCAGAATTTTTGTTAAGTTACATGTCATCCATGGTCGGTACATGTCATTGCCTTCTAACTTGTTGTTGTAGGTGCATGCATGAATTAAAAATGAAAGTTTGCAACAAATCGAAGGTGGAGGGTTCGATTGCTGAGGCATATATTCTTGAAGAAATATCAAACTTCTGTTCCATGTACTTTGAGCCAGAGATTCTAACTCGTCGTACTCAACCTCCACATAATGATGATTGGGGAGTTGATGATTCGTCCGATCGGCTCTCTATATTTAACCATCCTGGACGTGCGTTCGGACGTTGCTCAACGCGTACGCTCGAAGATAGAGAGTTGTATGTTGCTGAGATATAAATTCTCTTGAATTATATCGAGATTGAACCTTATGTTGAGGAAGTTCTTAACTCACATTTCCAGCGATGTCCATAAGTTGTTCATCCTTGTTCTGCAGTTCATTTAAAGTAGTAGTGTATGTATATTGCAGACAATTTGATTCAGAATTAGCATAAAAATGTCCAAATATCCAAGACGTGGAGATTGAAAAGAACGCGAGAAATTTTTAGCCAAATGTCTGAGATATCGGGTTAGTGTCGATCGTTGAATATATATGTTTGTATTTATGTATGTTGAGGAGATTGAACCTTATTATAACAACTCAAATTTACATATAGGTTGAACTAGGTCTCATTACTGATCAAAGAGTACAATAGATAAGTTATGGCCCCTCAACGGTTACACGTGCCTATCCAGGATATATTGTGAATGGATATAGATTTCATACGAGGGATTATGGACGAAGTAAGTCTACGATGAACAGTGGCATATCTGTTAAGGGAAGTTTATACAATGAAGCGGAATTGGACTACTACGGTATTCTTGACGAAGTCTTAGAACTTCAGTATTTGGGACTAGACAATCATGTATACATATTTAAGTGTCATTGGTTTGATCCTAATTCTGTTCGACATGACACAACTTATAGGATTGTCGATGTCAAACATAGGTCTAAACTTAATACCTATGAACCGTTCATTTTAGCCGCACAAGCCCAGCAAGTGTATTATTCAAGTTATCCCTCATCCAAGAATAAAAATTTGTGGGTAGTTTGCAGGGTTAAATCAAAACTCTTTCCCACTTATTAGTTAAATATGAGTGAAAACCCCTCAGAAGTTGACAATGCTGAATATTTTCAATCAGACGAAGTTGGCATTGTCGGTTGTACACATATTAATCTAGACGAATCTGATGAGCCACTGTCATTACGTAAGGGAGATGAAGTGTAAGAAGTCGATCCGACGGACCTAAATGTTGATGTTAAAGGGGAGGAGGAATCGGATGAAGAGGAAGAGTTCGAATCTGATGAGGCTACTATGGATGACGAAGATGATGATGAGTTAGATATATCATTAGCATCATCGAGGGAGGCACATTTTTATAATTTAGTAAGATAACTGTTCATTTTTGCTTAATTTTTAATAACATTGGTCTAGCCTTATCTAATTTAGGATTAATATGTATTAATTGTTTTGTTAGTAAAAAAGAAATGGTCCGAGGAGGTCGTACTAGGAGTGGGAGGAGACAGGGCAATGACAGGGGCTCTACTCCCTCCTCTTTGGCGTCTTCTTCGGCTACAAGTATATCTATTAAAATAGTTAGCTATATATAAATGTTTTAATCATTTACTAGCTTAAAAGACTGTCCTTACAGGTCTAAGTGTCGGCTCACGACCACTTGTACATGCGCCATCCCCACCACCTCCAACAACAGGTATGTATGTTTTACTTTTCATCAAAACATTCGTTTTACTTATGAAAATTAATTCTTACAGGTAACATTGCATCATGACCTGTTGTACAGACGCCACCCCTACCACCTCCCGCTACAGGTATGTATGTTTTAATTTTCAGCAAAATATTCATTGTACTTATGAAAATTAATTCTTACAGGTCCTAATACCCTCTCACCTATTGTACAGGCACCACCCCCACCACCTCCCGCTGCAGATATGTATATTTTAATTTTCACCAAAATATTCATTTTACTTATGAAATTTAATTCTTACAGGTCCCAGTATTTTCCCAATTACGTATATTTTAATTTTCAGTAAAATATCCGGTTTACTTATGATATTTAATTATTATAGTTCACAGTCCCCTCCCAGCACGACCACATGCGTCACCCCCACCACCTCCCGCTGCAGGTATGTATATTTTATTTTTTAACAAAATATTCATTTTACTTGTGAAAATTAATTAAGTAGCCCTCCCACCACCTCCCACTTGTACAGGGCACACCCCCACCACTCAGCCACTTGACGATGCTGGCAGTCGTCTTGCGATCGTCCCTATGCGAAGGAAACGTTGGACCGTGCGCGGTTGAGAAATCGATAGTGAGTCTCGGGTATCGGCTTTCCGCGTGTACTCGGATCGAGTCACGGGACGGATCACTCACTCTCGCTCTCTCGCAGTGGTGATAACAATATATCGGGCTAAGAATCCTAATACTCGCAGCGGCATATACGAATAGATACGAGTAAAGCAAATGCGGAAGAGAGAGGGAGCGAATTTACCTCCACGCTCCGGGCATGGGGAAGACGATCCCGGCCAAGTCAGTAACTCCCGGTACAGTAAATATTTAAATTATACCAGTGCATTTTTGATGCCCACTCCACGCAGGGAGGTAACGAGCTACAAGTGGGTCTAGGAGGACCGATCTTGGGTTGACGGGCAGCACTTGGATCCGCTCGTCGGTGCCGTTCGGAAGACGCTTGCTACGGGTTGTGGGGCCCGCGTACGGCTCAGCCCTCCGAATCCGGCGGGGTTGGTCCCGTTGTGAATGGGGCACCTGGAGGAGCAATCCTTGGAAGGCGGTCGACCTGGAACGCCGGGAGGAGGCCGGACGGACCGAGCCGGAGGCCCGAGGATGTGCTGTCCACGGATCAGAAGCTTCTATTTTACAGTGCGCGAACTGGCGAGATCAGCTGCTGCGATCACTCCCGACGTCGGATCGACGCGAAAGTGGTACCATTAGAAAGCTGACTTGAAGTACTACGATCTATGGCCAGAGAAAGAATTTTGAATATCCTGGATCTGGCCTTAGTCGAATTTATCATCTGCTAGCTCACAGAACCAGATCTGGCAGGATAGAATTGAGTTTTCCTGGGCGTTGGCGTTGACCGTGCCTCAAACGTCGGATTCAGGTGTTGAGTTCTTCATGAAAGTTGTAGAGGAAGAAACAAGGAAGACAATGATAATTTTTTTTTGACTTTTGCTAGAGGTTTCGATTGTTTGGAGAATTTATACTGAACAGGGGTCGGATCTGAACTGCACAGGATAGAACAGATTTGGGAAAAGACAGAGATTTTTAAAAATAGTAAAAGGACTCCAGAAATTCTAAGAAAATTCGTGGATGATGGGTGTAGTAGACAGAACTTCCAATAAAATTGGTGACTCAAACAAATAAAGGAAAAGGGGTCTAACTGAGGAAACACAGAGTTGCTGTGACACAAAACTGAGTACAGACAGAACTTGAAGACTGAGGGACACGATAATGGAAAAATAGCAAACGAAGGGTAAATGACCGGATTTGTTTTGTGGCCGCTGGGGTGGACGTCGGGGACTCACCCTCCAAGTTTGGTTGTGACCAGAGCTCCTAATGGAGAGCTAAAAATCACGGAATAGGGCTCTGTACAGGATGAACAGAATACCAAAGAAGCGGCGATGGGGGTGCGGTGGCTGCACGAATGGAAGGCGGCAGCCGAAAATCACATCCAGCAGAGATTGGAGATCTTGGAGTCACACTAAGATGAGGGCTTCACACCCTAGAAATATAGCAAATCCATGCTGCAAGAAGAGAGGGAGAGAGGGGCGCCCAATGGCCAAGACCAATTCTTGAATTTTCTTCTCATTAATCCTTAGTAAACACTATACATGGGTTTATATAGAAGGGGAGGAAGGGGGAGGGGGTTGGGATTTCGTGAGAGAGAGGGGAGGGGTAACATTTTCTTCCCCCATGTGGTCAATTGGCCTAAAAAAGAAAATACAAAATGTCATTTTAATGGGGGGCACCCCCTGGACTTAAGGGGAGGCATCTTGGACATTTTTCACCCATTGTCCCCTTGACTTGTCTAAGAAGGAAAGAATCCTTCTAGAAGCCACCTTGGCATTTGACCAACCCCACATGACCCCTAGGGCTTAGGTGGACCAATGGGAAAGAGTGTGGAGGCCCCATGTTGGACCTACTGAACTTTTTGCACAAAAACCCACTAAAACTTAAAGACTCACATTTGGCTTATAAAGCCTTACAATTACACATATGTTTTCCCAAGGATATAAAAATAAACTAAAAGGACACAAATACAAATTAAAAATGTCAGTGTCCGATGTTGATTCCATCAATTCTCCCCGGGTGGGAAGAACTCGACCCCGTCGAGTAAGGGGTGCGGCTGCTCGAGTAGCTCCGGCAGAAGCGTCACCGAACTTGGAAGTGCGGAGTACGCTCCACTCCAAGTAATCGACACCTACTCATCCCGTATAGATTCGATATGCTCACGCTACTGTGGGAATGAGGCTAGAGGTAGATACACCGAGGTGGGGTCACTCGCAAATGAGGGTAGCGGCTCAAAGACTCACTAGGAATCACCGCTGGGTTCCTTTATGTGACTAGATCCGATACGTAGGGGTAGAGCCAATCCCAAAGTCTGACAAGTATCGCACTCGAAAGGGACTAACATGCGAGCGTACAAAAAACCGACTCGACTCGACACATGCATGTACAGACACACGAGACCCTAGAAAAACCTATTGTTAGTCCGACCCATACACATGCAAGGGTGGACCAGGACACCCAAATGTGTGCCATGTATGCATTTTACGTAACTGGAGGTTGGTGGCATGGGAAACATCTACACATCCTAAAGGGTACCATGCATGCACATTGGACTTAATTGGTGGAGAACCGAATACACCTTCTTTGACACCCCTATATGATGACCATGGAATGGTCCCGGGGTTGGGTGTTGGTGGACTAGCCCGTGGGGAAGGGGTGTGATAGTGGACTTCCCTAACAAGGTGGTGCGGACACCCGCGCGATTGAGAAGCATGATACGTCGAGCCACCGGTACCGTACGCGGAGCACCACCCGAGCCACTTCGGCGTCCATCTGGCTCAGAGACAGCCTGGAGACTCCCCCTTGAGTCTTGACATTTATCATATTTATTTAGACTTTATTTGTGTGTCATGTGTGTTTATGTAATTTTATTCGGTTTGTAATTTGGTTTGTAAGAGGGGTTTTTGTGTAATATGGACCACCTGGGTCCCGCGGGCCCCCCAGCCCTCCTCCCATTGATCCACCTCACCCCTAGGGCCCATGTGGGGTCAGTCAACATGTCAATTGTAGGCTTCTAGAAGGGTGGGCCAAGTGGGGGACAAAGGACTTAAAAAGTCCAAGTTGGATGCCATGAAGTCCAAGGGGCACCCCCCCCCCCTTTAGAATAAAATAGAAATAATTTTGTAATTTCTTTATTTTGGTCCAAACCACATGGGCGAATTAATTTTGTTGACTCCCAAGTTTGCCCCTCCCAATTCTAGATCTAGGGTTAATTGAGGTCTTTTTGTATTTCATATAAAACCCTTGTATTTCCATTTGATTAGAATTAGTGAACACAAAAATCAGAAATTTTGTTGTAGCAGCAAGGGCCGCCCCCTACTCTCTCTCCTCTCTCTTCTTCTTGCAGCTGGGAATGTTGCCTTCTGAGGTGGGAAGCCTCACATATCAGTTCCGGTGATCGCCGCCGCCGCCAACGTGCTGCCATCGCACCGCCACGGTTGCCGTCGGAGTTCTATCTACTCAAGACAGTCAGCTCTTCCACGAATTTTGGCTCTCAACCACGTAATCTTCTTGAGCTAAAATGTTCAGAGGGTGTTCCAGAGGTTCCCTCCATGTTCTAAAAAAATTGGTTTGGCCTCTAGTTCCCGATTTCCATTTTTACATTTTCGTCCATCTTTCCCTTCCAGTTCTGCCAGGTTTCTATCTACAGTGACAGCAACCCTGAGTTTCCAATCTTCGGACCTCTTTTTGATTTTTCATGGAGCTCCCAAATTTACTCAAAGTTCTATCCACCAACCCCTCCACCCACGAATTTTTGTGGAATTTCTAAAGGTCATCTAATATTTTATAAAAATCATTTTCAGATCCCCCCACAGTTCTGTCAGCCAGTGTCCAGATCCGACCACTAATCAGTGTAAAATCCCTAACAAATCGAAACCTCTACCAATCCATTCATAAGAATTATTTCCCTTTTCCTATCTCTCTCCTATACAACATTCATGAAGAGCGCGAGGGCTGAATCTGAGGTCTACCCTGCGGTCAAAGGTAGTTCTCAGGAAACTTTCCTATTGTTATGAGATTTCGGGTACTGTCCAACAGCAACTTCAAAAATAGTTTAAGGCCAGATCCGTGGCGATCCAGTTGATCTCTCTAGAGTTATATTGAAGTACTTTGAAAGAACTTTCCAATGGTACCTCTTGAGCGTCGATCCGATATCAGGATTGAACGCAGCAGCCGATCTCTCCGGATCGCGCACCGAAAATTAGAAGTAAAAGTCCGTGTGTAGCAACTCCAACGCTTGGAGATCGGAGCCGATCGGTCACCGATCGGTGTTTCCGGCCGACCGCCGTCCAGGGACGCGCGCCACCAACGGTCTCCATCATACCGGGACCCACCTCACCGGAGCCGGAGGTTGGAGCGGTCCGTGGGCCCCATGGACCCGTAGATCGCGCAGTCCGGACAGCATCAAAACGCGGGATCGGCACCGCCGAAGCGACATCAAGATGCTGCTCGTCAACCCAATTGTCGTGACTCCTGGGCCCCACATGTGACCTGTTACCTCCCTGCGTAGAGTGGGTCAAAATTATTGTATTGCTATAAAATTGTTTAATCGGGAGTCCGAGATTGGCCGGGGTTGTCTTCCCTACGTTGGGAGCGTAGAGGTAAAGATCGTAACTTCTTGGCATTACTTTGCTTAGCTAGTATATGATCTTAGGCCGTTGCCGAGAGCGATAGGAACTAGCCCGTGAGTCCATGTCACCGCTGTGAGTGTGAGAGTGACCCGTCCCGTGGCTCGATTCGAGCACGGAAGTGAGTCAGACTACCCTTAACTCTGTCGGTTTCTCAACCGCGCACGATCTGCGTTTCCCTCGCTTGGGACGATGAGTGAGCTTACGTTTCTGTTAGCGACGTATAGCCCATAGGAACTCCTAGTGTCGGGTCGAAGTCTCTCCAATTTGTGTGTTGCTGGTCGCATCCGCATTTAGAGTCCCTGGTCCGCATCACTTAGAGTCGGTCCCCGTGTCCGTCCTGCATCAATTTGGTATCAGAGCGAGTCGAGTCTAGGGTAGTCTTTGCATAAGTCTAGCATGCATCTTGGTCTAAGTCGAGTCAAGGATCATCATTATTTTCAAAACAAAAAAAAAGCGTTTTAAAATTACATTTCATCCCGATAATCTGGTATCTTAAAAGGTGTTGTCCGAACGTTAGGCTATGCCTATCGGGAAGGCCGCACACTTGCGCGAGTGATCTTCGGATCGATTAACTCCGCCACGTACCGGATATTGGTTTAGGTCTAGGTGCATTAGTCGGTGTTTGCATTAGTCTGTGTCTCCTAGTCCGTGTGTCTTTGCATGCCGGATTCCTGGGCCCGTAGCTCCGATGAGTCCTCGACGGCCGAGATGTTCCGAGCCATTGTGGAACGTCTTGACACGCGCAGTACTAAAAATATATATATATAAGATAGAAAATAAAAGGCAGAAATAAATTATGTCTTATCTTTCAAAGATTAAAATGTAGAAATAAAATCTATCTTGTATTTATGTTAAATATTTTAAATGAAAGATAGAATATTAAATTATGCCTTATAAAATTTAATAAATTAAAGGCACTTCTATACTTACCGCATTTTATTCAGTTTTGGGAGTTCGAAACAACTTTATTTTAACCCGCGCCCTTTTTCTCCCCCGATCCCTTCCTTCTCTTCTCCCCGTTCTTCCTCTCCCCTTCCCCGTCTTCCCCCTTCCTCCTTCTCCCACCTGCTGCGGTCGATGGCGGATACGGGAGGGCGAGGCGGCCGGCGACGACGGTGACTACGGGTGATGGATGCGACGCCAGGAAAGGGCATGACGGAGCGAGTTGGGCGGCTCTCCGGAGGGGCAATCTGGCGACGCTGGTGGGGAGGGGGGTTCCGGCAGGGACAGGGGACAGCAAGGGGGTAGCAGGTGGGGAGGGGGGTTCTGGCAGGGGCGGGGGATAGCAAGGGGGTTACAGCGGGGGAGGGGGCTTCCCAAGTGGGAGGCGGGTAGTAGGAGGGCGCCGGAGTGGGATCGAGGAGCTAGCACCTTTGCTGAATGGGTCGATCTCTACTGCTTTTGCACATGATCGTAGGTACGCCATGGAGACGCACATGGTCCATGAGAGTGACGACAATCGGATCGCCATGGTGGGCATCCTCTACAAGTTCGGCCGGTCGGATCCCTTCCTCATAGAGGTCAGATCTCTCTCCTTCTCTATATCAATCTCTACCTATATATATGTGTACCTATCTATCTAGTTTATAACTTGTCTATCTATCTATGGTCCTTCACCGATCAAGTATATATGTTTATATATGGTTCACATGCCTTTAGAATATTCCACTCACATCGATGGTGCTTTGAAGTTACATACATAAACATATTTATAAAGTAACAGTGGGATTAGCAGTGCTGGCCCCCATATATATTAATTGGCAATATTGTTACTGGGGATTAATTTTATATAAGGAACTGGCCGTCCACAACACCTGCATCAAGCTAACTGTTCACAAATGATGGCATCCTCTGTCTCATAGGTGAACTCCTCGCATAACTCCCAGCCAACTCATCATTCCTGACATCTATGTCTTTGAGAAGGGCCACCGTATCCACTGAAGTGGCTGGCCCTGTCAGTACTTTGGGATACACTTTGGCTGATTTTTCATTGTTTGGCAAATGACTTGCCCGCTAAAGGCAAACTCACATAAATTATTAACTGTAACTCCATTTTTCCTTGATGGCCCCACAAAAGTGGAAATATTCAATGAATCAACTTAAGGACTATTCATATTCTAGTGTAGGTAAGGAGGACTCAAAACCATTCCATGACAATATTTTCCTTTCAATGGGCCAGAGCCATACTTGTAGTAGCAGACCTCGCCATTTCCCCCACATAGCATGAAAGGGCTTCACCAATAGCCAAGGGCACATCTTCAACCTTTGTCCTTTTGAATAGCCTTAATATCGTCCCCAATAAGTAGCTTCTGCAGCCTTTTGCCCAAGACTAACAAAACTCCTGGTGCAGAAGAATTTCGAGCTGTGATTGAAGGTAATGGGCGGTATAGCCCAATATGACCAAGTACTTCCACTGCCACAGAAGCCAAAGCTAGATTCTCTGATTGAACAATTCCTACCAAACAGTTAATTGTATGGGAGGACATCTCACGTCCCATTGCTTGTGGTGGCCTTGGCGTCATGCATCTACCCACCATGCAAATAGCACTAAGGACGAAGTTACTGTGGAAGGCTATCACCTCTAATTCCTTGTGGTCAATATTTTTTAGAGCTAAACACTTGCACCTGCAGCACTTCTCTACAGCCACCTTCTCTCATGCGATTATGGCGGACAAGAAACTTTGGCTTATGGCTGCAGCTATTATCCATGGCAACCACCGAGTCCTTGCATCTTATGATTGCTCCACTATTTCCTTTTGGTTTGATGTATGGGTGGGAGTTGTCCCCCTTCTTCAGTTTATTCCTCCACATGTGTGGGCCACCTTCCACTTCAAACATTGCCCGCTACAGGATGCCCTTCATGGTCAAGCGCCGGACTCTATTGCACTTGCACAATGGTTCTGCCCTCCAGGCCTACTACACATGGCCCACGGTTCACCGTCTTCAGTAGATGTCTAGCTTTGGGTTCCCCCCTCAAATGGCATCTTTTCCTCTCACTCTGTGCGCAGCTTGCTGGCCCCGCCCCCAGCTTTGCAATGGGCTTCGCTCTGGCACTCTAACCTGCCCTCTAAATGGTCGGTGTTATTATGGAGGCTCATTAGGGGTTGCCTCCCTCTTGATGACGTGATCTCAGCTTGTTGAGTACCCTTATGTTCCAAGTGCAGCTGCTGTAGCTCTCCTCAATCAGAGACAGCCGCCCACCTTTTTTTCCATGGCTCCATAGCTTATGAGGTGTGGTCTACTTTTCATCCTCTTTTGCGGTTCCACTGCCCCACGGCTGCTGGTGTTGGCTTGGCTATATTTGAGTATCTTACCAACCTTCACCGATCCACCTACATGGGCAGCATGTCAAGGTGCATCTTCTTCGCTGTCATTTGGGAGCTATGGTTTAGTCGGAACAAGCAGCGGTCTGAGGGCCAACCTATGCTTGCACGGAACATCGTTGGTAGGGTCATGCAATCTGCTCGTGCTATTTCTTCCACTCTCAAAGTTAAGGGAGTGCCACTCCTCTCGTCCCATCGGCAGCTCTTCCTTTCTTGGGGCTTCTTCATCTTGGAGCCGCACCAACCTCCTCCTCGCCTTATTCGTTGGTTTCCACCACCCGTTGGTCGCCTCAAGCTCAATGTTGATGGTGCCTTCAAGCGCGGTGTTGGTCTAGCACGTGGCGGCGGTGTTCTTCGGAATTGTGAGGGATGCCTCGTCTTTGCTTTCGCCACTGCTTACTCCCATGTTTCCTCCAGCCTGGACGCTAAAGCGTTGGCTCTTCGAGATGGTCTCACTCTTTGTAGGGATCGTGGATTTCTTTCTGTGGCTATGGAGACAGACTCCCAAGTGCTATCTCATATTGTCACTGGCCGCTACTCTAGCCCTTGGCGTCTCAACATTGTCCTGTATCAATTGGCGATGGTGTTAAGGTCTATGGATGTGTCTATTGTCCATGTATTTCGTGAAGCCAACCAAGTGGCAGATATGCTTGCTGGACTTGGTTGTTTCCTTCCTTTCTCCTCTTTTTGGTCATCTTGGATAGATCTCCCCACTGTTGTAAAAGGGCCCTATCGCCTGGATAAGATAGGGTATCCCTCGTTTCATCTTTGAGCGTCTCTTTTGTACTCCTTCCTTTTGGTTACTATATATGAAAATTTGCATGTCCGTCAGTCGGGGGTGGAGCGCTCCTTCCCTCTCTTGTAGGGTTGATCGCTCCCCCTTGTCTTGTCGTTCAGGGATTGACCGGAGTTAAAAAAAAAATTGTATGGTGAAGCAATGTCTCTGAGATAATCAGATTTCCTTTCACACACACTTTGCCATTACATATCCGATAACACATAATGCTCCTTGATGACTTTCATATCCTGCTGTGCTCTGGACGGATGACAGAAGCTCATCAAGTTTACATGTAACACTCGGTTCTAATGTAGCATTTTCAATAGCCACTCTTAATGACTGCATCTTCATTCCAATTGTGGAATCAGATGCATCGGCCTGATGCTGTTGCTATAACTGTTGAATATCCAATTTAATTTGTTTTTTCTGTTGTTCCTTTAAAGAATCTGGTCTTTTAAATGAATTTTTTTTATCTGAGATAGAAACAACGGTTGTAGAATCTGAAACATAAGCAGTAGCAGAAGGGAGCATATTAAACTGCATTCTCTGCGCTGTACCCACAAAAGAGATTGAAGAAGTTTTATTTTTTTTGCTGTGTGGCACAGTGTCACATTCAGAAATTTTCTATTGGGTTGCCATGAATAATATATTGGTTGCAGAAACATGTAAGCACACAGATGTTGCAACACATGGTCTGTCTTCCTCCTGCACTTTAACCAGATACCAGCTTGCTATCTGTGCAGGATATATGTAAT
>JAHNEJ010003390.1:0-107390 GCA_022559845.1 Amorphophallus konjac | reverse complement strand
CTTTGTAGACCTAGGAGGCTTATGCGTCTTGTCAAAGGGGGTGGGGATGGAAGACCCGGAAAACCCATAAAGGGACCTATCATGCCATGCCATGTAGGCCCTAATAGACCTAGGTGGGCCAGGACAACCATAGATGGATCTATCATGCATGGTGGTGATAATTACCGGGGAACCCGAACTTCCTTGAATATTTCTCTCATGCCTAAGACTTGCGACGAACGAGGGTGGGCCATTACATCCGTACATAGACCACTCATACTTCTTACATGTCATGTGGGTGATTTGAATGAATGGACCCGACTCATGAATCATGTCAAGCGGTGTGGTGTGTCTAGACACATGCATTCCTTCCCAAATGGCATCCCTAATGTGTATGGCTTGGTGTGGGAGTTTCCTCTCATAGGGGTCAAATGGGTCTGGGAAAATAGAGTGGGCCTGGTCTATTAAGGTGGGTGAGGGTAGGAAAGGGTGGGTGGTGGGTAAGGGGGGTGGGTTGCATGGGGGTCTAGACTCCCATAGGAAGGGGTCAAAGGGGTCATGGTAAGGGTCCCCTAGGGAGAGGAACTCCAGGTCCTCATGTAGCGGTGAGTCATCCTTCTCTAAAGAAATAATTGGGCCGAAGTCTTTGGTGGGTGGATCAGCCAGGAAGGGATGGTTTGACACTCTACCCGAGATAAGCAATTCTAATTCATGGAGAGCAGCAGGCTCATCCGGTGTAGGGAGGATTAGAAGGAGGTCGCTAGTGTAGCAACCTACAGTGTAAGCTGTGGTGATGGATCCGACACATAGATGTAGGAGGTCAACGCTCCTAGGTTGGTCAGCCATTGTGGCCAACATGTCGGTCAACTCTATTTGCCATGCTAGGCCCTTAAGAAGGTCATCCCAACTCTCAACCTCATAGGAGGATTGGATAGTGGTGTGATAAGAGGAGAGAGGGACTATGGGGAGGTGTTGTTCCATGGGAGGGTAGGCATGGGCCATTATCTCTCTAATTGGGCTACCCATCAACCAGCTAACAAGGGTCTCTCCTAAAATAAGCTCGGTCCCATCTAGAGAGGGTGGTGTAGGGTGAAGGTTACCATGTGAGTTTTTTTCTTCAATTTGGACATGTGTGGTCTCCATGTTGGGAATTGGGTCCGGGGTGTTCACCACTTTGGGGTCGGGTATGGGTTCCTCCTCCAAAGAGGTGAGAGAGTATGTTCGGGGTGGGGTGGTGATGGTAGGTGCATGGCGCCCCCAAGGTGATGAGCAAGGTCGGAATTGGGTTGGGGTTGGAAGTGGAGGTAGTGGGAGTCTAGGTTGGGGTAGGTTTGTAGTTGGAAGTGGAAGGTGGGTTGGGTGAAGACAGTTGGATTGGTCGATCTTGGGTGGGGCATCCCTTATAGGGGATAATGGAGGGTAGTAGTAGGGGCTACGGGGGTTTGGGGAGTATGGGTCTCATGGGGAATAGTGAGTTGCGGGGTGGTGACCGGTGCGGGCCTAGGTGGAGGGGTGGGCACGGGATCCACTTGGGTTTGAACGGTGAGGGTTATGGAAGTGAGTTTTAGTTGGGAAGGTTGGTGGGGATTGGGTTTTCCTGACTTGACTCTTGGCATTGTGCCTCAAATTCTTCCTCCCATTCAAGGGGAGCTTCATGAACTTCAATCACTTTCTCAACTCTTTGGGGTGGAGGGGTTTGGTAGGGATTTGTGGGTTGGAGGGTGGTGGTCTTTGGGGGGCCTTGGTGGTGGGGTGGGTAGTTGGGACAGTTGGGTTCTAAGGGAGAGGAGTTGGTGGCGAAATGTGGAGAGGGGATCGGTTAGGGGTGGTGGGGGCGGAGTCCTATGGATGGTCTTAAGTTGGCCGGGTTGGGATTGAGTAGTGGTGGTGCTCCTCGGGCTAGGGGTGTGTGAGTAGGAAGAGTAGGAAGGTTTTGGAATGTAGATTTTCCTAAGTTCTCTCGTCATCTCTTCCCACGAGTGAATGGGCTCTTGCCTCTCAATCCTTCTTATGGCCTCTATGTGTTCCAATTCTATCTTGGCTTGACCCCGAATTTGTCCCTTGGCCCTACAAACTCTTGTGTGTCCGTATACCCGATTCCTCTCAAAGTTCCTTTCCATTGCAGCCTCCCACTTGAGGTAATCACTAGCATGCGACCCATCAAAGGTAACACCCTCATCTCGAATAATGTCCCAAAGTATTGGGTTGATCGGATCCCGGTAGTGGGCCGAGTGGGATGGGTATGTGGTAGCCATGATTCATGAACTAGATGACAATGCGCCCTAGGACTAGACTTAGTAGAGACAAGTCTAAAACTTGCTCTGATACCACTTGATGTGAAACGGTCTACCTAGGATGATAATGACCCTTAGACCTATGCATCCACAAGCATACAAGCTCTCAATTCGGCTCACCGTGCGACCTATCTCACGCGACGCACATGCGCTCCCGGTGGGTCCGAGTGATGCCGGCGAGGATCCGGGGTGGGACCCTAAGGTTTCCACCGGTTGGTGGGCTTATGGCTGACCCCTAATGGGCCTGGGATACCCAATTTATGGGCGGGCTAGCACGCTGGGGCGTGGGCTTGGGTGGCGCTCTCTCACTTGCCACGGTGGTGCGCTCGTGGTTTCACAAACAATCAAGTCCGGGCACTCAATTACCGCCAACGAGCTAAGGAAACGATACTAGCTAAGCAAAGTAAATGAGGACCAGGAGAGGGACCAGAAGCTCACCTGATCGGTGTGAAGACACCGATCCCGGCCGGAGACGATGGGCGCGCCGGGAGGCGTGGGTATGCACCCGAACGCCGCGGCGGGGTAGCTTGACCTGCTGGTTAGTTAATTACACAACTACGCCTCTCGCAGGAGGGGGGATCTCGGGGTGGGGGTTATGGAGTTTACACCAAACACTACCACCACGCAGGGTGGGGCCTTCAGCCGGCCAAGCGGGGTGGGGAAAATTGGTTAATTATCACACCGGCGGTCGATACCGAAACCTGTCCGGTTCTGGGATTCTGGACCAGCAGTCACTGATGTAGCCGTAGAACACTTTCTGGAATTTTGCCGGAGGCGCGGTCGGTGTCGTTGGCTTCGTAACAGAATAGGGGTGCGCCTCAAATTTTATGGATTTTCGTTCTGCACGAGCCGGGCTGCCACGATCGACCGAACGGGGTCCCTGTTCAGGACCTGCACAGGTTCAGCTTCTGAACAGCAGATTGCCGAGGACGCCACGAACGCTCCCGGGCTCTGTTTTGCAAACGGCCGGTGTCGATGGAAGCGTGGGAAGTCTACTTTCCAACGGAGCCGGCCTCGCCACTGTCTGAAGTCCGTGTGGACAGGATGGTCCCGTTGAAGGGGGACAGGTCGGGGAAGACAGACAGGAGGCAGAACGAACGCCCGGCGGTATAAAAATGGTAACTTCCACTTACGGCGTTCAAACGATGCTCCGTCTTCGGCTTCTGAAAGCTGACAGGGGGAGGAAGATTTTGATGAAGAGTTTGATGACCGATTCCTCCAGTCTTGGCCGCTGCACGAGGGTCGAACAGAGATGGCCTTCTGGTTGAGCCCCAGTGCGCAGTCGCGGTAGAACGGAGCTAGCGGCCGGCCACGATCTTGGAACGGAGCGATTCCAACTCGCCTGCGGAGAAGACTCGTGGATGCACAAGTTTGCTGAAGCGCTTGGATGCCGAATCCTCCTGGAACGGGTTGGAAAATGCTCTGCAAGTTGGGGCCAGAAACTGCCTGCGGGCTGGAATGGATTTGTGGAGGGGAGGCTAAGGTGGTGGTGGTGTATGTGGGTGGAGATGGAGGGGGGTGCGACCCTAGGAGGGAGGGGAAGGGGATGGACGACCTAGGGAGGTGAAGGGGTCCCTTGGAGAGGGGAAAGGGTCTTGGGTGGAGGAATATGGCTTGGGAAGGGTGGGGAGTGGCCTTGGGAAGGTGAAAGGGTGCCTGGGAAGATGAAAGGGTGCCTAGGAGAAGGGGTTTCCACCTAGGGGTTGGAGGGGGAAGTGAATGAGTGTATAGGGAAGGGGGAGGGGTCTTAAAGAAGGGTGATTAGGGAGGAGAGAGAGGGGATTTCGAAATTTAGAGAGAGAGAGGGAGAAGTAGTGAGAGAGAGAGAGAGAACTATAGAGAGAGGGAGAGAGAATACTTGAGGGTTTAATTTTTCAATTCATCAAAAGTTCTTACAAATGGGAGAGGGGGGGGTCCTTATATAGAGTTGGACCATTTGCACAAAACCCCCTAACAAAGTGCATAAATGCAAAAGACCAAGAGACAGGGGGGGGCGCCCATGGGCCAAGCCCACTAACTGGGCCCAATGTCCTCAACTAAGGGTCCAAATGACTCAAGACTTGGATAATTAATTCTAAGACCTAGATAATGGACTCAAATAAAGGAAAATTACACATGATATGACTCAAATAAAGAAACTACATAAGCAACAAATAAAGATAGCCATGAGGACCACATCTCCAAGGGGTCACGAAGTCGGAGTCGCCTCGTGCCATAGGGACTGCCGGGAGATGTCCTCATCACCCCTGTATGCGGCCACTGCTAACTCCCATGAAATGTGTGATTTCATCACACTCTGTGCGTGCATAAGAAATGGAGAAGGGTGTTGTCAAGAGGAAGGAAGAAAGAATGAGAAAAGGGCAGGAAAGCTCAGCTTACGAGTTGTGATTGGGCCCTTTCGCTAAAGTGCCCTTCGAGGTCCGAAAGCCTCCTGGAACTACTACCACTGGACATGCTTCTCTTCGAGGAGTGGGAAGATTCGCCCTCCATCCAACTCTCGGAATTTTGAACTCCTCCTCTCCCGTGAGAACTTGTGCTCCTCGAGTTAGCTCTCGATATACCTGGGAGGATAAAAGGGACAAGAATTTATAGAAATGGAAGGAGTGCACGCCAAGATTGCCTCCATCACCTTTAATGATAGCCCTCGCGATGAGGCACCTACCATGCGGTCCCGTGTGTCACTTCACCGCTCGCACAGGGTGATTGAGTGGACGAAGAATATGACGACTAGCCCCCCATGTTGTCTAGGGATACCCTATCATGTTTTGGAGGACGTCCGCAAAACTTGACATAACATCTGGGAAAAGGGACTAGGGCCGTCATTATTGACTTCGACGGCAGATTCCCGTGGAAAATGGTCACAACAAGACGCGATTCTCCGCTTGGGGTGGAGTCTCGGCAGGCACATCACATGGAAACAGTACAAAGGAAGCATGGCGAAGAAGGAACGTACAAGAGAACAAACAAGCAGCAGAAAATCAAATCACTCCATTCATAATTCTACATAAGCTGTCATAAACACTACAATCATAGAGAGGAGGCGGGTCCACTAGGCTCGCCAACTCTCGCCATTGTCTTCATGCTCGTCCCTCTAGGCGTCCCTCTCCTCTCCCCTGAGGTGAGGGTCCCTCAGAAGCCTCCTGGATCCCCGTGCAGTAGCACCTGCCTCACCTCGTGGTGTCGGCTCCACAGCAATGACTCGCTGCTCCTCCCCTAGCGTGGCGAAGAAGCCACTAGCGGCAAAGCGACCAGATTGGCGCAGTCGCTCCCCGAACTCTCGCGCTCTCTCGTAGCGCGTCTCCATCCCTCCTAGCCTCTGCACGACGGCCTGAAGGCCCAGCTGGAGCTCCCTCACTTGGGCCTCCAAGGCCCTCCTCTCGGTCTGATCCCGCTGTCGCTCGGACATTCTCTCGGCTTTCTCTCTCTCTGCCTCTCTCCTCATCATCTGCAGAAGAACCCTTAACTCCAGGATGTCTGGAGAAGGTCTCTCCTCACCACGATGTCGCAGCTCTGCTATAGTCGCCACCCAGGCATCACGCTCCTCTTCCGCCCGGGCAGCCCGAGCCACCGCACCGGCAAGTTACTCCCGGAGGGAGGCAATCTCAAGAAAAGGGGCCGAGGAACTGGAAGATGCGCCGCCAGCCACTCCCACCACGTTGTCTGCTGGGCACGCTGGAACGAACAAACAATAGCCGTCAGCTAAGCTCCACATTTAAAAACAGAAAATGCAGCACTTAGCTTACCAGGAGCGACAGTTCCTGTTGAGTGGCGGCCAGCTGCCGCCTGACCTCGGCTAATTGGGCACGCGACCCGTCGACATCGCGCATATCCCCGGCTTGGGGAAGCCACGCATAACTCTCTCTGCCGCCGCAGGAAGTCGGCACTATCCTGCACCAGTACGCTCCCTTGCTGTCCAGGGAGACGTATGCGCCAATCCTCGAGCTTCGCCTTGCCGCGACTCTCCTTCCTGACATGGCTCGGCTCGTCTGCACTCGCCCCACTCATCGGCAGGCCCAGGGTCCTCGCCATGTCCTGCACCAAGAAAGAAGGGCCTCGCATCATAACAAGGAACGCGTCCCCTATCTAAGATGAGTCCATCATTTGAGTGCAACACTCGCCGAACCCTTTCCCCCCTCGCATGTCTCGCTTCAAAACTCAAAATAGATCAAAGAAGGGGAAACCGAAGCACTCACCGAACCGTGTTCACCTCCCTCCGCGACATCGGGCCCCTCGGGTCCCTCGGGGGCCCGAAGCGGCCCTTCCTCCTCCATGGACGCCGTTCGTGCTCTTGCGTGTCCCTCCTCAGGCGAGGAATCCCACGTCCCTCTCCACCTTCACCATGGTCCGGCCCACCGAACTCCATTGATCGAGAGAGGAAGAGACGGAAAGGGGCAAGCAAATCTCGACAGGAGGCGGGCTCATTTGCGGGTAAGGCACGGGAGAAGAAAGGCCACCCGGCGCTTTAAATTTGAATTCGAGGATTAAGACGCGTACTCGCGCCTCGACGCGTCCAAAAAAGGAAGAAAGGAAACAGAATCCCCGTGCAAAGCGCAATTCCCCGCTGTTCAGGGCAAAGTCTCGTAAGGCATGCCTCGAAACAACTCGGTGCAGCAAAAAAGTGAGAGAGGAAAGGTACACACAACACAAGAAAGTCATTTTCATTTCATATAATAGTCGAAAGTACATCATGCAGTAAGGAGGGTGGAGTGTACAAGTAACTCTCTAACTCTCGCCATCACCCTCCTGGTCATCTCTCTCCTCCCTCCTCTGACGGGGATCCCTAGGGGGCCTCTGCGACCTCTGCGAACCCTGAGAAGCCGTGCTCGCCTCGCCCTGCGGTGGCACCCCAGCCTCGAAGGCACGACGACGCTCCTCGGCTGAAGAAACCAGATAGCTGTCCATGGAAAAAGAACCAGACTGACGAAGTCACGCCCCGCGTTCCTTCACCCTCTGGTACCGCTCCTCGCTCTCTCGAAGCCTCCCCTCCGCCGTGCGGAGGCTCAATCGGAGCTCCATCAGCTGGGCCTCCAGAGCCCTCCTCTCGTCCCAGTCTCGCAGTCGCTCCGCCCTCCTGTCCTCTCTCTCTCTCTCTCTGTCCTCTCTCTCTCTCTGCCCTCTCTCTCCCTCTCCCTCTCCTCTCTCTCTCGCGTCGCCTCCCTCCTCGACAGTTCGAGGGTGATCCGAAAATCCAGCACGTCACGAGGGAGCTCCTCAGCCTCCCATCGACGCTCCTCCTCCAGCTCCACAATCCGAGCGTCACGCTCCGCCACCCGAGCGTCGCGCTCCTGCTCGGCACGAACAGCACGCGCCAGGGCCTCTCGGATCTCGGCCACCTGTCAAAGTATGCGTGCATCGTAAGAGAGAGGTGAAGGATGAAAGAGTAACTAGAGGAGGGTCAGGGCCAAGCAAGGACTCACTCGAGCCTCACGATCGTGCTCGGCCTCCTCAGCCCAGGCCACCGCGTAGGCCAACTGCTCCTGAAGCGCAGAAACCTCTGGAGGAGGGCCCCACGAACTAGGACCCGCCCCACCAGCCGTCCCGGCTGCCGCTGCCTGGTGGGCCCGCTGAAACACAGAGCAAACGACAGTCAGAGGCCAAGTATCAAAAATCCAGGGTAACAAAAAATGCATCGCATAAACTCACCAGGATCTCCAACTCCTGTCGAATGGCCACTAACTGCCGCCTGGCGTCTGCCAGCTGGGCCCTCTGCTCGGCGATCATGTTGTCACGAGCATCCTGCATTGCACATAAGTTAGTGCCACATGCATATACATATAGAAGGGTGAAGTATTTTCATTTCACTTACCCCTGCCATACCACCAAGGAAGAGGCGGTCCCCGTACGTAGCCTGGTACCGTCTCAGGTAATCAGTACTGTCCTGTACATGGGACACCACTGGGACCCCACCCTGCTGCCAGTCATGGTACTGTGCCAGGAAGCGCGTACGCCAGTCCACGATCTTCGCCTTCCCCTTGGTCTTCCGCCCGATGCGGACCGGCTCGTCTACATAAACCCACTCCTGGGCTAGCCCCAACGTCCTCATAACCAGCCTCAGCCGAAGCGGCTCGATCTCGTTCAGGCAATGGACCCACACGTCCCGCCCGAAACGAGGAAGACCCGCTACAACCCAAGGCTGGCCAGCGTCGCCCATGCCCTGGTAGGGTCTCCACACCACCTGCATCACCATACATACATCATGTTAGTTACCATTCAGTCACATGCATAAAAACACAAAAAAATCATACGCATCATACCATAGCCTCGGGGTACTCGCTCAACTCCCGACGAAGTGACGCCAGCTGGTAGCTGTGTGGTGCCTCTACCACGACCGGCCTCCACTGTCGCGCCAGAGGCACGGCTCTCCTGTTCCCCTGCCTGGCCCTTCCCATCGGGAAGTAGTAATAACTCCACACCTGCATCCATCATACATCATTAGCACGAGTAATTGCATATTTAACTACGGTAAAATGCATAAATAAATTGTGTACCTGGAGAAAAGGTGCGAAGCCGCTGACTGTCGTCGCCCTCTCTGAAGTCTGGGAGAGATCAGCAATCAAATGGGCAAGCAGAGCCGCTCCCCACGCGTAGTGCCCCACTCTGTCAAGGTCCGCCAGGATCCCGAGGAAGCGGCAGTGGATGCCATCCCCCTTCGTCCCCAACAGAAGGCGGCTCAGGAAGAAGAAAAGAAACTTCCGGAGGTCTAGATCCACCAGCTTTCGCTCGCTCGGGTCCTGGGTGAGAGCTGCACGGGCATCTCCCTCCAGTCGTGCCAGAAACTCTGCTCCAGTCTCGCTAACCCACTGGCGCGGGTCGACGAATCCGAGCGCCTCCATAATCTCCACTCGGCCGACTACCCTGCTGTCTTTGTCGGTCACGCTCGTCTCTAACCACAGCAGCTCCAGGGCACTCTCTCGGTAGTCGGGACAGGTGACCCCCGCTGACCGCCTCTCCGTCAACTCGTAGCCCGGTGATCCGAGCTACGTCTTCAAGCGTCGGCACCATGTGCCCCCAGGGCATCAGAAACGCCCGACTCGGCGCATGCCACCGCTCCCTCAATGCCTGGATAAGAGGAAGGTCGAGCTGGAAGGGCTCGATCTTGCGGAAGGCTCCAAAGCCCATGGCGTCCACACGCGCCCTCTGGAAGTCTGGCAGTCCACGGTACGCTGCCACCACTAGAGACCAGCTGATCCGGCCCTTCATCACGCCCTGCACACCACAAAACCAACAGGGCAACACATCAGCAGCATGGATAGTAATAAACAATAACACTGTATATGCTACTTATTTATTTTATTTTTTATTTTATTTTTAAAAATATTTATGTTTTTCTTAGAGGCGTCCAACCCCTTGGACGCCTCCTCTTTATTTTCTTTATTTTACTTTTAGAAAAACACAAAAAATAAAAATAAAAATAAATAAAATAATATATATTATCATGGAGGCGTCCCAAGCCTTGGACGCCTCCTTATTTTTAATCTTATTTATAAATAAATAGATAAAAAGAAAAAAAAAAGAAAATGTGGAGGCGTCCAGGCCCCTGGACGCCTCCTTCTCCCATTCACCGGCCTTCTCCACACAGCCTTTCGTCCGCCCGTTTAGCCCAGTGAACAAATAGAATGGAAGTCTAAGGGACTTACCGGATCGTGCTCGTCCTCTCCCGCGTCACCAGCACCCGCAGGGCCCTCCACGGCCAAAAGAGGAGCCTCCTCCTCCACGGGAATCTCCTCCGCCACGGCAGCCTCCTCGGCATCATCTCTCAGCCTCCTCGGACGACGAGCCCGTCGTTTCCGCTTCTCCTCACCCTGGCTCGGGCCTCCTTGCTCCATTGGAATTGGGAATGGGTCGTTTAGAGTGAACGAGTCGTCAGATTGAACAGTAGAAGTGAAAGGGGGTGAGGCCCCCCTTATATAAGAAAATCCTTTTTTTTTGGCGTCCATGCGCCTGGACGCCCCCACTTTTTCCTTCTTTTTCAAAAATTCAAATTTTTAGGGGCGTCCAGGCGCCTGGACGCCCCCAAACAAAAAAACCAAAAAATAATAAAAAGGAATTGTAGGGGCGTCCAGACCCCTGGACGCCCGCCAAAATAAAAAAAATAAAAAATAAAAATAAAAAAATTGGAGGCGTCCAGGCCCCTGGACGCCCCCATTAAATTTTTTTTAATACATATATTTACATATGATCATATTACGAATAAATAGGTACATAAAAAGAAAGAAAACACAAAAACAGAAAAATGGAAAAATAAAATCATAACAAAGAGAACGTGGTACAAAACATCAAAATGCCAGATTTTATTCCATCAGAAAGCAGAACGAGCTACATCAGGGGCTTAGGTGCCTTAGGCTTTAACTTCCCCAGTTCGGTTACATAAGCTCTCCACAGCTCGCATTCTTCCCCCATATCCGCTAAGGCCTTTCCCGCAACACTTGTCTTCCAGGGTGCTTTGACGGCCTTCGCTTCCTTCGCATCCGCTTCAGTGCCCAACTCTCTCTTCTTCAAAGGAACGATGCCAGTCAGTGGTGGGAACGAATGACGTGGAATGCCGATCTGGAGGCAGCACCGATGCGCGTTGTAAAGGACAAACTCGGTCGCACCAATCAGTTGGAGATCAACTTCACAAGAAGACCTCATGAGGAGCTCAAGCAGGAGTAAGCATGCCGGTGCGCAAGAGAAGAAGCTTTGTGTCACGGTTCGAAAGTGAGACCGCCAGTCTTCATGTCTCTTTAGCCACGGAACACGGTTTGCCACGGTGCCACCGAAGCCTAACACGTCGGCTATATGATAAATGGGGCTTTGTTGGAAGAGCTTCGAAGCGGTTGGCATTCCCTCACGGTGATCAAACTTGAAATGTAAATCCAGCCAGCAATTCAGGACAAGTGCGCAACCAAAAGGAGGCTTACCCATGCTCGAGGCAGTAAGGCCACTATACAGGTAGGCAAGGACAGTGGGTCCCACCCTCTTTCCACGCCAGATCCCGCAAATAGCACTCAGTTGGTCTTCCTCCACCATGTTGTCGGTATAAGGAAACAAGAGAGCACCCGCCAGACAAATGGTGAACCCTTTTATGATTCCCTCTAAATAGTCATCGTCTGGTAAACCCCTTACGGCCTCCATGACCCATTCCGCGAGCTTTTGCAAATCAATCCCCTTTTGAGTACGAACCTTTCGGGCTGCGTCGGGCGGCATGAAGCTTCCAAGGACGCTTTCGGAAGTTCCCCGTGTCAGCATCCGCATAGACTTCACCTTCCCGTCACTCTTGAATTTCTTCAATCCGAGCAGAAGTTCCACCTCCTCGAGGAGGATGGTCACCTCGAAGGTCGGGAAGATAAAAGTATGGGTCTGGGGATGCCAGATCTCCACTAGTGCGCCCATAGCCGCCCAGTCCATACGAATCTTCTCGTAGTGTTTGGCGTGAATAAGGAGCCCCTGCAGATGCCACTTCGAGAGTATGGCCCTCATGCCGATGGATATGTTGGAAGCTAACTTTGAAAGCCATGGTAATTTGGAAAACTTCCTCGGGCCCGGGAAGAGTGGATATGCCTGAAAAAAAAAAGAAGAAAAAGAAAGAAGGAGGAAGAGAGCAAGTGAGAAGAAGGTTCAAGAGGAGAAAAGTTGAAATGAATCAGCTTACCATATGCGACATGATCATCCCGCTAAGATGACCCTCGAGGTCGGAGAATCGCCTAATCTCGCTGCCAGGCCTGCTCCTCTTCATAACGCGGGAAGACTCTCCTTCCATCCTGAGATCTCTAGATTCCCCTCTCCTTCCTCTCCTAAGCTTCCAAAACCCACCTTGGTGCATTCGAATGAACTAGCCTAAGGGGAGTTCTTATAGGAAAGAAAGATCGCTACAGGACAGAACATGTCACATCAGTGGTCATTGTCAAGATCTTGTCTAGATCTCCTTTGTATTGTGGTGCGATTCTGTTGCGATTCTGCTGCTTTATGATGTATCTAAACTATGTTGATCTGTGCAGGTCCTACTAACGGACGTCTTTGTCCTACCTCCTGTCCCACCTTTCATTGGTTGGTCCCACCTTGTCACGCATCATAGTATATGATACCTACGCTATTAGAATATGTCAAGGACCTTGCGGCCCGAACGAATCTGGGATTTGAGTTCCCCTTCAACAAAAAAAACAGTGATGATCCCGGAAGAATTTGGGTTGTACGGATAGGCCGTTAACTTGTGATAGCATGGGGACGACGGTTTCATTCAGTGAGTTGGTGCGCGGATAAAGGGGCCCCAGCCCAGTGTCGGCTCACCGGATCGGTATCCTGACCCGTTCTTAACAAGTTGACAATATTATCCTTGACTATTTTCTATTTTAGTTTATTTTAAATTTTTATTTTAACCCAGTATGCATTCATATAGGACTTTTATTTATTGCGAAAGATCATTCAAGTGATTCGATTGCGAAAGCCGCTGTGCTTCAATTCTTACAAATATGAGATATTCCACTCCGAATGAAATACTGAGTTTCCTTGAAACGGCCCTACGCTGCTCTTCCAAAGGAGACCCTTGTTTGGACAGACCCTCAGATATTCTTTTACTTTTTACCTTGTTTGACCCACCTTGGCCGCAGCACTTCCGCATTGGCTGGTAACCGCTCACCAAAGGTGAAACCTGCGGGTTTATGACCCAGGTACTTCCACACCGAGAAGTTGGTCTCCTTTATTTTTCGTGCCTGAGCACACATCTCACCCTCCCTTATTTGATCTCCGTCCAAGCAATCGTCAATATTTGAAAGACCTTCTTCAAGGTCGCCTCATTGAAACTTTAGGAAAGATTCCAAACAGTAACGTCAAAAGCGTGTCTCATCACACCTTGGCATCAACTTATCAGTCCGCTCCCACTTCATTTCACTCCACTTCGATACCATTCCACTACGTGTCGCTCCCTTGCAAAGCAGACGCCAAGGCGGGGCAGCTGTAGACACGCCATTCCTGACGTCTCCTGAGAAAGTCTCATATTACTATACGACGTCCCGACGGCTTACGCATTTTGAATCGCTCGAGTGCTTCCTTTTCTTGAGTCTTCTTCCGCCCTTCTCAGCATCCGGAATCGTCTCGTTACAGCATTCGGACGGCATCAACACCATTCAGACACGCCAAAAAATTCCGGAATCAGGAAGGGTGCCTATCGGGGAGCTGCCGACACCCGGGAGGGTCTTAATGGAGGCGTCCAGTCTCCTGGACGCCTCCATTACTTTAATTTATTTTTTTAAAAACAAAAAATACATAAAAAATGATATATTAATGGAGGCGTCCAGGCCCCTGGACGCCTCCATGAAAACAAATATAAAAAATATAAATGCCAGTTGGCATAAAAAAAACAAAACAAAAAAACAAAAAAATATTTTCTTGGAGGCGTCCAAGACCCTGGACGCCTCCATCAACTCACTCACGGGGCCCCGCCCACCGCTCGACGGTTTGTCGTGTGTGAAAGAATCCAAATTGTGGAGACGTCCAGCTGACTGGACGCGCCCATTTCCAAATCACGAGTCGCCGCTCCAAAACCACGCGTTGTGTTAAACCGCGTGCGACTTTCGGTGGAGTTCGGTGGGAGTTATGGAGGCGTCCGGGACCCTGGACGCCTCCATGAAAATATTCAAAAAAAATGAATAAAAATAGAATAAAATATCTTTTTTGCCCTGATGGAGGTGTCCAGGGTCCTGGATGCCTCCACCCTCCGGAGCCCTATAAATAGAGGCCCACCCCCTCAGTTCTGGGAGAGCTTCGAAGAGATCCGATAGGCTGCCGGAGCCCAGAGGCTACCGGAGTCATTTCTAACCCGTGGGGTCTTTTGTAGGTGGAGGTTCTACCGACTTCTCGGGTGCCCACGCTCGCGAGAGGAAGGTCGTCTTCATCCACCACGCTTCCACGTCGTCCCTACGTTGCCGGAGCTCCGCCGGATTTCACAATCGGCACATCCAATAAGCCAATCATTTCCTTTTCTTCGTAGTTCTTTTGCATTCATCATCTCGCATCCTCTATCCCCCTTCATAAGGGCGCCTCTTCTTATATACTTCTTGCATCCATCATCTCATTTTCCTCCTACTCGAGTTCGAGAGGGGTTTAAAAGACAACACCAACCAGGTGTGTGTCTTACCATCATTTCGTTATTTTTATCGCAAGGATTTGAATACTACACCTTCATCTTTCTAATCCACTCGTTACTTGTTTGTCGTTGTTTTGCAAGGGTACCCAAGGAAAGCCCTCTCCGTCGGCCGGCCGAAGGGGGAGGAAGAAGCAACCCGCCATCTCCCGCTCTTGAGGTAGGCGCGATCACTTTCTTTATTTTGGGGTCTTCTGGCCCCTGGCGATCACATCTTATTTTCGAGGCCGCGACGAGTCACTTCCCCAATGGCCGTTTAAATTCCCGTTCTTATATTCTCTTTATATTCTGTTATATTTTTATCCACTTATATTCTCGAGGCCGCGGCGAGTCACTTCCCCAATGGCCGTTTAAATTCCCGTTCTTATATTCTCTTTACATTCTGTTATATTCTTATCTGCTCATATTCTCGAGGCCGCGACGAGTCACTTCCCCAATGGCCATTTAAATTCCCGTTCTTATATTCTCTTTATATTTTGTTATATTCTTATATTCTCGAGGCCGCGGCGAGTCACTTCCCCAATGGCCGTTTAAATTCCCGTTCTTTATATTCTCCTTATATTCTGTTATATTTTTATCTGCTCATATTCTCGAGGCCGCGGCGAGTCACTTCCCCAATGGCCGTTTCAATTCTTGCTATTTGATTTCTGCACCATTCCCGTCCCCCCGAGGCCGCGGCGAGTCACTTCCCGCTATGGCCGTTTAACCCCCATATCTTGCTATATTACATTTGTCCCGCTCGCCCCGCCAGAGCAATCTCCCGTGGTGGCCCCTTCTCTTTTCTCTTATTTCTGTGTTGCAGCAAACAAAAAGGAGCCCGCGCGCTCCGCGTCTTCTTCGCTCCCCGAACCGCGTGACGTCGCTCACAACCGCCTCATCCCTGTGGCGGACGTAGGTAGGACCGCCATTTCTTTGGCAACCCAGAGCGTAGCTGCCTATTGTTGGACCGCTACAGTCCCTGTGGCGGCCCAATGTTAGACCGCCAGCCTCTGTGGCGGCCCAAAAGATGGACCGCCAGCGGTTCATGTCCAACCGGAGTTATGTTTTACCGATTCAAGTCCCGAGTGAGTGGATCTCGATCCGCGTGCTGACCCGTGGTCTGACTGATACTGGGCATCATGTGGGGGCCACACGTTGGGGTGCCGTGAGATCCCAGGAGTTGGCGTTCTCGGCTTGTGTCATCGTGAGTCGATGTCGGTACGAGGAGCGGCCCTTGTACTTTGTCCGGTTTAGACGTTATTTTCCGTCGACTAGAAAGTCTACTCTTTCAGTGACCCTCTACTAGTCGTAGCCTTCCGACACGCGAGTGGTCCCACCAGGGTGTGGTGGCGAGGCTACCCCAGAGAGACGGTTTTGGACTGGTTTCTGTCGGGCCCCACGTCTACCAGCCAGAGTCCGGCTGAGGGTAAAACCAGTCAGAGGGTTAGACCAGGGACGCACGGTCTGTGTGTGCACACGTGGTTGGGGGCGGTTGGACCCGCTTTGACGAGCGCTACCCCAACTAGTCACTTGTTCTGTGGTTACTAGTACTGTGTCCCTGTTCCACCAGGGGTTGAGGGGGGCACCCGAGGCGTGGTTTAAGTCGTCAGTGGATGCATCTTGCCTTGCTTCTAGTGGGTTGGTACTCTTGTCTTTGTGTGGTAGTGACTCTTTGGATTTTGACGAGTTGTCTCGATTTTCATGCCGTACATTCGGTATTAACCGTAGTCGTAGCTTACAGTTACTTTTTGCGCAGTTTCTCGATTTACGAGGTGGGGATCGGAGGATCCCTAGTGAGCCTTTTGTTTTAAGGCTCATTCCCTGCGTGTTTTCACCGTGTTTCAGGTGAAACGAGGCTTCAGGGGAGCACTTCCGAGGCTCCACGTGGTTTAGGTGCCAAGGGTTAGTTGCCAGTTGCCAGTTCCGGGGTATGTCCCGTGTAGTTGTACCTTCTTTTCTGTGCTGTACTAGTTGTAGACTACTGTCATCTTTTAGACTGCTGTTATTATTGTGGACCATGTAATTTAATTAATGTCATTATTTATTTCCTATTTAACCATATTAATTGTGTAGTTCTGCAATTATTTAGATTCTTGTCTATCTCCACACCATCCTTTCAACCCTTCCGAGTCTTCGGGCTCGTGGGTGGCGGTTCGAGATTCGGGTTATCGGGCCTTCCCGGTGTTCGGATCTCGAGTCGTTACAGCTGGTATTAGAGCACGGTTGTGGATATATATAAGAATCCTAAATAGTTGCAGTGGTCCACTAGTCCACAATGATGGTGTACAGTCGGCACTGGCTTAGGGCATCGTGTGTTTTATTGATATCGTCATTTCTCGTGTCTTCTGTCTTTTTGCAGTAGGTGAGTATGGCGCCGAGGCGGAGGACTCGCTCTCAACAGGGACAGTCGACAGAGGAACAGGAGGAGCAGAGCAGAGTGCCACCAGTTACCACCCAGGCAGGGGATGCAGCGAGAGTTCCAGGGGCCGAGGATTTCTTTCGGAGCTTGTTTCAGGCCATGGCTCAGCAGTTTGGCGGTGATGCTGGCGAGGGCTCGTCGGCTAGGGGTGGACCTAGTCGTGCTGTGAGGGACTTCTTACAATTTCACCCACCCTATTATGAGGGCCAGCCAGATCACGATGTGGCCAGGAGTTGGCTCGATGAGATGGAGAGAGTGTTCAGTTCCATGCGCTGTGCCGAGGAGGACATGGTGATGTTGTCTTGCAACCAGTTGCAGGTTATGGCTCGAGATTGGTGGTCTTCGGAGTGGAAGACATCCTTTCGGTCTCGTCCACTTCAGGAGATTGCGTGGAAGGACTTTGTGACGGTCTTCGAACTTACTTATTGCCCACCCTATGTTGGTACGCAGAAGATGCATCAGTTCTTGGAGCTGGTTCAGGGGGACATGTCAGTGTTGCAGTACAGGGCTCGGTTCATGGAGTTAGGCCGTTATGCTCCCCATATCTTGGAGCATGAGGGAGTGAAGGCCGAGCAGTTCGTGCAGGGTTTGAGGTAGGAGCTAAGGCACCTTTTGATGACAAATGCTGCTACTGATTTGGAGACAGCATCTCGTGTGGCGGCATCTTTAGAGCTGGATATGCAGAAGGTCCGAGGACAGGGAGGCCAGGGGCAGTCCCAGTCAGGCCGTAGTTAGCACACGGCTACCCAGCAGCAGAGTACTTTCTAGCACACTGTGGGTAGTCCGGGAGCGTCGACACCGGCATCGTCAGTGACATGATCTGCGTCTTTTGGCTCCAAGGTCAAGAAGTTTCTTAAGAAGAGTTTCCGTAAGAAGCACAAGGACCAGAGGCAGGCGTCTTCATGAAGTGTACAGTAGCCGATTCCTTTTCAGCATCAGGGATCAGTGGGTGGACCGCGGGGGTTGTGTCCCCGATGTGGCGAGTCACATCCAGGCAGGCAGTGCACGGCGCCGGTGATTTGTTTTCGATGTGACCAGCCAGGGCACATGGCGCGTGACTGTCCCTAGAGGCCGCAGCAATAGTACCCTCAGTAGTAGAGGCCACAGTAGCAGCAACAGTAGCAGGGGCAGTATCTGCCGCTACCCAGGTCAGTGAGTGTGGGGGGTAGGCAGAGGTCCCGAGGCCAGATCACACACATGACCAGGGTAGAGGCAGTGGCGTCACAGCTCGTGGAAGGTACCGTTCGGATTTTGGGTTGTGCGGCTCGAGTTTTGTTTGATTCTGATGCGTCTCATTCGTTTATTTCGGAGGATTTCGCGCTGAGTATCGAGGAGCTGGTGACCGAGTTGTCTTGTGATTTGGTAGTGGAGTTGCCTTCTGGTGATTTTATGATCACTCCGTATTGTTTCGATGAGGTTCCTGTGTGGGTTGAAGGGTGAAGTTTGCCGGCCAGCCTTTATGCGTTGCCACTTCAGGACTATGATGTGATTTTGGGCATGGATTGGCTCGAGGCAGATCATGCTTTGATGGATTGTGGCTCGAAGAGGGTTTATTTTCGGCGACTTCGTGGACCCACCTTCTATTTCCAAGGTATTAGGTCTTCTTCTCCTCGCTTCCTTATTTCGGCTATTAGGGCTCGTCGTTTGCTTGACGCGGATTGTCAGGGTTTTCTTGCTTCTGTGGTCACGGCAGACCAGTCGGAGCCGGATGTGGAGAACATTCCGGTGGTGTGCGAGTTTCCTGATGTTTTTCCCGAGGACCTACCTGGATTACCTCCCCAGCGGGAGATTGATTTTGTGATCGAGATTGTACCTAGTACGGGACCTTTGTCGAAGACTCCTTACCGTATGGCTCCCGCTGAGTTAAGAGAGTTAAGGGGGCAGTTGCAGGAGTTGCTGGCCAAGGGGTACATTCATCCTAGCTTTTCCCCTTGGGATGCGCCAGTGTTGTTTGTGAAGAAGAAGGATGGTAGTATGAAGTTGTGCATTGACTACCTGCAGCTGAATGATGTGACCGTTAACAACAAGTATCCGTTGCCACGGATTGATGATTTGTTCGACCGACTTCAGTCTGCTCGAGTGTTCTCGCGGAATCATTTGCGGTCCGGTTATTATCAGTTGCGGATTCGAGAGTCTGACGTGGAGAAGACTGCGTTCAGCTCGAGATATGGGCATTATGAGTTCTTGGTGATGCCGTTTGGGCTCACCAATGCCCCCGCAGCGTTTATGGATTTGATGCAGTTACTTTCTGCGTAATTTCTCGATTTGCGAGGTGGGGACCGGAGGATCCATACTGAGCCTTTTGTTTTGAGGCTCATTCCCTACATATTTTCACCGTGTTTCAGGTGAGACGAGGCTTTAGGGGAGCGCTTCCGAGGCTCCACGTGGTTCGGGTGCCCAGGGTTAGTTGCCAGTTCCGGGGTATGCCCCGTGTAGTTGTACCTTCTTTTCTGTGCTGTACTAGTTGTGGACTACTATCATCTTTTAGACTGTTATTATTATTGTGGACCATGTAATTTAATTAATGTCATTATTTATTTCTTGTTTAACCATATTAATTGTGTAGTTCTGTAATTATTTAGATTCTTGTGTATCTTCACACCATCCTTTCAACCCTTCCAAGTCTTCGGGCTCGTGGGTGGTGGTTCGAGATTCGGGTTATCGGGCCTTCCCGGTGTTCAGATCTCGAGTCGTTACACCGCGAGTCTTGGTGGCGAGGAGGACGTCGTCGAGATAACGGACCTTGTCCTCGATTTCGTCGATGCGCTGGAGCCACCGGTCCATCTCCGGGTTGGAGTGCAGCGGGCTGCGCACCCTTGGTGCAGAAGAGCTACGCGACCGTCGGGTCCTTGCGACGGAGGCTTCCCGCACTTGGCGAGAATTCGCCTGATTTCTTGGCGTGGGTGGGCAAAAGAAGCTTCCTACGATCCACGGCAGGAGTTAGGCCCTTGGTGAGAGTTGCACCCCCGCTTGCTAGCGTTGCGAAGACTTCCACGAGGTGCCATGGCTTTTTCCTCAAGATTCCCATAGACGGCGCCACTGTGTAGATGTGAGATAAACCTTTTTGGTGCCCCCAAGAGGTATTATTCCCAGAGCGAAGGTGAGATTTTATCCTTGTAAAAGGGCCCTCTTGGGTTAAGAGGTGAAGACCTTCCTTATAAACACTTGGTTACTTTCTCAACATCCGATGTGGGACTAATCCTATGACCCTAAGTCCACTACACTAGCCCCCCTTGAGAAGGCAAGCGAGTGCGAGCTTAGGGTTCCCACAGACGGGCGCCACTCTCTAGATGCGAGATAAATCTTTTGGTGCCCCCAATGGGTATTGTCCCCAGAGCGGAGGTGGAGTTTTGTCCTTGTAAAAGGGCCATCTTCTTAGGCCTCTACACTAGCCCCCCAGCAAATGTGGGCTTTGTGCTTATTGGGCAGGGATTCCCACAGACGGTGTCAAAAAGTGCAGCGACAGGACTCTGGTTCTGATGTCACGTACCACACCTTTCTATTTATTTGTTGTGGAAGATCGTCCGGCACCCATGGAAGCCTGCAAGCACCAGGCAGTAGAGTGTCAGAAGGAGCCCTGGGCGATACCCCAGGGGACAACCCTCCGATGCTTAAGTCAGCGAGGGATCAATAAATTAACAGAGAAGAGTAGGAAGTAGGGAGAATGATAGAGGTCGTCGTAGAAGGCCGGAGAGAGTTGTAGGGCTTCGGTGCGAGTGCTCGCCGTGCCAGAGACCACTCGATGAGTGTTCGCCGGGCGATGGGATCGCTCAGAAGGGGACCTCTCCCAGGGAGTAGATAGTCGTGACCTCTCTTGGTGGAAACTAGACGGTTGGCTCTATTCTCTGTGTGTAGCTCTTGGCAGAAAAATTCACCGTGGGTTGTCCTTTGTTGGGGTCCCTTTTATAGGGAGTTATCTTGGTGGAGGTGGCTGATCCCTTAAGAGGGAAGGGAGTAAGTCGTGGGATAACGCCCCCCGCGATCATGGCAGGAATTTCTTGTTGAGGGATGGTCACCCCGGAGTCGGCCGGTTTCTGGACGAGTCTTACGGCACCCGTGGAGCTTGCTCGCCCTTGGTGGAGGCGAGACCGGAGTCGTGGGGGGCTACGGTGGATCGTCTGAGGTTTTCCGCCGATCATAAGGCTCTTCTCGCTGTCGAATCCAAGGACTGTCGTCCTGGGCCGCACGTAATGGACCGCGTCAGTCGAGACCTACTGGGCGCGGCGCCAACCGAATTGGACTTTGTGATAGATGGGCCCTACATGGGCCGAGCCAATTTTACCTTCCTCACTTTTCAAGAATGTTATTTTTATCATTTCACTTTTAACAATAGTGTATATGTAAAAAACTAAAGATAAAAAGATACCGTTAACGGTTAAACCACATAATTCTTGCCTAACATGTATATTAAAGTAAGACAAACATACTTACACCTTCACAGTATCTACCTCCTGTCCTTAGTGGAAATGCCTGTCAATTTTGATATCCACCTACCATACCCATGAATCACCTCTAAAAGTGAAATCCTTTTCCTAGAATGATTGACACATAACCGGCACAAGAAGTAGACAGTTGGATCATCTTCGTCTGTATTAACACTTCCCCAACCCTCACCGTGAACTAGCTATGAGCAAGAACCCCACGGAGGTCGGGTCCTTCTCTGAGGGCCGGCCGCTTTGATAAATTAAAGTCTCTCAGGTTCAGTACGCACGCACAAGTCCACCATGAAGGCACAGTCGAGACACCGTTGATGATTAATGGATCAGTCAGTACCCTTCCCCACCACCCCTTTCAACTTCAAACATTATTGATATGAGACCGAACCCCAAAAAATCTGCTCTCTGTGGGGAACGCGATCGGGTCGACCAAGAAAATTAGCGGACAGCACGAATATTCACTAGAGAAATAAAGAAGGGATACTGATTGGACGGTCCCGACACTGTGCCAGCCATCCTTGTTTGATGGTATATGTAGAGATTTCCCCTTCACACGGTAGAAGGAAACTCGAAAAGGTTATCGCTGGGCGTTGCCCCTTGGAAATTCTTTTTCTACTACTACGTGAAAGTCGGGTGGTTCTCCCCGGTGCTCCTGATCCTATTGGACGCTCCCTTACCCATGAACAGTCGAGCATAAAAGGGGCATGCATGGAAGCAGGACGCCACTGGTGGGCTTCACCGCGCCACAGGAGAATGGAGATGGGAGACCACTGCAGTACTGACAAGTTTGACTGTTCGGATGGTGATCAGATCGTGTTGGGGAATTTCGTAATGAGATATTTAGTGGAGTACAAGTGCAATTATATATCCGGGTTGCCGTGGTGGGCATTCTGAGCGAGCTGGACGCCGGAGGGCTCGCACATACATCCGGACAATACTAGCCGACGTGACGGACCCCACGAAGCAAGGCGACTTGCCGCATAGCGACGAGGTGCACCGGCGGCTGGGCGCGGTGCGCGGGCGGACCGCATCAGCCCTCGACCCGGGTTCGGCCCATCCGTGACGTCCACTCACCGAACCGGCCCACCCAACCCCCCCCCCCCCATGGTAGCAGACACATACGCCTGACAAAGTGACGGGTTCTGCAGTGCTGCGAAGGGGCCAGGGGAAGAGAGGTCTTCTGGTCCCGGGCGAGGAACAGGGTCGAAGAACGTGGAAGCTACAGCTGTAAAATAAAAATAAAAGAATGTCCCCGCTGTAAGCCGAAGATTGACTGGCCGCTCACTCATCAGCCGGCATTCCACGGGGGTGGTCAGATAGAAGGCAAGCAATGGTAAATGGTGATAGCCCTTCCCCCACCCAACAGTGGAAAGAAAACCCAGATCAAGGTACGCATGGCAATGTTGTTGTCGGGGTGGGGGCCGTCTGATCAAGTGATCATTGTGACATGTAGCTTCAGGACTACTCATGGCATCCCAACGCCCACCCCAGCCAGAATAATCCGTCTTACCTTGTGGTAAAACCCCGCCTGACCTCGCCCGCGAGTGGGGAGGCGGGGAGTACAGGTACGTTAGAATAACTACGGACTACCGTCTACAGTGCGCTCTGCGCTCTGCGCGCTGCGACCGCGTCGGCTGCTCCCGGAAGAAAGCCGAAAACGATTGGTCGCGTCTACCCTCCGCCCCTCGCGGGCCTCCCCGGGACCCTCGGCTGCTTCAAACGCCTGCACAAACACAGCACCCCCAACCCCGATGACCGATTGGCCCCCTCTACTTTTTCCCTTCACAACCTCACGTAAGCAAAATACACACAAACCGGCCCTGGCTGGGCAAATGACGGTCTTACCTACTTGCTCGACCCCTTCCACGGCTAATCTCCTTTGAAGGCATCCAAAGGGTAACCTTGTAAATTCCGTTTGTTGGGGGAAGGAAGGGCAGGGAGGCCAGCTGGAGACAAAGAATGTGAAAACTGTGATGGACAGTTTGGTCGTGAGACAAGGGAGAGGGAGGGAGGGAGGAATCCCACTTACGATAAATGCCCCCACTAGCCCTTCCCTTTAACCTTCGTTTTTTCCTCTCTACCTTTTCCCCCACTCTTTTCTTCGTTCCATTTGATTCATTAGCTCACTCCCCTCCTCCCCCTTCTCCGGTCTTCCCTCTCTCCCCCCCCCCCTCCGCAGATACAGCAAAAACCCTGAACCCTTCTCGCAGGTCCCTCGGTGCTGCCTGTCGCCAAAACCATCTCCCCCCTCCCCACCTCAAGCGGAGGGAGCCTTGGATACCCTTTGATCGGTTCGCCTGATTTTCTTAGATTCCCTTCTTCTCGGAGTCGTAGCAACAGTCTAACAGAAAGGGGAACCCCAAGAACTTAGTTCCACTTTGCTGCTCCCACGGCATAGTTGCCTGTCAGATTCCACCTTGCCCAACCCTACATGAGATTTTTCTTCTCCATGGGCAAGTGTTCATGTGAGTGGGTTTGATCTTCTCGGCTACTTTGTGGTCCTGGGTGGTGACAGGCTATGGCCCAGAGGCTCTCCCTGCGTCTGCCGGGCGAGTTCGATCTCGGAATGATGCCTGTCAAGTTCTCAGAGCACGTCCTCGTCAAGAGGATGACGGCTTCTGCTAAGCAGCACGGCCACGGGGACCGGCGGGTCTCCGGCAGCTCTCTGCCGTCTTCTCGGCGGAGGACCGTGCGGGTCTTCTTCACCGACGAGGACGCCACGGACTCCTCCTCCGGCGAGGACGAGGACGGCGTGGTCAGCGCGCCTCGCCAGAGGGTGAAGCGATACGTGACGAGGATCGACATAGACACGGTGGCCGCCGCCGAGCACCGGCGGGTCGCCAAGCGTCGGGCCGCACAGGCGAAGGAGGCCGACGAGTCCTCCCGCCGGAAGCGGTTCCGGGGCGTGCGGCGGCGGCCGTGGGGCCGCTGGGCGGCCGAGATCCGCGACCCAGTCCAGGGGAAGCGGCTGTGGTTGGGCACCTTCGACACGGCGGAGGAGGCGGCGGCCGTCTACGACCACGCGGCCCTCCGGCTGAAGGGCGCCAACGCGGTGACCAACTTCCCGGCGGCCTCCGCAGGGGAGGAGGAGGAGGGGGGTACGCCCCCCGCCGTCAAACCCCCCGCCGACGGCGCCGAGGCCGCCAGCAGGGACGACTCCTCGTCGTGCTTCTCGTCGTCCTACGCCTCCCCGACCTCCGTCCTCCGCTGCTGCAGCGACGTGGACTCGCCCTTCGAGTGCTTCGACTATAGCGGCGTGGACGCGCTCGGGCTCAGCGTCGACTCGCCGTTCGCCCTGGCGGACCTCCACCTCCCCAAGCGCTACTGCTGGGAGGACCCGGACTTCGCCGAGTTCGACGCGGCCGATTTCTCACTCGAGCTCATTAGCTAGCTCATCAGAATCCAACATGGGAAGGAAGGGGGAAAAATCCTTCTTCATGGCCCCCCCCCCACCATTCTATATTGTTTTGGGTTTTTTCTCTCTTTTTTGTTTTGGCCTCGTTGAGAGGTGGCCGGCTTTTTGCGAGTGGGAGTAACATCGAGATAGCGAGTTTTTTTCCGTCGGATTGAGAGAGGGAATAGGCCCCCGTAGATGGTAGTCATTATTATTATTTTATTAATCACCATGGTTGTGTTTTTGGGAATGTTTTAGAGAGAGAGAGAGAGAGAGAGGAAGTGAGACTTGATTAAGTTCTACGCCTTCAACGTGGAAAGCCCGGGCGGGGTCTTCTTCTGTTGCATCTATCTTCTTCTCCTTTATATGGTGTTGGGGGGGGGGGGGTGGAAGGCTTATAATAATAGTAATACCCGTGCTGACGAGCAGTGATACCGTGAGCCTGTGATATGTATCTATGTGCATGTAAAAATCTGGGATAAAAAAAAAGATCATGGTGCCCCGGAAATCCTCACCGAAGAGGAAGGGTCCATTGGTGGGTTGAAACGCGTCGGTCTATAATGAGCTCGTGGCGGGTAGGCAGGCGAGCAACGTGGGTGCTTGGCATCGGATGATGGTTGGATGGAAGGGTGAGGTGGTAGCTTCTGATGGCGGCCCGCGGGGGTCGGCGGCGCGGTGCGGTGCGGTTGTCACCAAAGCAAGCGGTCGGGGGGGCCCTGCGGGTTTTGTGTCGATGCGTGCGCGCACGTATGATGATGATCATGGCAGGCGAGGCTGTGGACGATTCAAAATGCCCAGAGGGCACAAGGCAAGTGCAAAGGAGGCTTACGTCTCGGGCTCATCAAATGAGACTTTCAATAATCCCCCACGGGCAGCCATCGTGTGTTACATCCGAGTGCTGTATCCATGGGAAAGGTCGAGCAGGGTTTTATAAATCAATCTGAAAAATCATTTTAGATCGTATCATTCATACGTCAGTACGATCGATACGTGATATTATCGATATGTATTCATGTATTATATATTTTATTTCATGTTTAATATTTTTTGATAATTAAATTGATTAATGATGATTGTTTGACACCATGGATTTTAAATTTGAATCCCGTGAGTGTCACATTTTTTAGTATTTTCTTTTGAAATTTACACGGTGAGCTTCAAGTTTGAAACTCCTGAATGACACGTTTTTTTGAAATTTTCACTGTTTTCACATTGTTTTGAAATTTTCACTAATTAAAGAGAAAAAAATCAAACGTGAGATTCAAACTAAACTTCTCGTGTTCAAACAGGTGACGTCCTAATTAACTTCTCTGCATATGATTTCATGTCTATATTTATTATAATAATTATTTATTATATAATTATTATTTTTTTGATATATTCTAATATAATATAATATTGTATCGTATAGTATCAATACGAAACTAATACCGTTGATACGATCCGATCATCAAATCTTGAGGTCAAGTACGCGACAATATTATAACTTAAAAAGACTTGAGTTATCGATCGAGTGAAGTGACTTGACTCTTGAATTTGTAGCGTGAAATTAAATGGTCATACCAACAATTTTGTTTAGTTACGATGAATCTTTAACTTGTGAAGTCTTGTACAGGGAGTAGTGATAATCTTAAAATCACAGGATCGGACATCCGGTGTACAAATCGGCTCTTGCTATTAGGGGTGAGTATTATTCGGGTTCAACTCGAAAATCAAATCGAACCGAACGATTTGGTTCGATTTGATTTGGGTTAAAATTTTAAAAAATTTGGTTTCGGTTCAAACCGAACCGTATTAAAAAATTTGGTTTGATTTTGAAGTTCAAGAAACCGAACAAAATCAAACCGAACCGAATAACCCGAATTTAAGAATGTTTTTATCAAATTAATATAAATGTATACGTAACTATAAATCTGAATTTAAAAAGTCAAATTCTCGCCATTCAAATGGGGTTTCCGACTTTATGAAATAGGTTTCAAATCACCTTCTATTTTACTATAACCGAAGTTCTTAATTTTTTATGTGAAAATATTATGGAGCTTATTCTTACAAGTTACAACTTTGTTTGTTATTTTTTTAATATTTACTTTATTTGGTAGAAATTCTTTTACCCTACCTTTCTCTAAGGTTATTCGAATCCAATCTAATTTATAAAATGGGATATGAATACGGTTCAAACCGAACCAAACCGAACCAAACCGTTTAGTTTGATTTCAAACTAATTTGGTTTGGTTTGATTCGAGTTGAAGTCTTAATTCGGTTCGATTTGGTTTGAGAAAAATTCTCTTCAAACTAAACCAAATCAAATCATGCTCACCCCTACTTGCTACAATGTTATTGGATCAAACTCCCGTGTCTAAGTTTGAATTAGTGAATATTGGAGGGACCCACGATTACTATAAGCTTAAAATGACTCTTAATAACAGATGAGAGTGTGTCCAACGACTAAACAACCCTTTGCCAACAGGGTAAAACTAGAAAACCGCCGCGGAATCAAGAGGATCGAGGTCCACCGCCCACTTGCTTGCTCTCCCTCCGAATCCATCTGTGTTGTGTCTCTACCTATCGTTTAAAAGCTCCCGGTGGTCCGACCGGGGGGCCATCGCTCGTTCCCATGGAAACGTTATCGTTATTTGTCAAACCCTAAGATCGGCGCTGTGTGTGTGTGTGTTCAAATCCTTTTCCTTGGCGGGTCAAGCCGAGCCGTGCCCTGCGACCGCAGCAGCGGGCACCCCGGCGTGTGTTTCCCACCGCAGCGCCACCTAAATGCCACCGCTGTTCCCACCCTGGATTAATGAAAAACAGTTTAAAAGCGTGCTGTTCAAGGGTGGGGCATCGGTTGGGTGGTGGACGGTGGGTTTTCTCTGGCCAAGGAGCTGTCAGCCAGGAACCAGAGGAGGAGGAGGAGGAGGAGAGAAGGTTCTACTTGTACAGTTGCACTGACCAGGTGTCGGGTTGCTACTGGAAGAGGGTCCCTTGAAAAGAGAGGGGGAGCTGTTTCGGCACGAGGGATATCCAAGTTTAAGGCCCATGCAACTGTGGAAGGCCGGCCGGGGTTTTCCAAGTTCCAACACCCCGCTACCTACCGGTCCATTGTTCTTGGCTTCTCCATTATGTTTGATAGATACTCTCGAGCAGTCTCAGAGGGAGATCGATGTGGATGACACCAAGGCCAATCAATTTATGGCTAGATATAGTACAAGGTCTCCCTCATATGAGAAAAGTCTTGGGGTCAAATCTCCCGCATGCCACAATCTGCATGTGCGGAGTAGAGGATTTGTGCAATTTTGTGGATGTCCAGTGACGTTGTGCGAATTTTCACAAACAGCAGGGGCGGGCCCATAGAGAGGAGAGAAATCGGTCCCCGTGATGGGTCTACGAGTCTAAAATAATCATCTATAAAAGGCTGAATAATCAATGATGGTGCAGAAATCTTCCTGTTAAAGGAGAAATATCAGTGTATACCCAGTTCCAAACTTTATCCGTTGGGAAGATCTTATGAATCCCTCTACAGGGCAAGTTTTAATATAGGGGGGATACTTACATATATATATAATACAATCCCCCAGAATCTTACATATTTTACTTCATCCTATACAGGGTTTGCCGACCCGCCCGACCCGGCCGACCCGGTCTCGGTGCGGGACGGGTCGGGTCGGGCGGGTCGCAAAGCGACCCGGTCCGCCCTTTGGCTCTCCACGCGATTTTTTTAGAATTTTTTTTAAAATTTTTAAGAAATTTATTTTGAAAGATTAAATGGTATATATATATTTAAAAATATTAGAATGTATAATTTATTTATGATAATAGATCCATACTACATTATACATATTAAATTATATAAAAATTACATATTACACTGCTTAATTAAACATCCTATTATATATAATACATAAAAATTTATTTTAATTACTAAATATGTAAAAGTAAACAGTGACATAATAATGACATTCATTCATGAAGTATAAAATACAAAAACTCACTAATCCGTGTCCATCTGTGAAGTCCGAATCCCAAAACTCACTCATCCTCCTCACGTGTGTAATCCGAAACCCAAAACTCACTAATCCTCATCATCAGTGAAGCCCGAATCCCAAAACTCATCATCAGATACATGAGACTGATCACCCGTATAATCTAACTCTATCCTAGTGGGTGGAGGTACATATGGGTGAGACTGAAAATATGTAACCATCTGCACAAATGATGGGTCGTGTGCTGCGGTGGAGGGTACATGAAAATCTGTAAAAAAAGTCCTCACTACATCTATAGCTTCAATTCTATCATGTGCGACTGGTGCTGGTGCTGGTGCTGCTCGAACTCTGGACGTGGAGGAAGATCCTGCTCCGCCATGTGCTCGTGGTGGAGGTACCCGGGACGTAGAAGAAGATGTCCTCGGTGTGCTACGAGAACCGTATCTATCATGTAACTGTGTCCGAAAGGAATGTCGAACATCTCCCGGAACTCGGTCGCATGCACGAACATCGCGTCCCACTCCCGCAAGGTGCTCCGCAAACCTGTGTATGCCGGTGACGCGATGTTCGCAGTATCTACAGTGCACATGTCCATCACCCTCAACAGAATATCCATGCTCCCACGCAGGGTGACGCCGTCCGTCCATGATGACCTGCAAATGATGTAAAAGTTTACATTAGTGATTTCGATGACAAGTACAAAACTCTATATATGAAGAAATGTACAATTAATTATTAGTTAGTTCTAAATGTAACCAAATGATACATACTAATAAAGCCTATGGACCCAAACTGGGCCAGTGCCCATCTCCAAACAATCTGACATTAAATGTGGTCCGCAGATAGGACAGATAGTCTTCATAGCGCATTGAACCTGAATAGTTCTCCCAGTACATGCGTACGTAGTATTCATACTCATGCGAACCTTGTGCGTACACGACCTCTACTGACGTAGCTGCGGCATAAGGATATGGATACGATGGGAAAAATGAACTACTGTTATCTGAGTCGCCATGATACATCGGCTGCTGCGGCCATGACCGTCCATACGAGCTTCCAGATCCCTGGGAGTCATGTGTGCTCATCCTCTCAAAATCAGACAACATGCCTTGATAGCTGGTACTGTCTGCAACCGAACTTCCATAGTAGGGATCCCAATGATCAGCTGCCCGTCTCGTCCCTGGCAGTGGAACACCGTGGTCCTCATCTTGCGTGGCATGTGTGAAGTGCTGCTCCTCTGTCCATGCGCCATGTTGACGGCCCCCACGACCTCTACTATGACCACTGCTGTACTCTCTGCCACCAGCACTCGTATTCTCACGAGGACTCCGTTGGTCACCTTGAGAACCACCACCTCCATGGGATGAAGACCCTGTCGGTGTACTCTCAGCATCGGAGTCATGACTCCCACTAATGCGGGGCTCAACAGAAGGCTCGGTAGTGTCGTCATCTGCATTGGGATCTAATGTCTCCATGTCTGCAAAATCTATCGGATTTAATGGTAGTCCCTTGTCCTTCTTGCTGGTGAATAATGTGGTCCATGATGATTTTTTCTTCTGTGGAGCAGGGGGCGGCTTACATGCTGCATGTTGTGTCCCTATAGATGCCTGAGAAGCAGAAGCCTGTTTAGATAATTTTTCAATTTACTTTCTATTGTGTAAGTCTGTACGTATACCTGAGAAGACTGATTGGGTGCCTTAGTCTTAGATGTTGAGCGTCGGGGCGCAGCAGACTGAGATGGTTGTTTCGATGCTCCCGAAGACTACACAATTGAAAGAAGAATATATTCAATTACCAATGAATTATATATTAACAAATGTAGAAATGACAATATAATTTCACCTCTCTAAATGAGGAACTCCCCCTAGCCTCTCTTGAAGTGGATAACCTTCTTGGTTCCGCAGATATTGAATGCCGCGGTACAGCAACTCGAGACCACTGTTCTCCCGCAATGTTATCATTTGTCGGACTGACCTGCAATATATTGCTATCATACATAAATATATGACTATGCTATCTAATGAAATTTGCGATTCGATTTTCATGTATTAATTCACCTGAGGTGGCTCTTGACGCTCAATTAATGGGGGTTGAATCAATCGCTCCCATGCTGTATCATCATACGCATACGATGTGTCTCCACCCCCAATGACGAGGTCTTCATCTAAATTAATTTCATCATCACGTCCCGTTGCAGAGTCGTCACCACCCAAATGCACATGGGTGTCATCTCCCTCCCCGACTGCCTCTTGTACAGCTGATACGAGAAAAGTATTAGGCCGTGGTGTCTCGCCAGGTTCTTCAGCCTCCTCGTCTAATTCTGCCTCACCACGCTCGGTTGTGGCTCTTGCAACCCATGCTACCATAGGGTCGTCATCGTCTCGCAAGTACACAGCATCCGTTGGGTCGTAATCTCCCTCTCCTCTCCTTGTATCCATTTGTACATGCCGGACCTTTAGCCTCATGTTGTAATGAACATACACCATTTTGTCTAGCCTGCGGTGTGTTAGCCTATTCCTCAGCTTAGTATGCAAGAAGGAGAACGTCGACCAATTCCGCTCACACCCACTCGACGAGGATTTTTCTTCATTAGCTCCTCCCCAGCCTTCTTATAGTTCGACCCATTATCAGTCACCACTTGTACAATGTACTCCTCCCCAATCTCAGTCACCACTTGCTCCATCAATGATAAAATATATTGGTGACTGTGAATTTGACCAGACGCATCCACTGATTTGTGAAAGAATACCTGTCTGTCACAATAAACAAGGAAGTTAATCAGGCTAGATTTTGTGGTACCTGACCATCCATCACACATCAGTGTGACTCCGTACTTTGTCCATTTCTGCTTGAATGAGTCAATGTAACTCTTGATCTCAGCAACTTGTTCATCAAGGTATACGCCAGCCAATTCTCTCGCTGTAGGTGGCTGCACGTGTAGCCCAAGGATCTGTGCTTCCTGAAACATTGGCTTGTAGTAAGGGCTATTGGCTGCATTGAAAGGCAGACCCGCGTGGTGCCACCATTTTGCAACAGCTTGACCAAGTTTCCATTTAGGTCCCTTCTGGCCATACGCATCGTCCATCCTCGTTTGCTTACCATGCTCTCGGGATAGTGCACCGGGCTCCACATCTTCGATGTTGATCGATTGTGTCCTTTTCCTTTGTGTCCCCGAGTCACCAGTCAATAAACTCCTTATGCCTCGTGATTGTCGAGTCGTAGATGAACCACCACTCCCTGATGCTCCGGTCCTCGCGGCCTCGCGACTACGGACTATAGTCTCCTCGGGATGTCTTGACGCTTCCCTGCTCTGACGTACTGCCTCACGAAGCTCTGCTTCGTATGGATCGTTCACAGTGACATACACATTAGCCTGCTCAGTACATGCTTGTTCGTCTTCGTCACTGGGTGTCCATGCACATTCCTCCTCGTTGCTGCCACTTGGGCGCCCGCTCACTGCCGCTTGATCCCTTTTCTTCTTTTTTTCCTTTTCTTTCATCTCAGCTCTCTTCTCACGCAGGTGTCTAGCCATTGCAAGTTTCACATCTCTAGGCACATGGGTACACCCAGCAACCTCAGAGTATCCTGCCCCGGCTCCTCCGGCCAAATGCTTCTTCAACCGAGACACCCCTCCTCCCCGGTGTTCTATTTTACAATAGTTACAACGCCAGCACCTACGGTTGCCATCCAACAAAACTCCGTGTGACCACCCAATATCATTTGTTCGTTCCTTAGGAGCCATATTAAGTACTTAACTGTATCTCCTAAATGTAAAAATTACAAATCATATTAAGTACATTATTTTAAACAGAGACTAACAATGAAAATAATATCATTATTTCTACAATATGCAAGACTAAATTCAATATTTACTACATGTCAATATAATTTAGTTCAAAATAATATCATTATTTCTAAAACATGCATATAATGCTAATTTTTTATTTAATAGACCTACATTTAGTTTAAATTAATTTGTAACATATTTATCACTAATTATATATTTATAATTATAAACATGTCTAATTAAATTAAATTATATTAAATTATTTATCAGTAATTATTTATATTATATTAAATTATTTTACGTCTACAACTAATAATGAAAATAATATCATTAATTCTATAAAATTAAATTTAAATTTTAATACATCTCAATTAAATCTAATATTTAAACATTAATTAAATAATATATCAAACATAAATATATTTCTACAACATGAATTAAACGATCTTTATATTATTTCTACAACCAGAATTAAATAATATATCAATATATTAAATTCTACAAGATGAATTAAATAAAAATTATATTTTTCTTACAACATAAATTCAACCTGACATCAAAAATAATATTAAACAATGACAATCTAACAAATTTTATTCATATATTTTTAAATTAAAAAAAGATATTACATTTTTAAAAATTAAAATTTTTTCCTCCCCCCCCCCCCCACCCCCACGGTCGCACACCCCCCCCCCCTCATCCCCCCACCGCCTGCCGGTGGCAGACGCCCAGCACGGCAGCACCCCCACCCCCCCCGTCCCCCCACGGCGGCCCCCGTCCCCCCCCTGTCCCCCCCCGTCCCCCCACGGACGCACAGCAACACCCCCCCCCCCCCCGTCCCCCCACGGCGGCCCCCGTCCCCCCCCTGTCCCCCCCCCGTCCCCCCACGGCGGCCCCCGTCCCCCCACGGACGCACAGCAACCCCCCCCCGTCCCCCCACGGCGGCCCCCGTCCCCCCACGGCGGCAGACGCCGGCCCCCGTCGCCCCACGGACGCACAGCAACCCCCCCCCCCCGTCCCCCCACGGACGCACAACAACCCCCCCGTCCCCCCACGGCGGCCCCCGTCCCCCCCGTCCCCCCACGGCGGCCATGACGCCCAGCACCCCCCCCCCCCCCCCGGCGGCAGACGCCCCACCCCCGACCATTTTAAAAAAATTTAACTTACCTACCTCCGATCGCCGCCCAACGCCGCCGTCGGCCGCTCAGATCGCCGTCCGAAGATCCTGCTCGCCGTCCGCCGCCGCTGCACCGCCGTTCGTCGGTGGGAGGGGTGGAGCTCTTCCTCCCCCTTCGGCCCGTTAAATGGGCGAACCGCCCCCGACCCGCCGTACCGAGCCGGGTCCCGCCTCGCACCGGAGCGGGACGTGGCGGGACGCACGGGACCTTGCGGTCCAGTGCGACCCGTCCACGACCCCCAGCCCGCGCGACCCGGTGCCCGCCTGGGTCGGGTCGGGTCGTGCGGGTCGGTGCGGGTCGGGGCGGGACGGCAAACCGTGATCCTATATTCTTTGTATTGACATGTATAACCTCATAATAAATTATATTTCATGGTATACACTTCTTCATTATTTAATGTTTATTTAGAAAAAAAATCAATCCACTTTTATTTAGTTTTTTTTTACATGATTGTGAATCTGTGATAATGAAATATGTACCCTAAAAATCTTACTTATTTTCTTGGATACTCTTACAAAACTTCATATTTAACATGATGAACAGATTATTCTACCTACTCCAATGGTATTATAACCCGAAGGATGTGACTAAAATATTATTACTCAACAAAAAGTTATCTACTAATAGTAATATAAAGATGATGGAGATATAGAAAAGAATATATAAGATTCTGGGGGCATATATGTAACGATCCGTAATAATATTGAGATTATTCAACTGCTCTCTATTAGGATCGAAAGCAAAGTTTGTCGGTCCAACCGTACAGTACGGTATGACATTGTATCGCTCCATACCGTAAGGTGTCAAGAATAAAGAGTTATTTACTAAATATATATTATTATAAAATATAATAAAATATTACGTGTGACTTAGTGATTAATATGTGTGTTAGTTGTGTGTGAGGCGAAGGATTCGAATCTCACAAGTGTCAATTTTTTGACTTATTTTTTTTAAGAATAATAAAAAAATAAAAAATACAACTAATGTGTTTTGAACTGTAAGTCTTAACTTTAAAAAAAAATTCTAAACCAAATTACTTATAAAATTATATTTGATATAAAATAATATATATAATATTTAAAAAATAAGTTACATATCAATTATGTATCATACATTTATCGTATCGATTTATGATTGATACGATATGATAAGAATGATTAATCCCGTGCCGACTCAATTCGTAAAATCTTACTCGAAAGTACAATACATTTGGACCAATTGATCCACGTTCTAAAAAGGATGAAAAAGAAGAAGCAACAAGTACTTGCCGGTGAATTAAGGGAGAAAGCCGTGGGAGTAGAATATGAGTACAACTGATGGGGTCGGGATGTGGAAATTTGTGAGACTGGGGGCCACCCCCCAGCACCCCCTCTCGGAGTAGTCATGGCCATTCCCTTCATCTCTCTCAGAGCTCAGACGCAAGCTGCTCAGCCCACGAATCTTCCAAGGTCCACCAGCTCGAAATGGGGCCACCCCTTCTCCCACCCCCCCGCCCCCCCCCCCCCCCCCCCGGCGCGTGCGAATTTAGCGGCCCGGCTCGTAGATTTGTGTCCCCAACCCAACATACGATCCCGGTCCAAAACTTGGGAGAGTACAGATGAAAAGACCGTTGCCCAGAAATGGAGCACAACAAAAGGAAGTACCAAGCCATCAGACGGAAGGCTGTGTGTATCGCCGAACGGCCTCCAAGTCAATCAAACGGGCCCATTTCAGGAAAAGTAAACGAGAGATGACCCAAATCCATTCTTTTATTGCCCATGTCTTTGAAAGTACGTTAAGTATCTTCGACGTGTAGATAGATCGCATGCAGCTTGATGCATGTCGCACATGGACAGGACTCATGTGTTTTTGCCTTAAGATATCTTAAGTAAAACGAAAAATAGTATACATTAGTAAAAAGATAATATATAAACATAAAAAATAGTCTAATAAATTATTTTTCACTAATCTATAATATTTTTTATTCTTACGAGTCTACATGAGAAACATATAAGACTGCATAAGGAGCGCTCGAGTCGCATTCGATCGGCGCATCGAAGGCGCGCGACATCTTTTTTACAACGTTGTGCAGCAAGTCATTATCAAAAGTAAAAAATGATGCTGACCAAAGCGGACGAACGAGGACGGGCCTTTGCATCTGAACCGCTCGGTTAGCCTGAGCTGCCTCAGCGGTGGATCGGACTCGTCTTCGCCACTCACTAGTCCACTGTACGTGACCCCACCAGAGTGACCGCTCTTATGCCGACGTAAGGGCGGTGCCTACCAGGGCGTCTTATACAAATTGACCCGTTCAGATCTACGTTATAATTAGCTCAACCCAACTGAAGTCTGTTTAGCTCTCAAACGGCCGACAGTCACGAACCTGCGCAGACCCCCGCGTTTGAACGCTATCAAAAAGGGGCGCCTCACGGAACCATGTAAAGGTCCAACAGCACGGCACGGCAGTCCAATTTGGACGAGTAAACCATACGATGGCTCCTCTCGTTGTCTTGCGCCCGACATTCACTACATAGCAGACTCTCAGTTTCAGTACTTGTTGACAACCGAGGCACCTAAACCGATCCAGCAGACGTGTAGATGATTCCTGCATGGGCGGATTCAAGACGATAATAATTGAGTCTGAACCCATGCCATGGCAGAGATTCCAATACCTCTGAACAAGGTGAGGGGGAACGGAGATATGAGGAAGCGGAGGGGGGAGGGTAAGCTACTAGTTTTGAGGCACTCGCATGGTCTCCCAGTGTTTCTAAGAAGTGATTACACGTGCCAACCACTTGGCACGTATGAGGGATAACCTTAACAAAAAAAATCTCACACCTCCTACGGGAGGTGGAGATTGAACCCGTGCTCACACCCTTGGGAAGGAGGTGGGATGTCCACAGCGGCATCACCGCACATACGCCGGAGTCTTCACACACACGAGACGTGAAGTTGAAATATATATCAAATGACTTCCTTTTGCTTGTCACACGGTGTAAACTGTAGAGGCATGTTCTAATGACCCCTTTGCATCTTGAAGAGCCGTGTCCCCAGCTCTGAGAAGCAGCTTCTTTTTTTTTTTTTTGCTTTTTTCCCATGTGGAGAAAGGAGGCCACGAGCAGAGCCTTTGGACACTTCATGTTAGACATTGGACGGATCACAGTGCAAAATTGAGCATGATGACATCTCACGTAAAAAATAAATAGAAATAGTAAGTGATCTTACGTAGCAACATCTTGAGACGTAGAATGACCGAAAAAGAACTAGTGCACGGAGTAGGAAGATGAGATTTCCTCTTCTTACTGTAGGTTGGCACTCTTTAGGGAGAGAGCAAGAGTAATGTATGGGGACTCTCCTTACAATACTGAAATAGGGTTGGGATTAAAGGGCAAGTTTGATAACGGAGTAGGTTAGGGACGGATGACCTATCCGGAGTGACTCACTCGACCCTTAACCTTAATCGGGGTCGGTTAACTCATTCCACCTATTTTTTAGGAATGAGAGTTAATCTACTTTAACTCTATCCGATTTCGATTAAGAAAAAAAATGTCAAACAATAATAACCCACCCGACCCTAGTTAAACTATCTTACTCGGGCTTAACCCGTTATTAAACATGGCCAAAATGATTTAGGTGTGTGTAACCTCTCCCCATCAGAGAAGCCAAAAAATGTGAGCCACCCACTTTGCCAAGCTTCAGTCAACACTGCAACTAGGGGAGCATGCACCATCAGAGAGGTAGCTGGCCCCGTTAGGGAAAAAATTGTGATGGAGCAACACTTGCTCTTTCTTGCCAAGGGAAGGCCAGATGCCGCTGTGGGAGGGCACAAGCTAACATCATGAGGAGCACAAAGGGTCCTGGGTAACTTGAATGTCAAAGTTTGTTTTGCCTGGTTGATTAGGTTCGGATGGTCATCAGAATGGGATCTGAGGGTCAGGAAGCATGAAGAAGGGAGACGAAAGCAACTTGATACCGGTGATACCATATGCCCTGAAGAGCTTTTGGATGCCTCATCAGATGATCAGCACCAATTAATGTAGAAGCTCCTAGCACCGTTTTTCATTAGGAATTACTTGTGCAACAAAAGTCTGTGACATTTTGAAGAAAACTATGACAGTCATGCTTTTTATTTGGGCATTTTACAGATAAAATTGAAAAAAAAAACTTTCAAGCTTGATAAACTCAAAAATCCTGATTTTCTGACGTTTAATCACATACTTTCTAATGGGGGTGCAGTGTTTGGTTGCAATGTTAGACATCTATGTCGATATCAATTTTGATATTTATATTGATAGATGATATTTACTCAAACTCTAACAAGTTTAATACTGTCATGTTGAAAGAGTCAAAACACAGATCTAAACTTGTATTAAAAATGATGCAATTAAACCTAATTGTGAGTCTCCAAAATATCTTCTCTTCCTCTCTTTCTCTCCACTTTTAATTTAATTATTCCCTTTCAATTGTCATCCTTGATATATACTCCTTCTATATCAAAATTAAAATTGATATTCTATATATAGCCTAATAATATTAATATCAAAACTGATAGTACATCAAAATGAATACTAAAACTAAATAGGGCATGCAGAGATATCATGAAGTCAAAGCTCGTTTCATGTTAGATATTAAAAAAATATATGTTTACAATTCATGAAAATAATGATTATATTTTAAAACTGATGATCCAATTCTTTCACTATTTTTCAAGGATTTCTTTTTTGTTTTTATTATCAATCTGAGACCTTATGTTCATACATACTTTTCCCCAAACTCGACTTGGTGATGTGAGGGAACTACAAACCTTTAGGCACGACTTTCCCGCTTATGTTCTCAACCTCGTGATGCGAGGTCAGGTAAATGGTAAATATAACCCACCCGATACATCTCGCAAGTGAAATGAGTGATACCAGCTAGATCATGGCCTTTCCTAGATTAAATACCATGGAAATGGGTCACCGACTTTAGAACATTGGAGCTCTTCACATACTCCATGCGACGATTATTACTCGTGGTAATATTCATGCTGAGGTTATACATATGGTCTCGTTTATCAATGAAAACGATCAGATCCTGTGCCACATCAACCGTCTCCGGAAGAAATAGCAATACAGATCCGCGTTAATTAATTAGTTCCTGTACATGCTCTCTCACATTCTAGTACGTACGTGCATGAAGATATTGGTTCACAAAACCACCACATAGAAACAATTGTCTGCTGTGTCTAATTAAGACTCTGAACACATGACATCCCACTTTGGTGATAGATTACATTTTGTTATCGATTGGAAGTTGATCATTCAGCAAGACAAATATCATCGCTTGAACCAAGAACTAACATAACATCTGAGAAAATCCAGCAATGGAACCAGAGTATTCACGTCAATTCAGATGTTGACCTCGGACGACATGAATTCATGAATGGCACCAGATGCAACACCTGATGACTGATCATTATTTGTTTCATTGTAAAGTAATGCAAATGAGATCGCGTGGTCTCACGTGACACTGAGATTCTCTTGTCTTAATTTACAATTCATGCCTATCAGAAAATAAAAATTAAAGAAAAAATGAGTTGAAATCACAACTAACCAACAAAATATATGTTTTTTTATTTTAGGTCATCCGAACAAAATAGTTTTGGTTTTAAAATTAGAAAAAATACTCTGATCTTAAAATGGGTGATTCCGAAACCTGATAATTGCATTGAAACAAACAACACTTTAATTAAAATGTGCCTCTTTACTCAAACTGGCCTGGCTTTTGTCCGGGATGGACCCTAGGTTTGGAAGGCCCAACCTGTGGCCCAGAAAATGGACCACTTGAGAACCTTAACCCAGTCCGTGTGGACAGCTTACTGCGCCACATGAGAACAACTACAGTTAAGATGGCCTAAAGATGATAGTCCCACTTTTTCACTATCTGTGGTGAAACAGGTTACTGCATCATGTTTGTTCTTAAAGAAAAAAACAATCAGGTCAGTCTCAATTGGATCTACATGCATGTACCGTCCGATTTTTGATCAGATAATTAATAATAATAATAATAAAGAAGATCATCATACACCTCTTTTTATCTAAAATCATGGGCCGACCACTTGGGGCCATGGATTTAGGATATCCGATCTTTTTTTTTTCAGTAATCTGATCAAATATCAAAGGGTTTGGATATGTAGGTAGAATTGAAGTCGATCTAATTAATTTTGAAAAAAGAAATTGGCTGCACCGTCCTGTGCACGCCTTGCAGCAGGTATTACTCAAGATCAAAGCCCCAGCCCATTGCCCAGCCTGGAGCACTGAGCACAGAGCACGTGAAACCCCCACCCAGGCCGCTGCTGTCACCAAGCTGATGCCCCCTCCGCCCCTTTCTGCAAGCACGTCGCCACTGTATATGCTCTTTGCACAAGGTGGCCGGCGTCACACGCAGGGCATGATACCACCCCCCCGCAACCTGCACACGGCAGCTACACCTTCTTGTCCGGCAGTTGTGGGAGTTGATGGCTGGAGCACACTCTATATATGGCCTGTGGCTTAGAGGATACTACCCTCCACGACACCTGGACGACAGGACCCTGCATTGCACCATGCTTGCACGAATTGAAAGAGGATAACCTGCATGAACGGCACTGTCTTCCCTACTCTTCGGTCTGGAGGATACCCATTGCATGCAACTGGAGGTAATTGGAAGTAGATATCTTCCATTCCTCTGCAAAACGCCTGAGTGGTGGCGCCATCTTCTCCGGGCCGGGCCCAGGGTCCAAGCCCATAGGCTTTACCGAAAGGACGGGCCTCGGATCGGGCCTGGGCGGTCCAGAACCACCCTTACAGTTAGTGCAACAGTTTTTTAAACATAATTATAAAAATATCCTTCTTTCGTACATAATTGTAATACTATATTGGTATATATATATTGTAGCGATCGGAAAATGGTTGTCCACTTCTCGATTCACACCTCCAATGATTTATTTGCTCGAAATTAGGAGCCTCGCCAGGAAGGGACCTGCAACCACCGAAGGAAGGTCAGAAAGAGCCCTGGGAGTTACCTCAAGGGATAACCCTCCGACGGTCAAGTCAGGCATTGGTGGAGAGAGAGGAGATCGTTTGGGAGAGAGAGAAACTAAGAATGGGAGAGCTCTAGAGAGGTTTCTTACGTACCTCCTAACCATTGGGCCAAGGTCCTACTTATATCATGGTCGGGAGAGTTGACCGTTGCCCAGCTCCCGTGCCTGACGAGACAGGGAAGTATGGGTGTTGGCTCACCGTCTCGTGCTGGGGAGTGCGACAGAGATGTCAGCCATTAATGAGGCAAGGATCACTGGAGAGGGCATGAGTCTACGCTGACAGGGGCAGTGGCACGGGCGACGTCACGATCTCGTCGCTATACTAGAGCGTCGTTCGCTACGGATGTCAACGGGTCATATACGGTGCTAATAGTGGACTATATGTTTCTGTATCCGATAAAGAAGAACTGCATATATTTGTTGTTCGTTAAATATTCGGAAAATTGTGTATCTGAAATCATTTTCTAATATCCAAAAATATACGGTTAACGGACAGTTAGCGGATAATTACCGGTCATAATAGTACATATAAAATTAAAATTTAAGATGTAAATTAACTCAATTATAATACATTTTAAATTGAAAAAAATAATACATATGATAAACAAATGCTTTTCAATTTAATTCCCGTATCATCATCGTTCATGAGTCAACATAGAATAAAATAAAAAATATATAAATATATAATATTACAACATCTTCAATGACAAGATGAAACATATAAAGTGAAAATAAGAAAGTAAACTAACTCTCTTCGACTTTAATCTCCGTCATCTTCTCATTCTTCACATATCTTGTATGAAAACGAAGAATATATATTAAGCTGAGAATTTAAAAAAAATATAAAAATCTTGTAATATAGAAGAATTTTACCATAATGAAAGTAAAAATGACTAAGATTATATATCTATCTCATCTTGAACTATATTTTCTTCAAGGCGATAAATTATTTGTCAAATCTAAATTTGATAAGAGAGTAGTAAGCCTATCCACTATTTAAAATTACAAATAATATATATCGGGATAAAATAAAAGATTAAAAAAATATAAAACATTCAATAAAAAGAATAAAGAAGTTACCTTTCACGACATCTCTGGACTAATCTTTTGAGCACAATAAAATTTAGATAATTTTGGAATCTTTTAATTGTACAATTTTGAAACCTTGGACTCAAGTTGAGCACAATAATCTTTTCATAGAGTACTTTCAGTGCAAGAGAGAAGGTGATTGATAAATATTGAAACCATCTAAATTGATGAATAAACGAAGAAAATTGGGACTACGCGAGGAGCACCAAACGTCTCGGCGGGAGGCCAGTTCGGATGTTGGATCTACCCCAGGCGGGATCTTCAGCCTGGGTCCAAGGTTAACCCCGAATTTGACTACCAGATGTTTTAGTCCCACATCTGAAGCCCCGGAGCTTTCATTTCACCCCTTTCACTTCAAAGGAACCCCCTCACTTTACTGAATATCTAACCCAGCAAGTGCCTAGCTGGTGCTGACCTTAAATAGGGATCACATCTAAACACCTTACTAACATAGGAATCGGAGGTTTATCTCGCCACTGTCTGGGGCCTAACTTCACTTATCCTTTTCCTCTCACCTCAGATGACCGCAGATCGGCTCGGTCTCTCCTCGGTGTCGGGTTTGATTGAGCACATTGGATCTCCTCGTCATCCCCGAGTGCCTCCAAGTCCTCCACGTGTTCCCAACTCGTCCCGCTTTCGGATCACCACCTCGGGTCCCCCCTCTCAAGTACAGTAGAGTACACATCACAAATGAAAGTGACTAAGAAGGTGAGAAAAAAGTGTGATGCGGTAACATTGTCTGTGTCCTACTGAAACATAATCAACATCAATTGTTAAAAGTTATTGGAATTAGTCCATCTAACTCAAAATTCCGTCGCATGAAGTATGAAACATGACAAACACACAATGAATGATTTGAAATATAATCATGAACTTTGATATCACGTTAAAATTATTGAGATCAGACTATACAACTTAAAATCTACGTGGCGTTTTAAAATAGGTTGGGATAGCGTATTCAACTCCCTGAACGCGAATACTCTATCCGACCTCGGGTTAGCACCTTTGCGTGTGAGGTGCACATGTGAAACCCACATTTCTCTCTCATCGAATAGAAGAGAAGGGGAGGATGAGAACATAATGCCCCTCCCAGCACAGGAAAATGAGCGGTCCACGGAGGAAGGTACTTATATATGAGTGGTTAAGAGAGAGCCAATGTTGCCCTTCTCAAAACTTTTTTTCTTCATAAGAGAAGATCATTCCGGGCGGGAAGAGAAATTTTTCACATAAAATACATTAATAGCTTGTGATGGTGAGACACATGTTTTTAATATTTAGGGATGTTCCTGGCTGGGCCAGACCCGCCCGAAGTCCCAGCAGACCCGGCATACCCATAATAGGACCCACCCAATTTAAAAATATCTTCTTCTTTTTACTCAAATTGTAATACTTGTTGCACTCCCGAGATGTGTAGCAAGAGGCACAGCCATCTCATTGAAAGTGTGTGAGAGATTTATTGCACACCTAAATATTACTCCTCAATCTTTTTTAGGAGTGCTTTGCTAAGCTGGTGCGGTTAGCGCAACCAACTCCAGGGGGTTAACATAGTTGCTGTATGAACTACCCTTTTTCAAACTATTACTTACCATGACAACTTCAATTGTCATGTCATTCTGAGAATAACATTGTTTAACGAAGAGGATTAAAAAAACAAAAGATTTCTACGGCGACAATTCTGTGGGAGTATCACATGTTGGTCTACTAGTACTTAGTACATTGTTTCCTGACAGAGAGATCCGATGTTTGATTCTGGGGAGTTTTGACTCTCACATTTAATCCTGGAGAGTGAGTTTGACATCGCTGGATTTTAACCCAGGTCCCTCGCACTCTATTCAATGTTCTAAATTCTCCGTCGTAAAAAAAAGAAAAACAATTGTGAAATGGAACCAGACCGACCCACAGATGACAGCAGAACAGAAACCGACCAGGATCAGTGGGGGACACTGGAGAGGTTGCCGATTAACGTTCAGACTCTCACTCTTGGCCATCCCCGCAGGTCACAAAGGTAGTCGTCTTCATGTCTGGTGCAGTTCAGCCATCCAGCGTTGGATACCCTCTTCACATCCCCACCCCTGAGAAAACGAAAACAGATCGCCATACCATGATGATAGATTGATCGTTTATCTGTAACGGGGTATTTGTTTGACAAATTATATATATATATATATACACGTATATTAGTCAAACAATTAACATTATCATCAATAACTAACAGGTGTTTACTTTTGTTTTATTTATTCTCATATTAATCGATTAAAAATATTGTTAAAATGAATTTAATATGCAATAAATTAAAGTTACAAGACCACAATTTACACTACTCTTCTTTCCACTTTCAACGATGAGATTGGCCAGTCAAAGTGACTAACTATTAGTTTAATACTTCAAAATTCCCAAACATCAAATTTAAGCTTCCTTTTTCCTGCAATCTAATTTTCAGATCAAGTGGTAAAATAAAAAAAGACGAGACAAAGAAGATGGTATAAATGTTATACCGTTAATACTCTCTCTATCGCCGCCCATCCCCGAGGTCCCTCCCCTCTCCTTCCATTTAGGTTATCATCTTTTCATGCTTCTCTTATATCAAGAACAGGATAGCCAAATGTTACAAAATTCACATACTTATCCGACGGAGGTAATTAATTGCCATGGGACTCTACTACCCCCAACTACAATTCCCCAGTGCGTGCTTTAAAATCCAGGGCGGCGCAGCAAAGTTACAGGGCTCACCAATAATACACATGCAGAAGAAAGATAAAACAAATAGACCCAAAGAAAGCCCAAGAAAATAAAAAAAAAGGAAAACCAAGAGCTTAAAAAAAGAAGAAGATTATAGGGAAGGGAGGGGGTGTAGGTAGGAAAAGCTAGCCCAGCTGCATGCCACATGACTGATCCGAGTAGTCTGACTACCACATCATCTTTTCGCAGGTAATCAATCAATCAATGGGAGGAGCAATTAATGTTTCATTCAAGTTCACCGGCCCTTGGGGTTCATGATCTGCGAGAAGACCGCGCTGGGGGTGAGCCCGTCGGAGTCCTCGCTGGCGATGCTGCGCCCGCCGATGCTGATGGTGGTGGTGCTGGTGCTGGTCATGCCGGTGCACCCCGAGTCCAGCGACGGGTCGGCGGGGTCCTTCTTCCCGCCCAGCAGCGCCCCCTCGCTGCTGTCGCTCATCCCGCACAGGGGGCTCCCGCTCTCCTCCGCGCTCTCCTGCAGCTGCAGGGCGAACTCCAGGTTCCAGAGCACGTCCCCCATGGCCGGGCGGTCGATGCCGTTGTCCGCCACGCACTTCTCCGCGGTTTCCGCGAACTTCTTGAAGCACTGCGGCGCGATCTTGCCCTTCAGGTAGGGGTCGATGATCTGGTCCAGCACGCCCTTCTTCTGGCAGTGGAGAGCCCACTCCGCCAGGCTCACCTGCTCCTTGGGCAGCTGCGGGTTCAGCGCCGGCCGGGCGCAGAGCACCTCGAACAGCACCACACCGAAGGAGTACACGTCGGACTTCTCCGTGAGCTGCTGCCGCCGGAAGTACTCGGGGTCCAAGTACCCGAAGCTGCCCTTCACCACGGTGCTGACATGGGTGTGGTCCAGCGTCGGCCCCGTCTTGGAGAGACCGAAATCTGAGACCTTGGCCACCCACTTCTCGTCCAGTAGGATGTTGGTCGTCTTCACGTCCCGGTGGATGATGGTGTGCTTGGCCCCGGTGTGGAGGTAGTGGAGGCCCCGGGCGGCGCCGATGCTGATCTCCAGCCGCTGCTTCCACGGGAGCGGCGGCTTCTGGGTCTTGTAGAGGTGCTCCCTGAGAGTCCCATGAGCCATGTAATCGTACACCAAGATCATCTCGCGGTTCTCCTCACAGTAGCCGATGAGGGAGACGAGGTGGCGGTGCCGGAGCTTGGACAGCATCTCGATCTCGGTCTGGAACTCGTGGACACCCTGCTCCGACATTGGGTTCCCACGCTTGATGGCAACCTTCGTCGTTCCGCCATCAATCTCCCCCCTGTAGACCTTGCCGAAGCCACCAACCCCCAGGAGGAGGCTCTCGTCGAAGCCGTTTGTGGCGGCCTTGATTTCTGCAAACGAGAAATGGCGGCAGAGGTTTGACGGCAGGGACGAGGCATAGCTCCCCGTGGTGTTCGTCTTGGCGGACCCAGCAGAATGGGAATTGCCGATGAGGGAGAGCGGGAGCCAACCTGACGGCCCATCGCTGGTGCCCGCCTCCTTCCCTCCCACCTTCCTCCGGCGTCGGCACACCGTGAACACCAACACACAAACAAGCAAGATGGCGGCAGCAGCCCCGCCCGCCGCGCCTGCGATGACGGCAGTATTATTCTTGGATTTTTGTGTAGCAGGGACAATCTTTTCAGAGCCCGGCGTCGGCTGAGGAGGTGGAATTGGGTTAGGCCCGGCCAGGTTGCCATCCCACGAGTTCAGCTTGAAGATCTCAAGCCCATTCAGAATGGCGTCGTAGTACTCCGGCTTGATACGCTGGTAAGGGTGGAGAGCAACCCAAAAATCCTGCTGTTCCGTGCCCGCCGCCACGAGCACAATGTAGTCCAGGTACACCGGGATGCCGATCCCGCCGCTGTAGGTGATCACGTCGGCGTCCTGCCGAGCAGTCTGGTTGTTGAGGTAGATGGAGAACACCCTCTGGTTGATCATGGTGAAGGGGTACTGGATCTCACAGAAGTGCATCCTCACCAGGTAGGCGAACCCGGGGTCGACGGAGAACAACCAGGTCAGGTTGTAGTTAAGGTTGATGTCGGCGTTCGGCCCCATGGACCTCGCCGTGCCGTAAACCTCCTTCGGGGCGGCGTACTCCGGCACCTTGGTATACCTGATGGTGACGTTGTTGTCCTTCGCATAGGTCACCCCCGTCGCCGCACCGAAGATGTAGGGGCTGTCGTCCATCCAGGACCTGTAGAGCTCGACGTCCTCGACAGGGGAGATGGCGTTCCCGCCGACGTTCAGCCGGTACATGGTCTGGAGAGTCGTCGTCTCGTCGACCGTGTAGGTCTGGGACAAGCCGACGATGGCGAGGGTCTCGGAGGCGAAAAGGTCGGGCATGGAGACGATCTCGATGCCGTTGATGAAGGCGTAGGAGTTGGGGACGCCGGCCTCCGGCGTGAAGGTGAGGTTGAGGGAGCCCGACGACGCGTTGACGGAGAACTCCCGGGTGATGTAGGCAAAGTTCAGAGCTTGGGCGGTCTGAGAGGCGCTGAAGTTCCTGAGCAGGGTGAAGTTGCCGGGGTTGGCGATGACGGCGAAGCGGGAGTCGGCCGCGGCGTGGGTTCTGTAGTTTGAGGGGTAGAAGTACATGCGGACGTACTTGCGGCCGGGGCCGACGGGAAAGGAGTAGGTGAAGGAGGAGGTGAAGACCCGGGCCGTCATGAAGGGGACCTGCGAGACGGAGGAGTCCTGGACGGCGGCGGTGGCGGCCAGGGTGTTCTGGGACGAGGGGGCGAACGTGGAGCCGATGTCCCCCGTCCAGCTGCGGTTGTTCTCGTCAGGCAGCTGGCCGGATGCGCCACAGTTGAGGAGGATGTAGTCACGGACGATGAAGTTGGAGTTCTGGGCGGCGGTCCGGCCGGCAAGGAGGAAGAGAAAGGTAAAGAGAGGGAGGAGCAAGGAGCTGGAGAGGGGGACGAGAAGGCGGTTGCTGTTGGAATTGGGAGTCGCCATGGGGACGCAAACACACAAATCTCAGAATTACAGAGGCGAAGCTGCCACCTGGGTCTGAAATTCTTCCGCTTTTCCTTCTTTTCTCTCTTTCTATCGGAGGAAGCAGGGAGATCACATCACTGGCCTCAGACGATACCAGACCCTCTCGGCAACATCAAAGTCTCATCTTTCCGGTGTTCTTCTCCTGCCTCCTGATTTCAGAAAACAGGACCCGAATTAGAGAAGCGACACAAAAACAGTCCGACAAAGGTCAGATTTTCAAGGGATAATGCTCGATCTAGGATTTCAACTGGCCAGAACATCTTCACGCAAAGGACATCCTACTCGCATGTCAAAAATACGAGATCCTGAGTGAATCCGCCCACAAATCCCTCCCCCACCTAGCATCAAACTGTTCATCACAGGAACAAAACAGCCCATCTCCACAGAACCCCCAGCGGAAAGAGAGATCAGAAAAATGAGAGAGAAACCCTACCCAGAAATCCGGTCAAGAACGCGGCGAAAAAGAAAAAGGAAAAATGGGATCTTCCAGATCGAAGTGGTACCCGGTATTTGCGGTGCCTGATGCCTCGCGAGATCGAGGAGGAGGTCCCCCGTCCACCCTTCCGGGGGGGTTGGAGCTGCAAGATCGCGCAGAGGGGAGAGGCCTTCGAGACCAGAGAGACGACAACCCAGAGCAGGGCGGAGATGAGCGGCTGAGGGTTGTGTGTGAGAAGGAGAAGGGGGGAGAAATGGTTACTTGGGACACCAATCACCAAGGTCAGAGACGACTCGAGAAGCCAATTCTTTTCTTCTTCTACCTCCATCTGTACAAAGAAATTAAAAAGGCCGGATTTTTAATGGGGGATAGCTGTGACAGCAGTGGCACTCGGTGCCAGTGCACCGGCGGGCCCCGCCCCGCAACCCCTCAGTCGTGGCCTCCATAACATGGTCTGGTTGGAGTGGGAGTGAGAGACCGCAGTGACCAGCTCCTCATTTGAGAACATGCGTTTCGACCCACACCGAAACCATGCGCATCACCAAGATTGTGTCTACAAAATCTCCTCTTACCTATCGCATGAGTCCTCATAATCGCAGGTACGCACGGGTCAGGTGTGCGTCGATCTTTCGTCTTCGTTTCGGTCCGTCGAGAGTGACGACAAATAGTGCGGGCCAGGAGAATCGTATGGACCGTGGGAACGCTTCCGGACGCGAGGTAAGCCGGGCGGGCGGTGACAGATGGCGGTTATCTTTAAGGTTCTGTACTTTATATCAGGGTTTGCCGACCCAGTGTGTCTCGTCCCGACTCGTACGACCTGACCCGACTCAGGTTAAGATCGGGTCGGCCGGACTGTGAGTCGTCACATTGTCGGCTCATTATTTTAATATTATATTATATTATATTTTATATATAATGTGTGTTTTTTTATTTTATTATATTATATTATATTATATTATATTATATATATATATTGATTTTTTAGAACGGAACGGACCGAGTCAGACCGAGACGGGAGTTACCCGACCTGACCCAAACCGAGATCGAGTCTGCCGGATCGACCGGGCCGACAAACCTTGCTTTATATACCCTTGCACTCTTCTATTTTTATATATATTTCCTACCTGATTGGCATGAATTGCTAAACATGTCCCTAAAAAATCTAAATAATTGCGATGATGCCCTCACTACAGTCGAAGATTCTAAGTGCAATTTAAAATTTTAAACATTAAAATAATAAACTTGCCCTTAAGTTAAGTTTTAAAAAGGTTCTTAATTTTTGTAATATTTATGTCGTAATATATCATAAGTGTACGAATACAATTATTTGGGTGTATTTAAGGGTGTTTTGGTCAATTCATGTAAAATAAAAATACACACGTAAAAATTGAAGATTGCAGAAAATGTGTAATAAAAAATCCTTTATTTTATGGTTAATTACTCTATACCTCTTAAATATTTATAAATAACTGTTGTATATTTATTTTTAATATAATCTATTTGTATACTTCTAGAATCTTCTCATCAGAATTATTATATTGTGATATGTTAAATTCCAGAGGTTCACAAGTTATGATGCTTAAAAGTAAGGTTTGTCGGATTGCTTGTACCGTCCGTCCTGATTTTTTGTCGAGACGAGACGGTACAATATTATCTCGCTCCGTACCGTAAGGTGCGAAGAATCTTGATATATGTAGTCTATGTAAAATAATATAAGAAAATTTTTAGGTTAGTTGGTTAGGTGATTTTTGCCTTTTCATTGGGGCATCTCAGGATCGAATCCTGTGAAACGTTAATGAATTTTTAAGTTTTTTATTAAAAATCTAAAAAATATATGTAATCGATGGGTTTTGAACTCAAACCGTCGTCAACAAACAAAGCCGCTCAATCAACTTATCTATAAAATATTTCATATTTAAAATAAAATATTTAATATATAAAGTGTCCTGATTGCGTCCCACAGACCGGTCGTCTCGGTCTGTGGTTAGGACGATCCGAGAGGTTCAACCGGTTCCGGAACGATTTAGCAAACCCTGCTTAAAAGTGTGGATCGTATTGTAACGACCCGAGAATCCGATTATCGGGAAGGCCCGATAACCCGAGACTCGTACCGCCACTCACGAGTCCGAAGACTCGGAAGGGTTAAAATGATGGTGTGGAAACTACACAAGCATCACAAATAATTGCAGAAATTAAACAGTTATGATATTAAGCAGGAAATGAATTAACATTTTACATGGTCCACAATAAAATAACAACAACAGCAACAGTAGTCCACGACTAGTACAGTGACAAGAAAGAAAAGTACAGCTACACGGGGCATCCCCCGGCTCTGACCTCTGGCACTACCTCTGGGCACCCGCACCACGCTTCCGCTGCGCTCCTGACACGCTCCCCGAAGGTGGCGCCTCACCTGAAACACGGTGAAAACACGCAGGGAATGAGTCTCGGAACAAGACTCAGTAGGGATCACTCGAACCCTACCTCGTAAAACGAGAAACCACTACTCTAGCGGTAGGAAGGTACCTCGGAAAGGAAAGCCCTGTACTCTACAGAACTAGACCCTAACGGCACGCAAACCGACACACGTGCCACGGTACGAGAAGACCGAAACTCAACGGTCGAACCGTCAAAACCCGAAGGTCGGAAACACACGACTGACAGTCTGACACTCCGTACTCGACAGGAGTACCACCCACTAGAAGCACAGCCGGTAGCGTCCCCTGACGTCTTACACCGCACCGCAGGTGAACCGCCTGACATGGTAGGTCCTACCCGAGGCGCAAACACCGTACAAGTAACCACAAACAAGTGACTAGCTGGGGTCACGCCCGTCGACGTGGGTCCAACCGCCCCCAACCACGTGTGCACACACAGACCGCGCGTCCCTGGTCTGGCCCTCTGACCGGTTTTCCCCTCAGCCGGACTCTGGCTGCAAGACGTGGGGCCCAACGGTAACCGGTCCACAAACCGTCTCTAAAGGTCAGCCCGTACACCACTCCCTGGTGCGACTAGCACACGCGTACTAGTAGGCTACGACTAGTGGAGGGTCACTGAAGGAGTAGACTCTCAAGTTACGGAAAACAACGCCCAAGCCCGACAACGTGTGGGAATCACCCCACGCACTAGTCCCGTCGCACGGAGACCACGGTCGGAGAAAAGCGAGGTTGCCACCCTCATGGGGCAACACAGGAAGTGGCGGTCTACCCTCAGACCGTCACTGCCAAATGGCGGTCCACTCTAGGGCCGTCACTTGGAAATAGCGGTCTAAGGCGGACCGTCACACGGCCAGGGGGTAGGGGGAAGCGACGCGCCTACCCTAGTGCGTCGCTTGGAAGCGGCGCACCTAGGCCAGGGCGTCACATGGCACCCCACACCCACGAAAACCACAGGGAAAGTAACGCGCTTACCCTGGCGCGTCGCTTGCAAGCAACGCGTCGGGCTCAGTGCGTTACTCGCATGTGACGCGCCTAGACCAGCGCGTCGCATGGCCCTCACGCTCGGGATGGAAAGGGAAGTGACGCGCCTGCCCCAGCGCGTCGCTTGGCCCATCCACATGGGGGACAACAGGAAGTAACGCTCCTGCCCCAGTGCGTTACACGCATGTAACGCGCCTATCTCGGTGCGTTACATGGCCTGACCCCCAACGGTCAAAAGCCAACGGTCGAAACGCATGTGACGGCCCAGCCCAGGGGCGTCACTAGCAAACGGCGGCCAGTCGCAGGACCGCTACAGCCCTCGACCCTAAAGGCCAACACCCAGGGAAGTAACGCACCCCTCTAGGGGCGTTACAAGCATGTGACGGTCACTGGAGTGACCGTCGCTTGCCCCAGAGCACGCTACGGCGGGAAAACCCCAAAAACACCAACCACGCCCCCGTACCTCCACCGGAGAGGGGGAAAACAAGGGGGAAGACCCCTGGGGACCCCTAGCATGCATCTAAGCCACCAAAACATAGAATCATGGGCTAAAACCATAGATCGGGCGGCTCACCCCAAAACATGGAAAAACCCCAAAAACGCCCAAACATGCCTCTCTCGGCCTCCCCGCGGCCTACAAACCACGGAAAAGAACGGCGAAGAGCTAGGGAACGTCACCCTACCTCAATGGAGCGAATGCTCCGCCGGATCGTCCACGAATCGCGAAGAACGCTTGAAAACCCTCGTTCTTCCTTAAGCTTCCCACGCTTGCCGCACGCCCCCACGACCGCCTCGCCGCCGCCCACGTCGCCGCGCCGTCGCCCCGCCGCCGTCTGCAGCCGGAGGGGAGCTCGCCGTGGCCAACCGGGAGGAAGAGAGGGAGAGGGAGGGAGACACGGTGGAGGAGGAAGGAGGAAGAAGAAGAGAGGAAGAAGAAGATGGTGGGGGAGAGAGAAAAGAAAAAGGGTTTTATAGAAAAACCCGGAAAATCCGTAAAATTCCAAAAAATAGGAAATCACACCCCCGCGATCCTCGGAACGCACCGATCGCAACGGTACCACTCGTGTCCGTGTGAACAGCCCGGTTCACCCGCAACGAGCGTCCGAAGAGAAAAGCCGAAACACACACCGGGAATCGGAAAACACACGCGGAAAAAGCCGCGGAACGCCTCCGGGCCTCCGAAACGACTCCGGATCGCGCCGATCCGAACACGAAAGATGTCCGAAACGAAATTTCGGACACAACGGAGCCGGACACTCCGAAAACTAGATCCGGGACCCATGAAGAAGGATCCGAAAGGTCCGGGATATTACAGCCCTCCCCCCTTAAGGAATTTCGTCCTCGAAATTGAGAACAACCCAAGGGGAAAGAAGAGGAAGACTCACTCAAACAGGTACGGGAACTGCTGACGCATCTCGTCCTCACGTTCCCACGAAGCCTCACCACCAGAGTGTCGTTGCCACACGACTTTACCAAGGGAATGACCTTGTTCCGCAGGCGCTGCTCTCGCCTATCCTCCACGCGGATCGGAAACTCTGGGAGAGAAAGATCTGGAGTCACCTCAGGCCAAACGGAAAACTCGAGCACATGAGAGTCATCGGGCATATACTTCCGCAACATAGAGACGTGGAACACGTCATGCACCGACGCCAACTCAGAGGGTAACTGCAACCGGTAAGCAACCTCACCGATGCGCTCCACAATCGCGAAAGGACCAATATAGCGGGGACTCAGCTTCCCACGCCGTCCAAACCGCATCACCCCCTTCATCGGAGAAACTCTCAAGAACACATGATCGCCCACGGCGAACTCGAGGGGCTGCCGCCTACGGTCAGCATAGCTCTTCTGCCGACTCTGGGCCGCCAACATGTTCTGACGAACCAGGTGCACAACATCCACACATTGCTGCACCAATTCCGGTCCCGTCAAAACACGCTCACCCACCTCAAACCAATCAAGTGGAGTCCGACAAGGACGCCCATACAATGCCTCATAAGGAGCCATGCCGATGCTCGAATGAAAGCTGTTGTTATAGGCAAACTCCACTAACGGTAGGTGACGAATCCAACTCCCTTGCCACTCCAGGCAGCAGGATCTCAGCATGTCCTCCAAAGTCTGAATGGTCCTCTCAGACTGGCCATCCGACTGTGGATGATACGCCGAGCTAAATGCCAACTCCGTGCCAAGAGCTCGCTGGAAACTCCTCCAGAATCCAGAAGTGAAGCGCGGATCCCGATCCGACACGATCGAAATGGGAACCCCATGCAACGGAACGATCCGCTCCACATAAAGACGAGCCAACTTAGGCACGCTCCAGCTGACCTTGACCGGTAGCAACCGCGTCACCTTCGTCAGCCGATCCACCAGCAACCAAATACTGTCCTGCCCAGTCGGGGTTCTGGGCAACCCCACCACAAAATCCGTGGTCACATGGTCCCACTTCCAAGCAGGAACATCCAAGGGCTGGAGAGTACCGCCTGGTCGCTGATGCTCCGCCTTCACTTGCTGACAGATCAGGCACCTGGCCACAAACTCGGCCACATCTCTCTTCATGCCAGGCCACCAGAACTGCCTCCGCAAGTTCCGATACATCTTCGTCGCACCCGGGTGCACAGTGTACCTGCTCCCATGAGCCTCGCGTAACACCGCACGACGAACCTGCTCCTCCGCTGGGACGTACAGCCTGCCACGAAACCTCGCAGCACCGTCCTCGCCAAGCTCCACATCAGCTATCGCAAAATCCGGGGCAACTCAGGGTCCGCATGCTGAGCCTCTGTCACCTGACGACGGATAGCAGGAGTGACAGTCAGACTCGCAAGCACTGCCAACCCTGGCTCTGGGGAATCTTGAGCCTGAAAGATACTTCGGGCACCTGTTCCCAGAGCCTCCACTTCCTCAGCATCAAGGTACTGACCGCAACCTTCCTACTCAAGGCATCGGCGACGACATTCATCCTGCCCGGCTGATAAGACAGGGTGAAGTCATAGTCCTTCATGAACTCCATCCAACGCCTTTGTCTGAGGTTCAGATCTCTCTGCGAGAACACATACCTCAGACTCTGATGGTCAGTGAACACCTCGAACTTCTCACCGTACAGATAATGCCTCCAGATCTTCAGCGCGAAGATCACTGCCGCCAACTCAAGGTCATGGGTAGGGTAGTTCTCCTCATGGGGCTTTAGCTGCCGAGATGCATAAGCCACCACTCTACCATGCTGCATCAGAACAGCACCCAATCCAACGCCGGAAGCATCTGTACACACCACAAAACCTCCCGATCCAGAAGGCAAAACCAACACCGGAGCCGAGGTGAGCAACCTCTTCAGTTCCCTAAAGCTCTGCTCACACTCCTCGGACCAGACGAAAGGCACATCCTTCCGCGTGAGCCTCGTCATCGGGGTCGCAATGCGGGAAAAATCCTGGATAAACCGGCGATAATAACCCGCAAGCCCCAAGAAACTCCGGATCTCCGTCACCGACCTCGGCCTCGGCCACTGCATCACAGCCTCGACCTTGGCGGGATCCACGGAAATGCCATCACCAGAAATCACGTGCCCCAGAAAGTGCACCTCGCTGAGCCAAAACTCGCACTTGCTGAGCTTCGCATACAACTGGTGATCTCGCAACGTCTGCAGCACCACACCCAAATGGTACGCATGCTCCTCGGCAGACTGCGAATAAACAAGGATGTCATCCACGAAGATGACCACGAACTGGTCCAAATACGGGTGGAACACCCTCTGCATCAAGTCCATGAAGGCTGCTGGGGCATTGGTGAGCCCAAACGGCATCACCAGAAACTCATAATGCCCGTACCTCGTACTGAACGCAGTCTTCTCCACATCGGACTCGCGAATTCTCAGCTGATAGTAACCGGACCGCAAATCAACCCGCGAGAACACTCGCGCAGACTGCAGCTGGTCGAACAAATCATCAATCCGCGGCAACGGATACTTGTTCTTAACGGTCACTTCATTCAGCTGCCGATAGTCAATGCACAGCCGCAGACTACCGTCCTTCTTCTTCACAAACAGCACGGGCGCACCCCAAGGGGAAAAGCTCGGACGAATATACCCCTTGGCCAACAGCTCCTGCAACTGCGCCCTCAACTCCCTCAACTCAGCGGGGGCCATACGGTAGGGAGCCTTCGCCAAAGGTCCCGTACCAGGCACAACCTCGATCACGAAATCGATCTCCCGCTGGGGAGGTAATCCAGGCAACTCCTCAGGAAAAACATCGGGAAACTCGCACACCACCGCAATGTCCTCGACATTCGGCTCCATCCGGTCAGACACAACCACTGACGCGAGAAAACCCTGGCAACCTGAATCAAGCAATCGACGGGCTCGAATAGCAGAGATAAGAAATCGAGAAGAGGTGGAACGGATACCTTGGAAATAGAAGGTCCTCTTGCTCGGATGCTGGAAGTAGACCCTCTTCATTCCACAATCCACCACCGCTCTATGAGTCTCGAGCCAATCCATGCCTAGAATCACATCATAATCCCGAAGCTGCAACGCATACAACCTGCCTGGCATACTCCGTCCATCGATCCACACCGGAACCTGGTCGAAGCAATACGGAGTGACCATAAAGTCACCCGAAGGCAACTCCACAGCCAAATCACAGGACAACTGGGTCACCGGCTCCTCGACGCTCGACGCGAAATCCTCCGAAATAAACGAATGAGACGCGCCAGAATCAAATAAAACCCGAGCCGCACAACCCAAAATCTGAACGGTACCTTCCACGAGCTGCGACGCTACTGCCTCTGCCCTGGTCAAGTGCGTGATCTGGCCACGAGCTCTCTGCCTGCCTCCCACACTAGCTGACCTGGGTAGCGGCGGATACTGTCCCTGCTGCTGCTGCTGCTGGGAAACCTGCTGCTGCGGCGGCCTCTGAGGACAGTCACGCGCCATGTGCCCTGGCTGGTCACACCGAAAACAGATGATCGGCGCCGTGCACTGCCTGCCTGGGTGGGTCTCACTACACCGTGGACAAGGTCCTCGCGATCCACCCACCGATCCCTGTCGCTGCAAAGGAAACGGCTGCTGCACACTGCCCGATGAAGCCTGCCCCTGATCTCTGGACTTCTTCTTGCCGAACCCCTTCTTGAAGAACTTCTTGACCTTCGAGCCGAAGGACGCAGATCCTGTCACCGAAGCTGCCGATGCCGGTACTCCTGAACCACCCGACGCAGACTGAAAGAAACCCTGCTGCTGAGTAGCCGACTGCTGGCTGCGACCTGACACAGACTGCCCCTGGCTGATCGGTCCTCGAGTCCTCTGCATATCCATCTCCAAGGAAATCGCAACACGAGACGCCGTCTCGAGATCAGTGGCCCCATTCGCGATCAGATGGTGCCTCAGCTCCAGCCTCAAGCCCTGCACAAACTGCGTCGTCCTCACCCTCTCATGCTCCATGATATGAGGTGCGTACCGACCCAGCTCGACAAATCGGGCCCTGTACTGCAACACGGACATGTCACCCTGCACCAGCTCCAGAAACTCCCGCATCCGCTGCGTAGCAACAACATCTGGACAGTACGTACGCTCGAAAGCACTGACAAAGTCATCCCACTCGACCTGCTCAAGTGGACGAAGCTGAAAGGACGTCTTCCACTCGGAAGACCACCACCTCCGAGCCGTACCCTGCAACTGGTTGTAGGCCAACACCACTCTGTCCTCGACAGCACTCTTCGCAGAACTGAACACCCGCTCCATCTCATCAAGCCAATCACGAGCCGCATCAGGGTCTGCCTGGCCGCTAAAGTAAGGTGGATGGAACTGCATGAAATCCCTCACTGCTCGGCCTGGCCCACCCCTGACTGACGAGCCCTCACCGGCCTCTCCGCCGAACTGCTGAGCCATGAGATGGTACATGCCACGGAGAAAACCCTCGGCCCCCGGAGCCCTCGCAGCATCCGCGGCCTCGGTAGCTCCCGGAACTCTGCTATGCTCCTCCTGGTCCCTCTGGACCCCCTGCTGGATCTCCTGACCTCCAGCCGACTGCCCCTGCTGAGAGCGAGAACTTCTCCTCGGCGCCATACTCGCTCCTGAAGCACAAGACAGAAAAACACGGAAACGGCAATGTCAAAATAAACACACGGTGCCCAATGCCAGCGTCATCTGTACATCATCGTTGTGGACTAGTGGACCACTACAATTACCTATGATTCTCATGTAATTCCACAACCGCGCTCTGATACCAGCTGTAACGACCCGAGAATCCGATTACCGGGAAGGCCCGATAACCCGAGACTCGTACCGCCACCCACGAGTCCGAAGACTCGGAAGGGTTAAAAGGATGGTGTGGAAACTACACAAGTATCACAAATAATTGCAGAAATTAAACAGTTATAATATTAAGCAGGAAATGAATTAACATTTTACATGGTCCACAATAAAATAACAACAACAGCAACAGTAGTCCACGACTAGTACAGTGACAAGAAAGAAAAGTACAGCTACACGGGGCATCCCCCGGCTCTGACCTCTGGCACTACCTCTGGACACCCGCACCACGCTTCCGCTGCGCTCCTGACACGCTCCCCGAAGGTGGCGCCTCACCTGAAACACGGTGAAAACACGCAGGGAATGAGTCTCGGAACAAGACTCAGTAGGGATCACTCGAACCCTACCTCGTAAAACGAGAAACCACTACTCTAGCGGTAGGAAGTACCTCGGAAAGGAAAGCCCTGTACTCTACAGAACTAGACCCTAACGGCACGCAAACCGACACACGTGCCACGGTACGAGAAGACCGAAACTCAACGGTCGAACCGTCAAAACCCGAAGGTCGGAAACACACGACTGACAGTCTGACACTCCGTACTCGACAGGAGTACCACCCACTAGAAGCACAGCCGGTAGCGTCCCCTGACGTCTTACACCGCACCGCAGGTGAACCGCCTGACATGGTAGGTCCTACCCGAGGCGCAAACACCGTACAAGTAACCACAAACAAGTGACTAGCTGGGGTCACGCCCGTCGACGTGGGTCCAACCGCCCCCAACCACGTGTGCACACACAGACCGCGCGTCCCTGGTCTGGCCCTCTGACCGGTTTTCCCCTCAGCCGGACTCTGGCTGCAAGACGTGGGGCCCAACGGTAACCGGTCCACAAACCGTCTCTAAAGGTCAGCCCGTACACCACTCCCTGGTGCGACTAGCACACGCGTACTAGTAGGCTACGACTAGTGGAGGGTCACTGAAGGAGTAGACTCTCAAGTTACGGAAAACAACGCCCAAGCCCGACAACGTGTGGGAATCACCCCACGCACTAGTCCCGTCGCACGGAGACCACGGTCGGAGAAAAGCGAGGTTGCCACCCTCATGGGGCAACACAGGAAGTGGCGGTCTACCCTCAGACCGTCACTGCCAAATGGCGGTCCACTCTAGGGCCGTCACTTGGAAATAGCGGTCTAAGGCGGACCGTCACACGGCCAGGGGGTAGGGGGAAGCGACGCGCCTACCCTAGTGCGTCGCTTGGAAGCGGCGCACCTAGGCCAGGGCGTCACATGGCACCCCACACCCACGAAAACCACAGGGAAAGTAACGCGCTTACCCTGGCGCGTCGCTTGCAAGCAACGCGTCGGGCTCAGTGCGTTACTCGCATGTGACGCGCCTAGACCAGCGCGTCGCATGGCCCTCACGCTCGGGATAGAAAGGGAAGTGACGCGCCTGCCCCAGCGCGTCGCTTGGCCCATCCACATGGGGGACAACAGGAAGTAACGCTCCTGCCCCAGTGCGTTACACGCATGTAACGCGCCTATCTCGGTGCGTTACATGGCCTGACCCCCAACGGTCAAAAGCCAACGGTCGAAACGCATGTGACGGCCCAGCCCAGGGGCGTCACTAGCAAACGGCGGCCAGTCGCAGGACCGCTACAGCCCTCGACTCTAAAGGCCAACACCCAGGGAAGTAACGCACCCCTCTAGGGGCGTTACAAGCATGTGACGGTCACTGGAGTGACCGTCGCTTGCCCCAGAGCACGCTACGGCGGGAAAACCCCAAAAACACCAACCACGCCCCCGTACCTCCACCGGAGAGGGGGAAAACAAGGGGGAAGACCCCTGGGGACCCCTAGCATGCATCTAAGCCACCAAAACATAGAATCATGGGCTAAAACCATAGATCGGGCGGCTCACCCCAAAACATGGAAAAACCCCAAAAACGCCCAAACATGCCTCTCTCGGCCTCCCCGCGGCCTACAAACCACGGAAAAGAACGGCGAAGAGCTAGGGAACGTCACCCTACCTCAATGGAGCGAATGCTCCGCCGGATCGTCCACGAATCGCGAAGAACGCTTGAAAACCCTCGTTCTTCCTTAAGCTTCCCACGCTTGCCGCACGCCCCCACGACCGCCTCGCCGCCGCCCACGTCGCCGCGCCGTCGCCCCGCCGCCGTCTGCAGCCGGAGGGGAGCTCGCCGTGGCCAACCGGGAGGAAGAGAGGGAGAGGGAGGGAGACACGGTGGAGGAGGAAGGAGGAAGAAGAAGAGAGGAAGAAGAAGATGGTGGGGGAGAGAGAAAAGAAAAAGGGTTTTATAGAAAAACCCGGAAAATCCGTAAAATTCCAAAAATTAGGAAATCACACCCCCGCGATCCTCGGAACGCACCGATCGCAACGGTACCACTCGTGTCCGTGTGAACAGCCCGGTTCACCCGCAACGAGCGTCCGAAGAGAAAAGCCGAAACACACACCGGGAATCGGAAAACACACGCGGAAAAAGCCGCGGAACGCCTCCGGGCCTCCGAAACGACTCCGGATCGCGCCGATCCGAACACGAAAGATGTCCGAAACGAAATTTCGGACACAACGGAGCCGGACACTCCGAAAACTAGATCCGGGACCCATGAAGAAGGATCCGAAAGGTCCGGGATATTACAGTATGGTATAGCATTTAGGAATTAGGGGTATAAAAACTTATTCTTAAAGATTTTTAAGAAGGGAAATGTTCACATGAGGTCGCCCCCATGACTATTTGCCATGGTGCCAGGATCTGGGCCCTCCATCTGATGGGGTTGATGATCGCATGGGGCCGGTCCCATGCGATCAATGGCCCAGATCTCGGCACCATGGCAAATAATCATGGGGCCGGCCCCATGTGAACATATCCCTTTTAAGAATATATAGATAAATTAGATTAAAATAAAAACATAAAAATTTTAGGTCCACGAGCAATTTACTTTAGGATTTTTAGCATAAAAATTATTGTTAAAGAAAATTTTGTAAAAAAATATTTTTATAAATATATTCGTAGATATATCGTTGTGTAAATCTTAATTATGTAAAAATACTATTTTTATTTATAGATATATTATTTTTATCAAAAAATATAAAAATATATTTAAATAGTACTTATGTACTATTTAAATTAAAATAATGATATATCTGATAATATATTTTTAAAAAATCTATAAATTCATCTTTAATGATATTTTTATATAAAAATATCCTTCCTCTATTTTAGTGGAAGATACGAGGGTGGGGATGGGGGGTATCAAGATTCAAGACCCGGCGGCACCCCGCGTGTGGGATGAAGGCACCAAACACTCCAAAAACGCGGTTTTGGCGCTGGACGGCGGTTGACAGCGAAGGAGCGTCACAACACCGAGCGAGAACATGGAGCCATGGGCGTTGGGTTGGGCTTGGGGGAGGAGAACTGTGGGAGGCACGGAGTTAGCTTGGGCAGGGGTAGACCATGGAGGGCGAACGCCGCCGAGTAACTATCAACCGCCCTTTTGGTCTCCACGCGTCCGGATTCGTTGACTGGGCCGGTTAAAACCCAAAAAAAATCTGGTCAGGTCTCCCCTTCCCTGTCGACTAATAAATTATGACGTCATGCCAGCCATCCCGGTTCCACCAACCGTCCAAGCTTCCAGTTTGATTGAGAAGAAAAAATTAAGCACGATTAGTCGAGTCGATTGGTTTTGGTTCGACTCTGGCAACTCGTATTATAGGGAATCCGAGTTATAATCTATGGTAGATCGGTCTGATTAATTATGGATTATCTTAAATAATGATATAATATTTATAAATTGTTTTAAAATTTTAAAAGTAAAATTTTATGATAATAATAATATGACATCATAACATTAATCGTGAAAAAATTAAGCACGATTAGTCGAGTCGAACCGGAATGGTTCGACTCTGGCAACTCGTATTATAGGGAATCCGAGTCATAATCTATGGTAGATCTCGGTATGATTAATTATGGATTATCTTAAATAATAATATAATATTTATAAATTATTTTAAAATTTTTAAAAGTAAAATTTTATGACAATAATAATATGACATCATAACATTAATCGTGGATTTTACATTTCATGTATGAAGAGCATAAATTTTTATTTTTAGGGTTATTGATTATCCAATTAATAAAATAATATTTAAAATTAGTTTAAAATAAAAATAGAGTAAATAATTCATACATCTTCTATGTCGATGAAATAATAATCCTACACCTTAAAATATGGAGTAAATAGTCTAAGTATTGCGATAAATTTAGATTTTGTAAAAAAAAAAAACCTAAAACATGGGATCCGACCTCGTCGGCCCAACTCATATCCGATGAGTTGAGTCCGTAATCTGTCGACCGTCGATCTAACGGACCCTGATTTTGAATTTAAATTTCACTTTTTTTGGATTGTGTTTGAAAAATATTTAACTCCGTTGCTGCGTTAAAGAGGGAAGGTAACCGTGTCGGTCACTGGCTGGCGGCTTGTAGCTGGCGTCCAGTGGCACGAGCACGGGGGGAATCCGCCAGCTAGTGAGCAACACCGCGGACGCCGACACGCTGCTCCGTTGAGCCATTTTGCTGCCCATGGCATTTATCAGCTGCACGTGGGAGACCTCTTTTGCATCAAGTTGTTCAGTTCAATTGCGCGTGGCATTCTTATATTGTCTTCTAAAACTTAAAAAATTATTTCAAACAGATATTTCGTATCTAAGGTGAGTTAAATTTGTCATACTCAATGTGACCTAAGATCATCCGGCCCACTGCAGCTCGAATCAACTCAATCCGTAACGGGATATTTCACTCTCAGCCCATCAAGGGGGCTCAGTTGAGGTCTAAAGAAGCTATGTCGACCCCCAAACGGAATTATTATGCATGTCTTGGACGCCGGAGAACTCACCATCGGACAAACGTTGCCATTATCGTTACGGGGCTTCCCACGGTGTGGACTAAATCACATCCATGTCACCGAAATTCCAGCCGTAGAGCCTCTCTCCTAATAACGGACAAAGAATAACGTACAACTCCCCACGATTAAGAAAATATCCCTCCACAATCCTTGTCACTTTCCCAGTTGAGGAACGTCATGTGCCACTGCGACTTGTATAAATAGGCCCTCACCAGATCCAGAGAAAGGGACCAATTCTTTACGCCTGAACTTACAACTATACTGTCAGAGACGCCCTCCGGACACTCCTACATGGAGTCATTAGCAGAGAGAAGAGTTCATCGCGTAGCAATCGAAAGATTCTCCATCCGAGGAGTAGGATTAGAGAGGTTCTCTTATGATTCTTCTTTCCCTGCCTCTCTAAGCTTTCTCCAGGCCGCCAAGTATTCCCCAGAGCTCCGCTCCTTTGATCAAGCTCTTTCTCTCCTTACTCTGACTCTCTTCTCCCTCCTCCTTGGCTTACACAAGCGTCTCTGACTTAAACATCATAGGGTTGTCCCCTAAGATCACTCCTGAAGCTCCTTCTGACGCCTTCTTATAGTGTTTGAAGCTTTCCCCCGGAGGCCAGCTACTTTTTCCCAAATAAGCAAATCTTGAAAGTGCGGTAAGAGATACAGGGAGCACTTTCCTATCTCTACAATATCGATCTTATACAACGCGAATAGCACCTACCGGATCGTACTGGAGAGAACCCAATATGTGCATAGTGTGGGATGCAACCAGCTCATATCTCACATAATCGTGCGTCCTACTGCTTATCAGAGCGGTTCAGGGTAGGACCCTCGCTACTACGTGCAGGCCGATCGGCTCGTGCCGGTTCAACATTAAAAGCCAAGGCAAGGGCGAGTGTGACGACCCGAGATCTGGATACCGGGAGGAGCCCGATACCATTCGAATCCCGGCCCGCCGCCCACGAGCGGGAGGCTCGGAAGGGCTAAAAAGGAGTGTGGATGTAATGTCCCGGATTTTTCGGATATTTTTTAGATCATTTTAGTGGGACTCGGAGTGTGTTTTGTGCTTTACACGTGTTTTTCCCTGATGTGCCTTCGAAACTCTATGCAGGGTAAACCGTGGCGTTCTTCGACTCCGGGACAGTACCACTGCGTTATGTTCCTTCCGAGGATCGCGGAGGTAATTTTTCGTAATTTTCTGAATTTATCGAATTTTCGGGTTTTTCTATATATATTAACCCTTTCCTCTCTCCCCCTCTCATTCTCTCATTCTCACTCTCTCTCTTCTCTCACGCCCTCTTTCTCCCCTCTCTTCTCCGGCGGCCGACGGAGCGAGGTGGGGGCGAAGTGGAGGCGGCGCGGGCGAGGATGCGGGCGAGGATGGGCGACGATCGAGGCGGAGGCGGGCGCGATCCCTCTGTGGATTCCGAGATGGCGTCGTTCGCGTTCCGGGCGGTTTCTTCGGTGGAGGTAGGGTGACGGAACACTGCAGAGTTCTGCTCGTTTTCCCTGCCATTGCACGTCGTTCGGCGCAGAAACGGCTATGTTTGGGTCTGTTCTAGCGAAACTGTGATTTTGTGGGTTTCGTAGGGTTGGTCGGGAAACGGCTACGGTTTCCAGATCGGTTACTGTCAACGGATTCCTTGGGGTGAGAGCGTTCTTTTCCCCCTGAATTCGTCTCGATTGGTGGTCCCGTTGGACCGGTAGAGCTCCGAGAAGCTCGGTAACCCTTTTTGGGTAACTTCGGTAGAATCACTCGTTTCTCGCGATTCGTGCGTCGTTTTGACTCCGGTCGAAGTCCATGTGATTGCCAGGGTGGTTGTGGTTGTATACCCTTCGTTTCGGCACGAACGGGGCGTGCAGAGGCTACGATCGGGCGACCCCCTGGGTTTACCCGCCGTGATGGTTGGGCGGTCGAACCGGGCCCGTCCATCGCGAGGGCGGTTGCCTTTGGCCCGTTCATTTTCTCTTGGTTTTCGGGTTGTGCGGTCGCACGATAGACCGCACATTTGATGTGCGGCCAGGTGAGAACCGCATGTCTCCCCCATGGACGGTTGGTACCCAGCCGTCTGTCCTTCCGTGGGCTTGTGCGGCCAGGAGCTGACCGCATATCCCAGTTGACCCTTGCTCAACAGTTTAGTGTCGGTTGGGTTGTGCGGTTTGGTCAAAACCATTTTGACCGGCACTGGAGTAGGTCGGTTAGGTTGTGCGGACGATCCTTGGCCGCACATCCCCTTTGGGCGGTCCAGCCCTAACCGTCCATCCTCCATTTGGGGTTAGTCCGATTAGAGCCTTGTGCGGCTCCTGCCTGACCGCATGTCTTTTGAGCGGCTGTACCCTAGCCGCACATCCCTTGAGCGGCCCAGGGTGAACCGCACATGTGCCAGTCTAACCCGGTGTTTCCGTTTTGATCGATTCGAGTCCCGGGTGTGTGGTTCTCGAACCACGTGCCGACCCGTGGCCTGACGGATGTTGTGCACGTCGTCAGGGCCAGGTGTCGTGGTACGTTGTAGTCCCGTGTGTAGAGTTCTCGACTCGTGTCACCGTGTGTTGACGTGTGTCATCGGTTTCTCCGAAAAGTGATCCCCGAGTGGGTCCTGTGTGAGGCCTTGGGCTGCGAGCCCAGTTATCCAGTCTGGAGCTGGAGGCTTCCCTCTTTTCCTTGAGTTGGGCTGCAGCTTGGTGGTGTGCAAGTTGCCTTGGGAATCGTGCTTCTGTGCTTTTCACGTGGGCCGTGTGTGTGGCCTTAGTCCTGTGAGTTCCCTTCCCAGGGGAATGGTTTCGACGGCTCGTGAGCTGCCTCGGTATTCGTGCTACATTGGTTTTAGACCTAGAGCTTGGACGAGATTGACGGCCTTGTGCTGTCACGTGCAACGGTCTTGACCCCGAGTCTTGTGACTCAAGGACCGTTGGGTGTAGTGCGTCTAGAGGACTGTCCAGAGTCCAGTGACTTAGCGTCACTTGGGTTTTCTCGACTCTCGCGCAGGGTGTGTGCGCGGCCGTGGACTGTGAGTCTCGTTTCTTCTCCGACTGTGGTCACCGTGCGACGGTGCAAGTACGTGGGATGCTCCCCGTACTTTGTCGGGTTTGGACGCTGTTCTCCTTCGACTTGAGAGTCTACTCCTTCAATGACCCTCCACTAGTCGTAGCCTACCAGTACGCGTGTGCTGGTCGCACCAGGGAGTGGTGTACGGGCTTACCCTTAGAGGTGATTTGTGGACCGGTTGCCGTCGGGCCCCGCGTCTTGCAGCCAGAGTCCGGCTGAGGGGAAAACCGGTCAGAGGGCCAGACCAGGGACGCGCGGTCTGTGTGTGCACACGTGGTTGGGGGCGGTTGGACCCACGTCGACGGGCGTGACCCCAGCTAGTCACTTGTTTGTGGTTACTTGTACGGTGTCCGTGCCTTTGGTAGGAGCTACCACGTCAGGCAGTTCACCTGCGGTGCGGTGTAAGACGTCAGGGGACTCTACTGGCTGTACTTCTGGTGGGCGGTACTCCTGTCGAGTTGAGAGTGACAGACTGCCAGTTTCCGTGACTTCGACCTTCGGGTTTTCGGTCGTGTTGACCGTTAAGTTCGGTTGTTTTACCGTGGCGCGTGTGTTGGTTTTCGCGCCGTGGGACTAGTGCTAGTGGCTCTACCGAGGTTGCGTCTTGTTGTGCGGTACCCGCGATCGGATGGTCGGGGTTGCACCTTGGATAGCGTGTCCAGATCGGCTGTGTCCGGGGGACAGGCCTCTACGGCATGGTTGCCGTGTGTTTTTACTTCGGTAAGCAGTTCTAGTGTACTCCGGTAGCCTCGACCGCGAGGTCAGGGTGTGTTTCTGATACAGTAGGAGTAGTTGTAGTACCGTGTTTCGACCGGCCACCGGCTTTACTGTTCCTGCTGTTGCGGTTGCTCTTGTAGCCTCCCTTTCCGCTACCGCCGTTGTTTCCGGTTGGAGTTCCGCGGGACCCCTGCTGAGTCTCTGTCTTGGAGACTCATTCCCTGCTTTTCAGGTGTGGCGGCTCTTCCTCGAGGTTCGAGGGCGCGGAGCGGAGGTTCTCAGTTGCCAACTTGCCAGGCCGAGTGTTCACTTGGCATGTGGTACGTTTTACTGCTTTAGACTGTACTTTTTGTTGGACTGGACTCTGTTGTAGCTGTAGTTGTTCTTTCTTTCAACTTGTTGTTGTTGGTTGTCCTGCTTTATTTCCTATTTCTTTGTGCCTCCACACTCCTTTTAGCCCTTCCGAGCCCTCCCGGCTCGTGGGCGGCGGTGCGAGTCTCGGGTTATCGGGCCTTCCCGGTAATCGGATTCTCGGGTCGTTACAGCTGGTATCAGAGCGGTGGTTGTGGACGTACATAGTAATTCGAGATATTGCAGTGATCAGAGTCCATAAGGTCCAGTACAGTCGGCAGCTGGCTTAGGTTTTTGTGTTCGCTTTCCGCCTAGTTTCTCGCTTGAGAGCTTGAGTGCGCTGTGCGGCGCTGTGAAGGTAGTTGTTGTCCGCGGCTTTCGTGCGAGCATGGGGTCTAAGGATCGAGGTTGAGAGCTTTCTCCCTCATCGATGGTGGCCCTGGTTGTGCTGCGTTGGACAGAGGTTGCTGGCAGGCGCGAGCTCGCGGTGCTGCGTTCGAGGAACCTGCAGCGTGGTCAGGTGGCTGGAGAGGATTTTTCGTGCTTAGGTGGCCGTGAGCGTGCCCTGAGGGAGTTGTTATTGGTGTTTGGCCACTCCAGCGTTGGTTTTATCCAGCCCCTGAGGTGTTCAGGTCGTGGTTTAAGGTGGCAGAGCGGGTGCTCTGATCGAGAAGTGTGCTCGGGTGAGCGGGGGATCTTCTCGGTGAGCTGCTGTTTCGTCGAGCCTGATGTTCCTGTCGTGCTCTGTGGCGTCAGAAATGACGGGTCGGTCCCGATTGTTCTGCGGATTTCGAGGCAGGATTTGGCAGAGATGTCCCGGTAAGTCTTTGCTCCTGCGTTTCTGTCAGTGGATGGGTTGTGTTCGCCCTGGAGTTGGCTTGAGATGTGAAGGCTCCGCGGTGAGTTTCGGGACTCGAGGGTGAGCATCGGCGGTTGTCGGTTATGGCTCGTGTTGCGGCTCTTGGCGTGGTGTGTTGCAGTTTGAGGAATTGCAGCAGTGGTGCATCGAGAGATGCTGTGATTGTGGTCCGACGTGACACTCGCCGAGTGTGTCGGAGGCGCTGACCTGATGGAAGCGATGGTTTTCCTTGGTGCTGGATGGTGCTGTTTCCAGCATGCGCGAGGTTCGAGGTCAGGTCGAGCGTGGAGTCCTTCCGTTGGTCGGAAGTGCGTTTGGTCTCTCCTTTGGTTGGAGAGATTGTGTTGGGTTAAGGTTCATCGTCTTGCATTGCGTGTTCGGATTGGTTGGCCTTATATGCCATGAAGTCCGTGCGAGACGTGCTCCTTGTCTTGGCAAGGCGGTTGCCTGTGAGAAGTCGTGCCCATTCCCTTGTCGTGTGAGGATGCTGGTGCTGTTCCGGAAGGACGAGTGCTGGGTGGGCGGTGTTCGCTTTCTCGGCTGTGCACGCGGATCAGAGTGCGCAGCGGAAGCGTGGTGGGCTTGTGACCCATTGGTTCAGGATCGTAGCGTTGGTTGCTACGGGCGGATTCCTGAGTTTGCGTTGAGCATTGGAGGATTGGTTCCTCGGTGTGAAACGTGTTGTTGCCGTGCCGTTGCTCGAGGTATTATGGTTCTTGGCACTGGCAGGATGGAGTGTTGGGGAATGTGCTGGCTAGTGCGCCGCATGAGTACCATATTCCTATGATGGAAGCCGTGTCAGGCGTCGGTATTGGATGTGGATGGGGTTGTTGAGGATGTCACCTGACGATGGTCGAGGACGTGTTGGTCAGAGTCGGTGGCTTGGTGTCTGACTTGTGTTCCCAGTCGTATCCTCGGTTGAGATCGTGTTTTGAGGAAGTGGTCTCTGGCAGACGATGGGCCCCGGTTGGCGGCTGTGAGTGGCTGGTGAGCCTAACCGTGTGACCGACCACAGCAGCACCTATTGGTTCTACGGTCTTGTCGGATTGTGACGGTGAGATGTATAATCGATCGGGGACCCAGAGTGCTTTGGTCGTGGTGTCGGCAACCAGGTCGCCGTGAGCACTGTTCAAGTGGGGTCCCGTGGCTTTGTGGTAAGGGAGGAATCGGGATTGGCAGGTGTCCACTTGGATTGATCGAAGGATTTGATGAGACCAGACGTAAGAGTGACGCCTTTGGGCGGAGGCCTTTTGTGAGATTGGCGTTGGATTGGTGGTCCTTGATAGGACGCTGGTGTCGCAATGGTTATCCCTGGTTTGGTGACCAACATGGGATGGTTTCCCTGTAAGTCTGAGTCCAGTGAGGTGATGACTGAAGACGCCAGGATCTTATCATTTGGTTTCGTCGTGTTCCCCGAGAGGGTCGAGTTGGTGCGATGTTCGAGCTCGGATGTGGAGTCCGAGAGGAACGCGGCTCGAGGTGTGGCATCGGTCTGTGTGGGAGTCGACGGATGGCTTGCCAAGGTTTGGAATGTTTCCTTCGGACCCAGTGGAGGACCAGGAAAGAAGGAAGAACCTGAGCGAGCGGTTGGTGACCGTCGGCGTGTGGTCTTTTCACAGACAGAAGATGCTGGTTGTCGGGGCTCGAGCGTGGCGAGAGCCGTGTGCCAGTGAGACTTTTGGTGGTCGTTTCTGTGATGTGCCTTCCCGGACGGGATCTGGGCTTTGTCGAAGTTTGTCTTCTGACAAGAGTTGGCACATTGTTATATCCGGCTTTCGACTTGCCATGTGTGGGGTGTTTCTTGGTGCTGAGCCGATGTTCTGGTTGCGGTCTGCTGAGAGGACTACTTGAGCTGGTGGAGATTCTATTTTGGTTGCTCCCTTAAGGAGGGTGTGCGACCTGTCAGCTGGTTGTGAAGCTGATGTGCGATTTGTCTGCTGACCATTGAATGGATCAGTAGCTGTTTCTCGTGACGAGGGTTGTGTTTCCTCGGTGAGCGAGATCGTGGGTGCGGCGCCATGGTGGTTTCTCGCGTTGTCTGAGGTGATGCCGGACTGTGCCCTTTGGTATATGCCTACTCTGTTGGCCAGTGTGCTCGGCGCGAGGAGCGAGATGCTGTGTGTGATTGTAAGTCTGGCTGTGTCCCTCAGGATTGGTGTGTTCGTGAGGATCGAGATTTTTTGTGCTGGGGCTCTGACAGCGTGTCAATTGGTTCAGTGTTCTTCCCCTGTGACTTTGTGCTAGGTCCTGAATTTCAAGGACGAAATTCTTTTAAGGGGGAGGGCTGTAATGCCCCGGATTTTTCGGATATTTTTCGGATCATTTTAGTGGGTCTCGGAGTGTGTTTTGTGCTTTACACGTATTTTTCCCTGATGTGCCTTCGGAACTCTGTGCAGGGCAAACCGTGGCGTTCTTCGACTCCGGGACACTACCACTGCGTTATGTTCCTTCCGAGGATCGCGGAGGTAATTTTTTGTACTTTTCTGAATTTATCGAATTTTCAGGTTTTTCTATATATATTAACCCTTTCCTCTCTCCCCCTCTCATTCTCTCATTCTCACTCTCTCTCTTCTCTCACGCCCTCTTTCTCCCCTCTCTTCTCCGGCGGCCGACGGAGCGAGGTGGGGGCGAGGTGGAGGCGGCGCGGGCGAGGATGCGGGCGAGGATGGGCGACGATCGAGGCGGAGGCGGGCGCGATCCCTCGGTGGATTCCGAGATGGCGTCGTTCGCGTTCCGGGCGGTTTCTTCGGTGGAGGTAGGGTGACGGAACACTGCTGCGTTCTGCTCGTTTTCCCTGCCATTGCACGTCGTTCGGCGCGGAAACGGCTATGTTTGGGTCTGTTCTAGCGAAACTGTGGTTTTGTGGGTTTCGTAGGGTCGGTCGGGAAACGGCGACGGTTTCCAGATCGGTTACTGTCAACGGATCCTTGGGGCGAGAGCGTTCTTTTCCCCCTGAATTCGTCTCGATTGGTGGTCCCGTTGGACCGGTAGAGCTCCGAGAAACTCGATAACCCTTTTTGGGTAACTTCTGTAGAATCACTCGTTTCTCGCGATTCGTGCATCGTTTTGACTCCGGTCGGAGTCCATGTGATTGCCAGGGTGGTTGTGGTTGTATGCCCTTCGTTTCGGCACGAACGGGGCGTGGAAAGGCTACGATCGGGCGACCCCCTGGGTTTACCCGCCGTGATGGTTGGGCGGTCGAACCGGGCCCGTCCATCACGAGGGCGGTTGCCTTTGGCCCGTTCATTTTCTCTTGGTTTTGGGGTTGTGCGGTCGCACGATAGACCGCACATTTGATGTGCGGCCAGGTGAGAACCGCATGTCTCCCCCATGGACGGTTGGTACCCAGCCGTCTGTCCTTCCGTGGGCTTGTGCGGCCAGGAGCTGACCGCATATCCCAGTTGACCCTTGGTCAACAGTTTAGTGTCGGTTGGGTTGTGCGGTTTGGTCAAAACTATTTTGACCGGCACTGGAGTTGGTCGATTAGGTTGTGCGGACGATCCTTGGCCGCACATCCCCTTTGGGCGGTCCAGCCCTAACCGTCCATCCTCCATTTGGGGTTAGTCCGATTAGAGCCTTGTGCGGCTCCTGCCTGACCGCATGTCTTTTGAGCGGTTGTACCCTAGCCGCACATCCCTTGAGCGGCCCAGGGTGAACCGCACAAGTGCCAGTCTAACCCGGTGTTTCCGTTTTGACCGATTCGAGTCCCGGGTGTGTGGTTCTCGAACCACGTGCCGACCCGTGGCCTGACGGATGTTGTGCATGTCGTCGAGGCCAGGTGTCGTGGTACGTTGTAGTCCCGGGTGTAGAGTTCTCGACTCGTGTCACCGTGTGTTGACGTGTGTCATCGGTTTCTCCGAAAAGCGATCCCCGAGTGGGTCCTGTGTGAGGCCTTGGGCTGCGAGCCCAGTTATCCAGTCTGGAGCTGGAGGCTTCCCTCTTTTCCTTGAGTTGGGCTGCAGCTTGGTGGTGTGCAAGTTGCCTTGGGAATCGTGCTTCTGTGCTTTCCACGTGGGCCGTGTGTGTGGCCTTAGTCCTGTGAGTTCCCTTCCCAGGGGAATGGTTTCGACGGCTCGTGAGCTGCCTCGGTATTCATGCTACATTGGTTTTAGACCTAGAGCTTGGACGAGATTGACGGCCTTGTGCTATCACGTGCAACGGTCTTGACCCCGAGTCTTGTGACTCAAGGACCGCTGGGTGTAGTGCGTCTAGAGGACTGTCCAGAGTCCAGTGACTTAGCGTCACTTGGGTTTTCTCGACTCTCGCGCAGGGTGTGTGCGCGACCGTGGACTGTGAGTCCCGTTTCTTCTCTAACTGTGGTCACCGTGCGACGGTGCTAGTACGTGGGATGGTCCCCGTACTTTGTCGGGTTTGGACGCTGTTTTCCTTCGACTTGAGAGTCTACTCCTTCAGTGACCCTCCACTAGTCGTAGCCTACCAGTACGCGTGTGCTGGTCGCACCAGGGAGTGGTGTACGGGCTTACCCTTAGAGGCGGTTTGTGGACCGGTTACCGTCGGGCCCCACGTCTTGCAGCCAGAGTCCGGCTGAGGGGAAAACCGGTCAGAGGGCCAGACCAGGGACGCGCGGTCTGTGTATGCACACGTGGTTGGGGGCGGTTGGACCCACGTCGATGGGCGTGACCCCAGCTAGTCACTTGTTTGTGGTTACTTGTACGGTGTTCGTGCCTTTGGTAGGAGCTACCATGTCAGGCAGTTCACCTGCGGTGCGGTGTAAGACGTCAGGGGACGCTACCGGCTGTGCTTCTGGTGGGCGGTACTCCTGTCGAGTTGAGAGTGACAGACTGTCAGTTTCCGTGACTTCGACCTTCGGATTTTCGGTCGTGTTGACCGTTAAGTTCGATTGTTTTGCCGTGGCGCGTGTGTTGCTTTTCGCGCCGTGGGACTAGTGCTAGTGGCTCTACCGAGGTTGCGTCTTGTTGTGCGGTACCCGCGATCGGATGGTCGGGGTTGCACCTTGGACAGCGTGTCCAGGTCGACTGTGTCCGGGGGACAGGCCTCTACGGCATGGTTGCCGTGTGTTTTTACTTCGGTAAGCGGTTCTAGTGTAGTGCGGTAGCCTCGATCGCGAGGTCAGGGTGTGTTTCTGATACAATAGGAGTAGTTTTAGTGCCATGTTTCGACCGGCCACCGGCTTTACTGTTCCTGCTGTTGCGGTTGCTCTTGTAGCCTCCCTTTCCGCTACCGCCGTTGTTTCCGGTTGGGGTTCCGCGGGACCCCTGTTGAGTCTCTGTCTTGGAGACTCATTCCCTACTTTTCAGGTGTGGCGGCTCTTCCTCGAGGTTCGAGGGCGCGGAGCGGAGGTTCTCAGTTGCCAGCTTACCGGGCCGAGTGTTCACTTGGCATGTGGTACGTTTTACTGCTTTAGACTGTACTTTCTGTTGGACTGGACTCTGTTGTAGTTATAGTTGTTCTTTCTTTCAACTTGTTGTTGTTGGTTGTCCTGCTTTATTTCCTATTTCTTTGTGCCTCCACACTCCTTTTAGCCCTTCCGAGCCCTCCCGGCTCGTGGGCGGCGGTGCGAGTCTCGGGTTATCGGGCCTTCCCGGTAATCAGATTCTCGGGTCGTTACAGTGGAGGCACAAAGAAATAGGAAATAAGGCAGGATAATTCAACAATTAACAGAAATAAATAAACAATTACAACAGAGTACAGTCCAACAGAAAGTGCAGTCTAAAGTAGTAAAACGTACCACGTGTCAAGTGAACACTCGGCCCGGCAAGCTGACAACTAAGAACCTCTGTACTGCACCCTCGAACCTCGAGGAAGAACCGTCGTACTTGAAACGCAGGGGTGAGCCTCCTGTCACTGGCCCAGTAGAGATCCCGCAGAACCCCAACTGAGAACAACGGCGGCACGGAAAGTAGTAACTACGAAAGCAGGAAAGTAACTACGGTGGCCGGCAAAACCTCGGCTCTACAGCTACTCCTACTGTACCAGAAAACACGACCTAGTCTCCCGTCGGGGGACAACCAAGCCACGCACCCGACCACCTGATTCCACGATCGGGGACCACCAGATACGAACCGCCCTAGCCACGCTACTAGGAAAAATGCCACGATACCTCCGTAACGGAGGCCTGCCCTCAAAAAGGGTCCGAGCCAAAACCACACGGTCAGGGAACACGGTCACGACCTCACCGTCGTGAACACAACGCTGTCTGGGGAAAGGCCCTCGGTGACGCTCACCGGAAACCCCAGACCTCGACTCCAGGAACACTCCCGAAACAACTCACGAAGTCCCGTCTCACAGACGGAAATAGAACCCGGTACACGATGACTCACGTCACGTGACAGGAGCACCACCCACTAGGAGAACGACCGGATGCGTCCCCTGACGTCTTACACCGCGTCACAAGTTTCTAGCTACAACGCCCCGGGCGTGAGACTCAGACACGCAACAAGTACCACAACAAGGACTAGCTGGGGTCACGCTCGTCAGCGCGTGTCCTAAGCCCCCAACTACGTGTGCACACACAGACCATCTGCTCTAGGTCGGGTCCTCTAGCTGGTTTTCCCCCTCACCGGACTCTGGTGGCAAAGGCAGGGGCCCCTACGGTAACCAGCCTAAAGACCGCGTCTCACCGGGTCTCGCTCTCCACCATGCCCAGGTGGGTCCGCACCCGCGTGCTCAGGAAGCTACGACTAGTGGACGTGTCCAGAACGTGAACACTGGAAACCACGCACGCACCCATTGCGAGTAACACGGAGTAACATGTGGCTCAAAGCCACCCGACTCTGGACGGCCCACTAGACCTACTAAACCCAACGACCTTTGAGTCACGAGACTCGGGGTCAAGACCGTTGCACATGACAGCACTGAGCCGTCAATCTGGCCTAATCCCTAGGTCCAAAATAACGATGGGAAGACTCACAAGGCAGTTCACAACTACCGAGACCCATCCCTCGAGGAGGGAAACTTAAGCGACCTCCAGCCTCAGGCTGGGAGATTTGACTCACAATCCAAGGCCACACACATGGCCCACTCGGAAGCCACCTTCCAGAGAAGCAACAACTTGCGGGGAAACCTCACCGCACTCACACCGATACACGGCGACTCGATCTAGCAAGAACACGGCAGCCCGGAACACCTGGGGTCACCCGGACCCGCCAAGCCCACGGGCACACTTATTGAGGTAACACGGTATCTCCAGACACCCAAAGACACAGTCACGGAACTCCACGGGATGTCTGGGACACTCACGAGGCCAAAGGTCGACCACTGGGTCACAATCGGGTCGATCGGAGACCAATGCAACATAATCAGAATGCTAGATGGTCACCCGGACCCCTAAACTCACTGGCATGTTAACCGAGATAAACGGGACCTCCGGACCCCCAAAGACACGGTCACGGAACTCCACGGGGTGTCCGGGACACACACGGTCCAAGGGGAGCACGATCAGCCGTAGACTGCCCGCCCCGGGGCGGCCCGACTGGTCAACCCAAGATCGCGCTATCCTCGCATAGCACGTTCAGAACAAAACGCGCTATACACTGGTAGCGCGACCAGACAGATCGCGCTATAGACCTATAGCGTGACCAGGACAGATCGCGCTAGGATCACCTAGCGCGACAAGGCAGAACGCATTAGGACCCTATAGCGCGATAGAAACCGCCTTACTGTTCATCTTCTCCGATGAACGCACCCCATCGGGGCGACGCGACCCTCAAGAACGCGCTACCTGAGACTAGCGCGTTCTCAGTCCGCGCCCGAAAACGACAGAAACCGCAGAAAAACCCATTCCACGCCCCGTTCACCCCCAGGTGAAGGGGAAACAAAAGGGGAAACCTCCCCCAAGTCCCTAGGCATGCATCTAAACCCCTGGAACGGCTAAAAACACCGTAAAACGGGAGATCCCGCTCACACACCCGAAAACATGCATTTTTCCCAAAACGCCCAAACAAGCCCGCTCAGCTCACCACGGCCTACAAAACTCGCGGGAAATGAAGTACGCGGGTTGAGGGTCCATCTCCCTACCTCCACCGAAGATTCGACGCACCGTGGACGCCGATCCACGAAGAAAACGCCGTTGAAGCCTCGCCGTTCCACGAACCCACGGCCGAGCTTCACCGCGCCTCCACCGCCTCGATCCTCACCCATCCTTGCTCGTGCCTCGCCCGCGCCGTCCCCACCTCGCCCACGCTCCACCCCGTCGGCCGCCGAAGAGAGAGGGAGAGAGGAGAGAGCGTGAGAAGAGAGAGGGAGAGAAGAGAGAAATGAGAGGGGAGAGAGAGAAAAGAGTTATAGATATAGAAAAATCCAGAAATTCTGAAAAATACCGAAAAATAGAAAATCATGTTTCCGCGATCCTCGGAACGCACCGATCATAACGGTACCACTCGCGCCCTGGTGAACGGCCCGGTTCACCCGCAACGAGGTTCCGAAAGAATTGCCGAAACACACACCGGGAATCGGAAAACACACGCGGAAAGGCCGCGGAACGCTTCTGGGCCTCCGAAACGGAGTCAGACACTCCGAGAAACCAGATCCGGGACCCATGAACAAGGATCCGAAAAACCCGGGGCATTACAGCGAGGGTCAAACACATCGGCATAGAGGTAGTGGTTTCGATCTTCCAACGTTCAGGCGGCCAGGTAGCAGTTCAAGGTTGCAAGGCGGGGGGAGGGCGGGTAGCTTCCGACGAGATCTGGCAATATCTGGCGAGAGGTTTTTTTTTCCTGGAAGATTGGGGGGCTGAGAGCGACTGGATTTGAGAGAGGGGAGCTGGTTATGTGAGCAGATCCGGCTACTCTCCGACCGGTCGACGACTGAGCACTGTCGGATCTACGCATGGGGCGGCTGATCGGGCGTCCCCCCGACCAGATCTGACTACATTCTGACCAGTCGACGGGGGAGTGCTATCGGATTTGCCCACGAGGCGCCGAATCCGGCCTCCCCCAGCTAGATCCAATGGCGTTGGGGCGGAAGGGAGAGGGGTCCTATCACCGATGTTCAGATCTGGCTACTCCCCAATTGCACTCCGGTCGATCGACGACGAAGCATTGCCAAGTCTGAGCATGGGGCGACCGGATCTGCACACGGATCTACACTTGCTCCTCAAGTAATTAATGTGAAACTATTCAACACTTGTATATCATCATGGACCGACGACGTCATCCTGTGTAGACCACAAGTACAGTTGCAAGGGTGATCGTCATATTCATTGTAGATATTATTCACATCATGTCATCGATATACACAGATTTATAAAGTACATCGCGAGAGTGAATTGAGATTGTCTTTCATACTCATGAGTTCCACAAGATGTTCGAGATTATTGTCGGACAACGTTACATGATGGCTATCTTTGTGACATGAGACGTGGGCTGAATCCTCCACGTCTAGGGCTCCACACGCACTAGCATCGGTCCCACCAACATCCTCCTCTATATCGAAGGTTTCACCACCACCGACACCAGTTTCACCGACAGCCGATGATAGAAAGGCATCTATAGATGCACTTAGAGCTTTCTTTATACGATTTCATGTATCCCCCACTGTTGCATATGACTCATTATTTGTGCAGATAATTATATTTTTTCAGAGTCACCTATGTGTAACTCAACTCACTAGAATAGAGTTAAATTTTGCAGGTCATAAGATATATGTAACTGATTCTACCTGAGACATAGTATTCACATATGTGTCAGATGATTTATCTTATATATTTTGTACTTTATAAGTGAAATTGAATGATATATTTATTCTTTTGGTTTTTTGCATGGAAACCATTGTTAAAAGTGAATTTGTAAAAAATCATTCCTAAAAATACATTAACAGGTATATCACTGTGTAATCTGAATTGTGCAAAAATGTCATATTTATTTGCATGCATATCACTTCTTTTTACCAACAACTTGTAAGAAAATCACGCTAAATGGCATTTATGCACTATTTGAATTAACTCATTGATATATCTGGTAATGTATTTTTAAGAATGATTTTTTTATAAATTAACTTTTAACAATAGTTTTCATGCAAAAAAACCCTAATTCTTTTTAATCTATCTTTTTTATCTTTCTAAATAATATATATATTTATGTAGTGTAATAGATTATTGTAAAATATAAATTTAATTTCATGTGATGTAATAATATATTTAATTGTGTTTAGTTATGTGTAACTAATTATATATTCTTATTTTCTTACGTAACATATTTACTAATATATAACTAATTATATTTGGGCCACTATTATTACCGGTTTAAAGTTACTTGTGTAACTAAGTATAATCACGTAAAAAATAATAAATTTTATTATTCTTCTGATAAATTTATTATTTTACAAATTAACTCAACTAGTATTAAAAAATTATAATTAATCATATACTATGGTACCGAATCATACCAGATCGTAATATACCGTGGTCAATACGGATGATTTGACCGATACGTCAAATCTTAATTTTGAGTATAAATATTCTAATACATAAAAAAATAATCTCTAAACAGGTTGACTTCTTAGATCTCAGATCATATTTTTAAATTTATTTTGAGACATGTTTGATAATCGATTAAAATAAATAAACTAACGAGAGAGAAGAATGTGAACCCCGTCACTCTCTCACACACAGTTGCACTAACCATGTCCGGTTAATAAATGGGCCCTTGTTTATGTCTTGCCTCGCTTCGTCCTCTCCCAAGTGGGCGCGTACGAGCGCCACAAAAAAAAAAAAAAAAAAGACTTCTGTCTCTTTCTTCCCTCACTTCCTTCGTCAGGAGAGACTCCCTGGAACACGTCAACCTACCCGGTGGTCTTCGCCGCGTCGTGGCCCATCTTTTCTCCATGCCCCACTACGGAGGCTGGACTCGGATCTTCGCGACCGGAAGAATACGCAGACTTTGAGACAGTCAATATCATGTCATTAACCAACCTCAAACATAAGGCAAATTTCAATGGCCACCCGTATCATGATTTGCCAAGTTTGGCTCTACCCACCTACCCTTTCCTTCGTTGCTAAATGTTATTCATTAAATATCAGAAGCAAGCTGTCTTTTACCGGCTCAAATTCTTGGAGTCACTTTGATAACGGATTAAGTTGAGTTAGAATGAGTTAATAAGAGTCGGATGAGTTAATTTTTGATATTTTTTTTTGTTAACTCGAGTCGAATACGATTAAAATGGATTAACTCATTTCTAATAAATAAGTGGAATGAATTAATCCATCCAAATTAAGATTAGAGATCGGATGGGTCACCCCGAGTAAATCACCCATTCCTAATCTAACCCGTTACCAAAATGACCCTGGATGTTTGTAAGCCCCTGAATTGTCTCGACTCGAACTGAGTCAACGAGCGAGCTCCGATTCACTTGCGACAAGGTGATAATAACCCCCACAAAGAAAAGGCGAGGAGGTTCTTAAAAATTAAAAAAAAAAGTGAAAGGAAAATTCTCCAAAGGTTAAATTGATTTGAAGCCAAAAAAAAAACAATGTAAAATATCAATTTTAAAGCCAGTAAATTTTATTGTAACTTCAATCTAAGAAGGTGAATTTTAAAACTCTTAGGTTAGGTTTTTGATGGTTTCAAGCTCAAGATTGAAACTGGATAAACAGTATCGACTTATGCTGATACAATCGTGAAGCCCACTAATTGGCTGCTTGTTTTGATGTAAACGCCGTGCAGTAGCATAATTAATATGGTGAAAGGTGAACTATGCTACTCTAAAAATAGTCTATGTCACTCTTAAAAATAAAGAAAACATCATAGAATAACATTTTATCATATTCCATAATGTTTCAACAGTTTACCAAACAGAACCGTAGAGGAAGATTCCCATTCCCCCCCTTGGCTTCGGCACGTAACTCCTCGTGGAAAGTTGGGCCCCAGCAAGCTGGATCATATCTCCATCTCAACGACCAAACCATTCTGATCATTAACAAATGTAGAAAACTAAAAGGAGCGTGAATTTGAAGTGCCACGGTCGACACGCTGGAAAGAGAAACGATTCTGATCTTCCGGCTCATAGAAGAAATCGGACCGCTACCGGATCACACGGCCGGCCTGATTTGCAAGATGTTTTGGTCTCTCTTTTTTTTTTCCGATAACCAAAAACTTTACCAGATTAACAAATTTCAGATTCACATATCTCTCTCTCTCTCTCTCTCTCTCTCTCTCTCTCTCAAAAATTAAATATGAATAAGATAAATCCCCTCCCCTCTCGCCCTGTCATGATACAAGAGCTTTTACCGTCCACTCGCTCGAGATCCTCCCGTTCTTTATCTTCTTGGGCCTCTTTGATAACAGAATAAAAAAAATCGAGTTAACTTAAACTCATATAAATTATTCTTACTTTTTCACTTTGATATGTATCCGAGTTAAGATAGAACAACTAATTCTATCTTTTCGTTAAAATTAATTATTCCACAAAAACCCGAGTTAAGGGTGAGAAAATCTACCCTCCTTATGGAACTATATTTTTTCTTATTCTTCGAGTTAAGACCCCTATTCCTCTCTTATTAACTTATCAAAGAGGACCTCAAGGGTCATGTCATAGGTGACGTTTTTCCAATTTGTTAAAAAAGATCGTAGCACAATTTTGTTTGGTATCGTGAATATTATTAGTTCAATAATTTGGATTAACATTCAAATGAGACTCCCGTTGCTAACTTTTTTTCTTCTAGCGCCTTAACCTCTACATAGATGACATTCCATATGAAACCATCGTCAGTTTCTTTCAGCAGGTTGCCATCCATCTTCCGCACCTACAGACTTCCCTTGTGTTATATTATCATGGAAATAATTTAGCTTTCACGATATTGGTCCTAAGAGTGTCCTCCCCTGTTCCGAGTTTAATAGCATGCCTCCTCATAAAGGCCTTCTGCATCCGCTTGATTTTCTTGAATCCTAGACCGCCGCCGCCATGGCTGATAGATCCTCAGAGCTGGTCTCAGCTTTTGAGGTGCAGGTCTTGCCTCCCACCACCATCATACCAGGAAATTTCTATAGAATCTTCTCTACTATATTAGATCATAAGAACACTCACAGCACTGCCCATTATACTTCTTGAATACAAATGACAGCTCCCGGATCATTCCAACTACAAACAATTACTCAAGACAAATCTAGCAGAGAGGTCAAAAATTACATGATCTCAGATTACACCAAGGAAAAGCTACCTTCGCTCCTCGGATTTGATTGGAACTCCTTTGTACAGTTCCACACGGTCTCTCAAGGCATCCCGCCGCGGCCGCGCTACCTTGTTATTTGGATCGAAGAGCAAGACCTCTTCAAATGCTTTTAGAGCAGCTTTCAGATCCTTTTTCTTCTCGTAGGCATCGCCGAGGTTATTCCAGGCTGTGACATAGCCAGGTTGTAGTTTCACCGCGTTCTCAAACTGCAAGATCCCCCTGTCAAGCTTGTTGTCCCGGACATAGCTGACACCCAGCGCATTATATACCTGAGCAAATTTGGGAGGGAAAAACGGGTCATCAAGATGACCATACGCGAGTATTGGCGACGACCATCTGTAAGCTACATATGTACTTTGCACACGCCAATGTGCAGCAAATTAGCGCATCATTTGCATGGTTTCAAAAGGAATCTACAAAGAGAGAAGAACTCTTTCTGGTAAATGGTGAAGTGCTTCCCAAAGACACATCAAAGACAAGAACTACAATCCTGAATGAAGGGATGACAACGAGGAGGCCGGGGATGGCGAGTGAGAGTGGGAAGGACAGTCTCATGGATGCGAAAGACAATGGGAGGAAGAATGGACGATAGGGAGACTATCTGGTAGGGGTGCAAGTTGTATTGAGATGGCTTGCGCTAGAGTCAACTCTAACCCTGCCTAAAGTCAAGGGGATCAACCAACTGGACCTTCAACCTGCCCAACACATAGGAGCTCAACAGAGCTTGGGCTGGGTCAGCTTGGCCCATTTAAAGCAACATTCACATGGCCACAGCTCTCTCTCTCTCACACACACACACTCTCATATATCCTCCAGTTCCACATCTTCCAACAACCCATCTCCCCCAATCACATCCACCATGGTAGAAGATAGACAAAGAACAGGAAGAGTAGGAGAAGAGAAAGGAGAAAAGACTCACTCTGGCGACAATTGGCCTCCTCAACCTCCCTTGCTGCTCTCCCTTCCATGATGAAGCCAGGTACGATGGGGGGATGGTGCAGAGCTCTCATGAAGAGGGTACCAATGCTGCCATGGTGCGGGTTGTGGTCTCCCATGGCTGCAGCGGAGATGCTGATGGGGCCGCCAGGGTGTGGAGACTAGAGATGAGGCAGAGGTTACTATGGAGGGAAGCAGGTCATAGAAGGATGGAAAATAGATGGCAAATTGGGGGGGCAATGGGGTTGCAAATAGGAAGGGCATTCTGTGTCAGTTACATGGTTCAGGTCCTCGGGAGAAACGGCACGTGGGATTTGTGGATGGGCTGGGATTTAAAGGATAAGTCTTGTTGCCTTGTTGGGAACTTGAGTTCTCAACCTGAATCACAAGGGTTGGTAGGTTGAGCACTTGCTCGACCCTAACCCAACCCAACCAAAAGGATCAGGTTATACGTAAGCAGGTTGAGCTGGCCAGACTTGAGCCCTAGCAGCATGAGAAGGGAAAATAAAATGAAAAGGTGTGGGAGATTGTGGAGAGCATTTGGCCAACCCGATACCTGAAACCCTAGGGCAAAAGGCAACCTCGACGGTTGGATTCATTTATCCAACATTCGACAAAATTTAACTGTTTGCATATATTCAATATAGTTATAAATATTTGTTGTCCATTGCCAATTCTGATATCCTATTGGCAACCCCCTTTTCAGATTAACTCCAAATGAGTCAAAATTAGGCAGGATCAAAAATCATATTTCTGTTACATTCTTAATGGCATCATACCGTGCGGTGAACAAAGTATATACTAGGGCAAGCAGATTCAGAAATGCCAAACTAGTACAAAATGGCACAATCCTTCGAAGGGGTTCAAAGCCACATCTCATTATTAAATTGACAGCATAATAAACCAGGTGCGAGAAGAGAGAAAACTGATTTACCGTTCTAGCAGTGTAGCCATTTAGAAGACTGTTATCTGTTCTAATTTCTCCTAACTAGATTCAGGGAGCTGTCATATGTCAAACTTATAGATATCAGATGTTGACCTTTCCAATGAGTGTGCTTCTAAACTGAGATAACACATGTGAGATCTCATTCATATAACTACATGATGAATTAGTCCTTAATTAAGGGTGACTAACTGCAGGCAATGACACGCTGATCCTGACAAAATTGAAAGGTGAAATACCTGTGCAAGATCCTGATCATCTCCATCCCATTTCTCAATAGCCTGCTGCAAATATTTTATAGCCGCTGGGTAGAACTTCCTTCGTAACATTACTGCACCAAGCTCAAAATACTCGGTAGCTGTAGCATCACCACTCCTCACTTGCTCCTGTGAAGCCAATGTATTGGTATGAGGAATCGTCAATTGATCATAATGCACAGCCTATGCACTTTGGGATTAAAGCACAAAAAAGACAAAAAAAAGTAAATAATTATTTTCTTTGGCCTAGAATGAAGAGACAGGGAAAAGAGCCAGTGTTAATGAAGAAATGGCCTCATGGTTCCTTGAACGTGACCTGTAGATTCTTGTAGTAAAATATGATTGCTTCTCTCTGAATTCTTGTAACAACCTGGACACTAGTCCAGCCTGTTTCTCATGGGATTATCAAGTAAATAAAGCTATCAAGATGAGTTGGTTGAAGGAACCATTTGTCAGCTAGAACAGGGCATCCACTGAATATTTATTGAAGATACAATAGTACACTGAAAGAGTGCAAACTATTCTATAGTTTCATGAACAGAAGCCTTGTGGGATCAATTACGACCTTACACCACTTCTAAAATTTATTACTCATTTTACTTAAAGACAACCTTTTTTTTAGTTTTAAATGAAAGGAAAAAACAACAATTATCACTGGTCACATTTTTATATATCTTTGGTTCAAACTCCACCTAGCAATTCTCTTTTCCGAGGTTTCTAAATGGATATTAAAGTATCCAGCTTGGCAAGGAAACCAAGAATAATACAAGTCTGCTTAATAATTTGAAGAGGAATGCTACATGCCACACCTTTTGCCATTCCATTTGCCACTCTCACTTTGGCCATCCAGTCTTCAAATCAGATGACCAAGATGGGATCAGCATCAAACTTAAGTTCCCTCTCCTAAGCTTGGGAACACAACCTAAGTTTGGCACTTCTTGCCATCCAACTTTCAAAACAGGTGGTGGTAAAAAGCATGGCAAACAGAGTGGCAAAAATGTGGCGCCATAGCATTCCTCTACTTCAAAATTATGTTTCCTTCGTAGAGTTGAAGAGGACTAAGTTATGAAACAGTGACACAAAACTGTGCTCAGACAATTTCCCCCCTCCATTGCATCCTCCTGACAGGAGGCATGTGTACTATTGTTCTCTCGATAAAATCCAGGCACAAAAAATTGAGATGGGAAAGGATAGAGGCATGAAGAGGCCAGGATATCCATGAATGTGTTCCCTTTCTATACAACGATATGAAGCCATGTCTTTGTTCCCTTTCTATACAACTATATGAAGTAAAAAAAAATATTATGTTTGAAGAGAATTGGGGGGAAAAGTAAAGCAACTTAGGGACGAAATTCCCTCATCTGTGTTGCCGATTTTCACAACATATTGCGGGGGTTCTCCAGCACCTTCCCAGAGACGTCATGTTATAAAGAAGAGTTGCCATACATGCCCATTTCTTTTGCTGCTGTCAATGGTACCTGAGCGACCAATTACAAGAAGCTTCACTCTCCTAAATTCATCTTTTCCCTGGACATATCTCTAAGACTCCACCCCATTCTTGTGCCAAAAAAGGACACCTCTCTTCATAGGTCCATGATAAGGTAATGGCTAAAGTCCAGCTTGGCCCGTAGTTTTACCAAATCATACCAGAAAGTAAACCCACATAAAATATATTCTGTGTTTAAAATTAAACTTATCTTTAGTATGTTTGCCAAACCTACAAGTGGCCCTTGCTCTGCCACTGACTTTTGAGAAAGATTTCCTATTTCTGGATACTTCCAGGATAAAAGCAATGCATTCCTGTCACAAAAGAATCCTTTTATTCAAATTTTTATTCACTTTCTTCCTAAATTCTCTGTTCCATAATGCATTTCATATGTTTGGTCTCTAAAAACATTGTAAAAAAAGGAAGGGGCTGAATGAGAAAGGTGTTTTGGCTTACTTGCAGTTCCTTTGCAGAAAGGTCAAGCTCACGACGAACAAGGACCTGACGGATAACAAAAAATGATCCAACACCGAGCAAGCCCAATAAAATAAGAAGGTAGGTGAGTTGTATTCCCAGTTCAAAAAGCTCCCCAATTTCATATACCATGTCTACTCTAACTTGCTCACTTGCTTGAGCTTCTTGAGTCAACCCAAGCCATGAGAGTAATCCACATGGCAGTACAGATAACTGGAGTAATGGCTTGTCACTTTTAAGATAATGAAATCTCTCCAAAAGCTCTGCAATAAGGTCACAACTAAATCAAGGCTTCTTCATAACTAATAAACCAGAAAATAAACCACCAGATTGACGAGCCAACTTAAAAATAAAACATCAGAATAGGAAAATCAGAAACATATGATCAAATTTCTTGAGTTTTCAAAAGGATGGCTTCCTATTTTGCACACACACACACACACACACACACACACACACACACACACACACACACACACCCAAAAAAAAAAAGTTAAAAATAAACCAATGAAAGCATGGACAGTATGCCATGGACATGTGTGCTACCGAGCAAATATCCAGAAACTTCAGCCAATAGAGGGGGAGCCATATATTATTTGTTTCATGCACAAGCAATTAAATTTTTGCAGAAATAGAAGATGAAAAAAAATAAAATATGTATAATTTTTTTCTCCTAATTCATTAAGGTGGTCCAGCCACCAGATAGTTAGGTTTTCTCATTTACTTTGGGTATAATCTCTTCAGGCATTTGCATGGTTGGCTGGCACCAAGTCATAACAAATCTTGTACGGTAACAAAAAAGATCATAATTTGATCGCACGATGATTTATGATGTTGATACTGTTACAACTGTGGAGGTCTAACCTGAAACCATAAAGTGGAGCAGTGATAAGGTGACCAATGTTGAGGTGCAAACTGTGTCAAGACAACAGCCTTGTCTGGATCAGACGCCACCCATGCTATGAGTAGACATTTGTTTCCTTTTTCTCATTGTCTGAACAATTAACTATTCAGAACAGTTAGAAAACATAGAACAAGCTCTGCCAATCCTCCCAAATACTTGGAACAACTACGGATGCTAACACATGTCCTGAATATGTTCTCAGTGAAAGTTACCACAGTTATTATACTGAGAAAGATCATTATTATTATTATGCAGCTGAGAAAAGCAAATTGTCTCAATGTGACATTGACATCTTAGAATCGTCTAAATCCTTTTGCTTTGCCAATGTAGTTAGTGTTATATGTTCTGGAGGACCAGTTAAAATAGGTACATAGGCAAACAGAAGTCAATTTCCGACAGAACAACGTCTACACTTCCATTGAACTCAAATATCAGGCAGGCTATTAATCCATGGACCTTTTCCAGGTTGGAGAAATGAATTACAGAAGGAGAAGGAGAAGGAGAAGAACCTCGGAAGAAATAAGTGCCTCTCAAACTGTCATTAGATTTTATTGGTTTAGAATGGGAATTGTCAACATGATAAAATGCCAAATCATGAAGTATGTGGACGTATTGAATCCACACCCTCCTCTTGGTTGCGGCATTGTCCTACGAAATTTCTACTGTAAATTGTTTTCTTCTTACGTCTATTTGTTCCCCAGGTCAAAATGGTCCCATATGTGCTCTATTCTATGATGATAAGTAGAAGATTCTTTAGGTATTAACATTTATTGGAATATAAGAATTTTGGAAGCAAATGAATCTATGAAGACCTGTAAACAAAGACTACCTGGTCGTGGTCTGTCGACTGTCTTTTTCTTCTCTGGCTCACCATCCAGCATCTGTCTTCCTCCAAAACAAGAAAAGTATTCAGACACACATCACTGACCTTTATTGAAAAGCAATATCCAAATAACATATCTTAACCTTGAACAGCACTTGCATTTAATTACAGGAAACTTATGTCCTTGTTATGTGCATAAACCAATTGAGAGTATCAACTGTTTTATGTCAATCCAAATTACCCTCAGAAAAATAGGTCCACCTTTCTCCACTAGAAAGAATTATCAAAGTATCACATGTTAGTGGTTCGTCACCTTGAGTGAAGCAAAAGAACAAAACACAAGGGCTAGCCGAATTGGGTGAGAAGAGAGCAAGAACTCATATTTGACAGGTACCAAATGCTAGAACTCGGACACTAATATTATATTGAAATCATAAAGACAGTCGAGAAACATTAATAAGATTATAACGTATACTCGTAACGAAGCGGGAGTGCAAATGGAAAACATATCAAGAGCCCAAATTTATCCATTCCCACGAAGCCCTCTGAACATCAGGACAACATACAGATCTTCAAACCAGAAAATCGACAAAAATAATGAAAATTTTAGACGACCGCCATCAGTTAATCAGAAAATAGATAAGGATGTTAAAACATACAGATAAACGGCTCTTCAAAAATGCTCGAGAATTGAACTTCCTTTCAGGGTTCTGGATGCACAGAAGACCCTTCCTCTTGGCGATTGGGAAGAAGAAAAGGCCTCCCCTGACAAGTGGCGGTGGTGGGCAGAGTGTGGAGATGCTGTTGGAAAAGGCATGCGAGAACATCTTTCCGGAGAACTTCCCCAAAAATTTCACAGTTTCTTCGTGGAATCCTTTCAAAGCCCTGGCTTTTAAACAGGGTTTTAGAAGGTTTCCCGATTTCCTGGGCGTTTCACCGGCTTGTGGTCACCGTGGGGTTGCTCGGCGACATGCTGCTGCGTCTTCCTCGGGTGGGTTGCGAGCGCAGAAAGGGAATGGTTTATCCTCATCTACTGTGAAAAGACACAAATGCCCTCACTTTTCAGACGGTAACCTTGACCACACGTTTCGTTCGGTACTCCGGTTCGCGACACGTGACGGCTCCTGGAGGTCTGTGACGTCTGTCCCATTTATTTATTTACAGAGATTCTTGTATATATGCCCCCATAGTTTAACTTATATATGTTGTATTATTAATTTTACGATTTTTTATATGAAAATTATTATTAAAAGTGAATTTATAAAAAAAATATTCCTAAAAATATATTAACAGGTATATCACTGAATTAACTTAAATAGTATATAAATATCATTTAAGCGTTATTTTTTTACAAATTATTAGTAAAAAGAAGTGATATGTATTTAAATAAATATAATATTTTTACACAATTCAGATTATACAGTGATATATCTGTTAATATATTTTTAAAAATAATTTTTTTATAAATTCAATTTTAACAATAATTTCCACGTAAAAAACTCTTAATTTTATGGAGAGTTAAGTATTAACTACACCGCCACCGGTGTAATTTATTTTTAAAAAAAATTGTGTGAAACTTAAGTCAAGTTACTTTGACTAATACCTTAAGTCATCCATCCACTTAGGGCCCCACATAAAAAAATGATGTGAATATTATAAATCAAATTTGCACTGTTCTCGTTACTTTTTTTTAAGGTGTGCACACCGGGTCTGATGGTATTTTAGAGCCCACACTATGATAATTTAGTTTAGTCTTCACTTTAAAAAATTAAATAAAATAAAAATAAAATACATTAATAACGGTGTAATTAATGACTACAACTCGGTGTAGTAATTAAGCATTACTCTTTTATGAATTACTAATAATATTTAATAAATTCAAAAGGGTGTGATTATACCTTCCTCGTAAATGGAGCACAATTTAAGTGTTACAATTAGGGTTTGTCGTCTCGATTGACTCGCCCGTCTTGGTCATGGCCTGGGATGGATCGGGTCGGTCTCGACTCGCTCTGTCTCGATCCATCTCGCTCCGTTAAAATAAAAAAACTATATATATATAATATATATAATAATATAATAAAATAGAATAAGAAAAGATACTATATATATATATTATAATATAATATAATATTAAAATAATAAAGTGTCATGATCACGACCCATGACCCGAGTGTCCCGCCGCCCACCTGAGTCGAGTCAGGTCATGCGAGTCGAGACGGGTCACACCGAGATGGCAAACCCTGATTACAATGATAAATCTATCCCAAATTAAATTTTATACGAGTCTTATTGAAACACGTGAATCCATTTTCCATAGCATCTTTCAAATACATTTCTTTAAAATTGATGGCATCAAATATTCAGGGATAATTGTATCAATTTATACAATCAAGAGCATATCTACAAATATATTAAATTACGTAGGTACGTACATAGATCTTTCTTATATTGGAAAAGGTTTTAATTTTTCAAAACGATCTTTTGATATATATTTTTATAAATATTAATTTTATCAAATAAATCTCTTATTCAAATTTATTATCAAAAATATCATGAATATTTGTAATTATATTATCACCGTAACTTACGTTCATTTAACTAAAATAAAATGTGAGTTAAGAGAAAACAATGACTAAATTACTCTTCGGATAGCATCATTTCTCTGTCTCTCTCCACGGCAAATCGTAGAGTGACCTCTCTCCTCTCTGGCACACCAGAGTGCAAGCGCAAAGCTGCCCTCGCTGATTACGAAGTTGGGGTTCGGATTTCAGCGACAACATGGGACTCCTTATTGGCGGCGACCGTGCCCTTGCCCGGCCACTCTGCTGTGGCCGGGGTCTCCCTTTCGACGCAATGCATTTCTTCCTCTATAGCAGCCATTGATGCGGACTCCGCAGCCGGGATGGGGGAGAGAGGGGATCACCTGGATGGGGATGGGGGCTCATTGGTATTTTGGGCAGGAGTGGGGGTTCTACGAGTGGGGAGGGGGAAGGGGGGTTTAGCAAAGGGGGAGAGGGGGTCAGGAGGGACATGGAGGGGTGGGGGGATCTGCAAGCAAGGAGGGGGTTCACTGGGATGGGGGGGACGCTTGCCAGAGGAGAAGAGGCCTGGAGGATAGGGAGGTGGGGGTCTACGAGTAGGGAGGGGGTTCACTAGAGAGGGGGATGGAGGCGGGGAGGAAGGGATGCTCGCGAGAGAGGGAGAGAGGGGCAAGGAGAGGTGGGGGGGGGGTTGCAAGCAAGGAGGGTGTGCTACTTGGCAAAGGAGGAGAGGGGGGTTGGGAGGGGGGCTACAGCTTGTTGGAAGAGGAGAGGGGGGCAGGGAGAGGTCGGTGAGGATAGTTGCTCGTCAATGGGGGAGGGTCTTACTCTCTGTCTCTCTAGAGTATTTTAGATATTTCACGTATCCTAATTTTTTCCGTGACATATTTCATTGAATATTCGTCTCTTATTGACGACCAGAAATTACATGTGTAAATCGTAATCATTTGAGATATTTAAAGATTATTTTTGATAATAAGTCTAATTGAAGAGTTTATTTGACAAAATGGATATTACAAGGGTATATGTACATAATAGGTCTAAGTGAAAAGTTTATTTGGCAAAATAGATATTTACAAGGGTATATGTAAAAAAACCCTCAATGAAAAATAAAAGACCAACATATTGCAACGAGGCATTTTTGCAAATGTTAATAATCTATTTTCTTACTTGTAAGGACATCTGTCTAAGGGGAAGTGGTGGTAGTGTTTTCTCCTCTCTCCTTCTTTGGTTTTTTTTATTATTTTTTGAATGGTTGGTTTGAGTCGTTTGACCCGTATCCTGGAGTTTTAAATACCGGTATTTTCACTTATAACCAAATCATTTTTTAATTGGCAATGAAAACACTTGTGACTCAATAATGTTACTCGGCTTTGGGACACTAGCGCCCTTCCAATCTGCATCTATGAGCATGCATTAATTTAATTTCAGGAAAAGTGGGCAAAAGGAAGGCCTTCCTGCTTTGGGTCGACCAAAACTGAAAATCGTGTGTTCAACACTTCTAGATCTATCTTCTTCATAGTGAAGAGCATTGTAGTAGAGCACAACGTATAGAGGTTTCACGGGGCTTCACGGTGGACACCTCTAGGTCCCTCCCTCTTGTGTCCGGCCGTTTGTGTGCAGGGCCGAACGGCCGGCCGGGCTCTGTAGCCTGTAGGTTTCAAACGACAAACGTACGTCATGTTGGGATATGGCCGAACAAAGCCTAGATATCCCGGAGGGTATGGAGTTCAAATGGTTTAAACTCGTCAAAGACTATCCCTAACTAACGGAGAAAATATCTCCGTGATTTCAAAGGAGACAGTTCCCACGGGGTGGAGGTGGCTGGCGGTGAGCCTCTGTAAACAGAATGTTCATTTGAGGAGAACGAACACACGAGAATACAAACTTGCCATCGGAGCCCCAAAAACATTCCTCCCCTACCTTTTTTCTCTTCACTGGTATCAGAGCACTGTTTTTGATCCCTCGCCGTCGCAAGCTTCTGCTGGGTCACCTGTGGACATGCAAAATTGCACTCCCGTACGCCCCAACTAGTCCAGCATCAACAGCAACCCCAAACTGAAGAAACTACGTAGAAGAGGGGCCATTCGGACTCCCCAAACAAATGCACACACTGCCGTGAAGCCGCCCCCAGGAGTCACGACAGTGAAGAGAAATCAATCACAAAGAGCCCCACAATCCATGGGCCTCGAAGAAAATCAAATGGGGCACAACTCGTGCTCACAACGGGCTCAACATTGCCCATTTAGCCCTTCAGCGGCACGCCCCCAGGGCCTTCAGCGGCACAGCCCCCAGGGCCTTCAGCGGCACGCCCCAATGGCCTTCAGCGACACAGCCCCCAGGGCCTTCAGCGGCACGCCCCAATGGGCTTCAGCGGCACAGCCCCCAGGGCCTTCAGCGGCACGCCCCAATGGGCTTCAGCGGCACGCCCCCAGGGCCTTCAGCGGCACAACCCAATGGGCTTCAGTGGCACAGCCCCCAGGGCCTTCAGCGGCACGCCCCCAGGGCCTTCAGCGGCACGCCCCAATGGGCTTCAGCGGCACGCCCCAATGGGCTTCAGCGGCACAACCCCCAGGGCCTTCAGCGGCACAGCCCCCAGGGCCCTCAGCGGCACGCCCAAGAGAGGGGCCTTCAGCGGCACACGCCCCATGGCCCTCAGCGGCACGCCCCGTTGGGCACTCAGCGGCACGCTCTGCTAGGCCTTCAGCGGCACGCCCGTTGGGTGTTCCCGCGGCATGCCCTTTTGGCCCTCCTACGGCACACTTATTCAGCCCACCAGCGGCACAGCGTTAAGCCTTTTCAACGGCTAAAAGACGTCGTGCCCATGCCCTACGCGTCCTTGGCACGCAGTGAGCTCCCTGAGGTGTCAGCCAACGGTTGGGCCACGCGGGCTACTCCCCTGGCAGCCAGGACAGGGGGAGTCAAACCCCATCATGACGGAGCTGCTTCCCGCCTTCGACGGCCGTGCTCAAAAGCTCCCGCTGCTGGGAGTATAAAACCACTCCCATTCGAGAAAAGAGAAGGAAGGGGGGAGGAAGAGACGGACACACGCAGAAGAGAAGAAGAGAAGAAGAGGAAGAGAAGAAGCGAAGAAAGAAGAGGAGGGGAGGCTCCGCCTCCCCCTTTCTGCTGCTCCGTCCACCCGCCACCGCCGTCCGCGCGAAGAGAAGAAGGATAAGAAGAGAAGAAGAGGAGCTCGTCGCTCCACCTACCACCACCGTCTGTGTGAAGAGAAGAAGAGAAGAAGAGTGGGTGGAGAGAGGGAGTGAGGTCCGGGAGGGGAGGAGTCCACGCTCCGTTCCCCCCCCCCTGTATTTTCTTTTCCTCTTTCCTTTCATTTCTTGTTTTGCCGTCGTTGCGATGTATTAGCCCCTTTGGGGCACTCCTCTTATGAGAATAGAAGTAGAAGTCTTGCAAATATTTTTTGGACGTCTTCCTCAAACATTTCCCCCGTGTTTGCATCCTTCGGTGTTTTACGCCCCTTTCCCTTTCTCCTTTTGTTAGGGCTTGCTTCCCCTTTGGCATTTTTTTGCCTTCGCTCACCCCTGTGTGCCCTCAGCGGCACACCCCAGCCGTGCCTTCAACGGCACGCCCTTGGACACCTTCCCCGGCACGGTCCTTTGGACCCTTGCCCGGCACGCCCTGGTCAAGCCTTCAGCGGCATACCCTCCTGTGCCCTTCCCCGGCACGGTCCTTTGGACCTTTGCCCGGCACAGCCTGGCTAAGCCTTCAACGGCACGCCCTCTCGTGCCTTCCTTGCCCGGCACACTCGCCCCTCCTTCTTGCCCGGTGCACTCCCTCTTTGGCCAATCCTAGGAGTAGTCTTCCACTCGCCGTTCCCTCCGAGTTTTCCGAGGTTTATAAAGGTGTTGCCGCTCTCGAGCGCCCACCTCCAGTTGTCGGGTTCTGCCACTCCATGTGGGCGCGTTCCATGTATCTCCCTTACGCTCGGGTCAAGGGGAGATGCTGTCGAATTTTTGTTAAGAACGATAACACATTAAAAAGGTAAAAGGAGGCAACGAACGAACGAAAAGAATAACGGTAAAACACTTTAACCGAGACAAGGGAGCCGTAATCAACTCAAAGAGAACCAAACCGAACGGCAACTAGACAACTCGAACATCCGTCCCCACAAGAGAAAGAATGAAAGATAATCAAGAGAAAGAGAGAGACAAACACATGCACACTTAATAAAATCATAAAAGAAGAAAAGAAAAGCTTTAAAAGAATTAGAGGGAGAGTGGGCCCTCATCGGTACACCCTTTCAGCCCCTCAGCGGTACACTCCCTCAGCCCTTCAGTGGCACAGCCCCAGGCCCTTCAGCGGCACACTCCCAGCCCTTCAGCGGTACACTCCCTCAGCCCTTCAGCGGCACGTTCCTGCTTCAGCCCTCGGCGGCACACTCCTTGATCCTCCAGCGGTACACCCCTGGCCCTCAGCGGCACACCCTTTTGACCCTCCAGCGGTACACCCCCTGGCCCTTAGCGGCACACTCCTTGGCCCTCAGCGGCACACTCCCTTGGCCCTCCAGCGGCGCACTCCCATGACCCAGCGGTACACCTGAAATAATGATATTAATAAAGATAATAAGCTAAAAGAAAACATAATAAATAAACAAATAATGATACAAAACTTAAATAATGATAATAATAACAAACTCAAAAGAAAATAGAGAAATAATAGCAAACAATAATGTTAAACAACAATAATAAATGATAATAAATTCAAAAAGGTGAATAAATAAATAAGAATGATAAATAAATAAGCAATAATAATAATAAGCTTAAAAGAAATAATAATAATGATAAATCGATAAATAAATGATAACAAAAATAAATAAATAATAATAACAAACATAACAAAAAAATGACAAGTAAATGAATGATAATAAAACGAACAAAAATAATAACAAACCTAATAATAACAATAGTAAATGAATAAATCACAAGAAAAATGAATAAATAGTAATAAAGAATTCACTCAAAGATATGTATAAATTAACAAATGATACTGATAACGTTTCTTAAATAATAATAAAACAATGGGATCCGTTTCGCAGCCCCGTCTCTCCCGTGACCCGGTGCCAAAGGAACAATGATGTCGCCCTTCTTGGTTGGGCCTGAGTCTTGGGAAGTATCCCGAAATGGCCATAGCCCGACCTCGTCTCGGGCTGATATTCCGATTAAACCGGACTTATTTCTCCGGCCGGATCCCTTCCGAGCCGCTACTAAAATTGCCGCACGATCGGCAGACATTTGAACAGATTCACCTCGATTCCCGCCGCGTTCTTATTACAGACCTACGTCCGAACATGAAAAGGCACGGGAGCGACCTGCATAGTTGGTGGCTCCTACCCCGATATGGTTGTGAGCCGGCATTGCTCCGGGCCAATAGCTCATCAATTCCGACCCGTTCCTATCGGGATTTGTTCCCGCCCTTCAATTGAAATTGTCGTAAACTCGGCATATATATTTGTACGGGGTTGTCCCTGCCCGCGTCGCACTTTCAATACGGGCCCTTGCCCGAACATGAAAAGGTCGGCAAGTGACCGACAGAATCCGAATTAGAACGAGACGGCTCTCGCCACCCCCGGACTCCTTCCATGGGAATATCAATAAGACCTCCGTGGGCCACACTCAGACCTCGGGCCTATCCCGATCATGGTCATCGCCTGGCTCATATCCTCGGTCTACAGCCCGCTCCTTTCGAACATATTTTCGGTTCTGGAGTCTAGTCCCGTGACTCTCCCCCGTTGCTCTCCGGCACCGGAAATATTAACGTTGCCCACGCGAGCCCTGTTTGGACCACGGGAGGCGCCCCCGATATGGTCTTGACTCGATCTCGCATCGGGCCAATAAACTCGCTGGTTTCCTGCTACACTAACTGAGATTTAATCGAATATTTTCAGTATCTCGAAATAATGTATTTGCCGTACTCCGGCGTACGTATGTTTCAGGTCCTCCTGCGACGATTACAATATTCTCAAGCCGGACTCCCGTCCGAATATTAAACGGCCTCCCGAATGACCGACATGTTTCGAATGCCCGCTTCTCCGGGCACAAGGCTTTTCAGCCGATTCAAGGGATATTCCCTCGTTGTCCCTTGACGCCAGAAATATTAATGACGCTCATGCAAGTCCTATTTCGACCGCGGGGGGCCCACCGCAGTATGGTCGCAGCTTGCTCTTGCACCGGGCCAATAGATTTACTGGTTTCCAACCACTCTGACCGAGGTTTAGCCGAACGTTTTCCGTTCTTCTGAACAATAAATTGTCATATCCTGGCATACATATGCTTCGGTCTTCCCGCGACGATCGCGCTTTTCCCGAGCCGGACATTCGTCCGAATATTAAATGGTCAGCACATGATCGACATGACCGCGAATGCTTTCTTCTCACCCTCATACGGGGACTTCGATACCTCCTAATAGACTTTTCATGCAATTAATTTCTTGGCCATGAGGCCCTGAATCTCGGCGATTAATCAAGGGTGTTCCCTCGTATGGGGGATGTAAACGACACCGTGACCTTTATGGCGCGGTGGGTTTTGGTCCCGACACGAACCACACAATCGTCTGACGAAGTCAGATCGAGCGCACCATGGGCTCTTCGGAGCCCGAATAAATTGTCACTTTGTGACTGGCACGCCCACGCACTCAATAAACGAATAAACCAACAAGAGAATAATAAGTGGGAAAAAAAAGTGCGTCCACAAGTCTGGCACGCCCGGTGGGACCTAAACCACCCTTCATCTCTTCGCCGGGATTTGGGGCCTCGTGGCCTCCTAATTAACGATGTTTGCCTGCTTTGATGAATGGCAGGTGCTGTCTTCGCCAGTCCTATGGGGAGAAAAGCCAGACTCGGTGCAGCTGCCTTCGTGGCCTCGAGGACGCTGCTTCGAAGCATATGCATCTTCCAGGAATCATGGGGGCTGTTATAAAAAAAAAAGAGAAGAGAAGGGAGGGAAAATCAAACCCCCCCTTTTTTTTCCTCAAGAAGAAAGAGAAGAAAAGAAGAAAAGAGTAAAAGAAGAAAAGAAGAAGAGAAGAGAAGAAGAAAAGAAGCAAAAGAGAAAAGAAAGAAGCAAAAAAGAAGAAGAGAAAGAATTGGCAGGAGAGGGTTGTACGGTCACGTCCGTCGAGACCCGTGCTGAACGAAGATTACCACTGTGGGGTTGATGCGGTGGAGTGAACCACTCATCCCCTCCCTGAGGGGGTGAGCGCTCTCCTGCACCCCCACCCTGGTCAATCATACAAAAAAGAAGAGACGAGAAGAAGGGACAAAAAACAAGAGAGAAGAAAAAAAAGAGAAAAAAAAGGAGCAGAAAAAGAGAAAGAAGAAAAGTCGGCCAACATCGCCGACCAGAAGAGCAAGAAGAAGCCCGGCGTCTCGCCCGACTCTAGGAGGTTCCGAGTCCGTGGTGCAATGACCCCGCTCGTTCCTCCTTCCTGCTGCCTCCATCCGGCACAAAACGGCCCCCGAATGGTTGTTAAAAGACCCAGCTAGCCACAATTGTAGCTTGGTGAATGGTTGTCCGCTGTGGGGAATGTTTTGTAGCAATGAGGCCGAGCACGGCCACCACTCCCGAAGAGAGCATGTGCATACCCCGCCATGGGGATGAAAAGAATATATATACCCTGCTACGGGGCATAGGAGGTAAAAAAAAAGAAATACACCCCGTTCCCAGGGGCACATGAAGAGAATCCGCCCCGACTGAGGGGCATACAAAGTAAAAGTTACACCCCGGCTTCGGGGCATTTAAAGAAGAATCCGCCCCGACCTGGGGACGTAAGAAGAAATAGAGCTACACCCCGGCTTAGGGGCATTTGAAGGGGAAATACACCCCGATATGGGGGCACCTGAAGCAGAAGACATACCCCGCCATGGGGACATAAGAAGAAAGGGATACACCCCAGCTTGGGGACGCTCAAAGAAAAGGAGCCACACCCCGGACTGGGGGCATACAAAGAAAGAAATTCACCCCACCTTGAGGGCACAAGAAGCAAAAGATACACCCCTCGCCAGGGGCATACGAAGAGGATACACGACCTGGGGGTAAAAGAAGCAGAAGAAACACACTCCACCAAGGGGGCATACGAAGAAAGAAACACCCTCCACCCTGGGCGCATAAGAAGAAGAAGAGTGTCCCCCGATATGGGGGCATAAGAATCTAGAGTATACCCCGAGCTAGGGGGGATATAAAGAAAGAAATTAGACCCCGCTCCGGGGCACACAAACATGAGAAGAAGAACTCACCCCGCCAACGGGGACACAAGCAGCAAGAATACAACCCGGTTGGGGGCGTAGAAGCGAAGAGACCCACATCCCGACTTGGGAGCATATGAAGAAGAAGTATACCCCGCTTAAGGGGCAATTGAAGAAACAGCCTACCCCGCCTAGGGACATAGAAGCCATGAAGAGCACGCCCCGACTCAGGGGCATATGAAGAGAAGTCCACCCCGGCTTAGGGGTGTCTGAAGAAGAAACATACCCCGCCAGGGGGCATAGAAGCCATAAAGAATACGCCTCGGCTTAGGGGCATTTGAAGAAGCTGCATCCCGCCCTGGAGCATAAGAAGAAAAGAGTCCACCCCATCTTAGGGGTATTAAAAAAAAACATACCCCGCTATGGGGGCATAGAAGCCATAAAGAATACGCCTCGGCTTAGGGGCATTTGAAGAAGCTGCATCCCGCCCTGGGAGCATAAGAAGAAAAGAGTCCTTAGGGGTATTAAAAAAAACATACCCCGCTATGGGGGCATAGAAACTATAAAGAATACGCCCCGGCTTAGGGCTATTTGATGAAGAAGGATACCCCGCCTCGGGGGACATTGCAAGCAGCGATATACCCTGCTTGGGTGCACAGGAAGAGACCACACCCCACTCCTGGGGGCACATGAAGAGAATTCGCCCCGACTCGGGGGGTACATGAAGCGACAAAGAATACACCCCGCCTTAGGGGAATTTGAAGAAGAAGCATATACCCTACCAACGGGGGCAGAGGAGCCATCAAGAAAACACACCCCACTTTCGGGGCACAAGAAGTAAACATTCCCCAGTGTGTCGGGGCAAAAGAAGAAGAATCCCCTTCGGGGGCATAAAAAGCAAAGATACACCCTCGTGCCGGGGGCACACGAAGAGAATGCACTCCATCCCGGGGTCATGAGAAGCATAAGGCGCATCCCACCCTGGGGGCATATGAAGCGAAAAGAATACACCATGGCTTAGGGGAATACAAAGAGAAGTATACCCCACTCTGGGGCAGAGGAAGTGGGAGAATCACACCCCCGTCTTGGGGGTATTTGAAGAAGGAATATACCTCGCCTCGAGGGCCTAGAAGCTATAGAGAAACTCACCCTGGCTCAGGGGCATTTGAAGAAGCTACGTCCCGCCTTGGGGGCATAAGAAGAGAAGAATACGTCCCGACCTTGGGGCATTCGGAGAAGGAATACATCCCGACCTCGGGGTCCAGGAAGTAACATGTATCCCCCCCGGGGGGCATCTGAAGCAGAGCACACAATATTCCCCGGCTTAGGGGAGCACGTGAAGAAAGGAATACACCCCCATGCGGGAGCACATAAGCATAAGAAGAAGAGACTACCCCGGCCAGGGGTCATGAGAAGAAGCAGAGTTGCACCTCGGCTCAGGGGGGGCATATGAAAAGAAGTGTACCCCACCTTGGGGCATAAGAGGCAGAAGAATCAACCCCGACTCAGGGGTAACTGAAGAGAATTCCACCCCATCCCGCCATGGGGGCACAAGAAGCAAAATACCCTCCGTCTTGGGGGCATATGAAGCCAAGAATCACACCCCTGTCTTGGGGGTATTTGAAGGAGAAGCCCACCTCGCCTCGAGGGCCTAGAAGCTATAAAGAACATGCCCCGACTCAGGGGCATATGAAGAGAGGTCCACCCCGGCCTAGGGGTATTTGAAGAAGCATACCCCGCCAGGGGACATAGAAGCCATAGAGAATACACTCCGGTTTAGGGGTACTTGAAGAAGCTACATCTCGCCTTGGGATCATCAGAAGAAAAGAGAATCCACCCCGGCTTAGGGGCCTTTGAAGGAGCATACCCCAGGCTCGGAGTCCATGAAGCAACATGCACGCCCCCGGGGGGCATCTAAAGCAGAACACACAATATTCCTCGGCTTAGGGGAGCACGTGAAGAAAGGAATACACCCCGATGCGAAAGCACATAAGCATAAGAAGAAGAGACTGCCCCGGCCAGGGGTCATGAGAAGAAGCAGAGTTGCACCTCGGCTCAGGGGGGGCATATGAAGAGAAGTGTACCCCACCTTGGGGCATAAGAGGCAGAAGAATCAACCCCGACTCAGGGGTAACTGAAGAGAATTCCACCCCGTCCCGCCACGGGGGCACAAGAAGCAAAATACCCTCCGTCTTGGGGGCATATGAAGCCAAGAATCACACCCCGGTCTTGGGGGTATTTGAAGGAGAAGCCCACCTCGCCTCGAGGGCCTAGAAGCTATAAAGAACACGTCCCGACTCAGGGGCATATGAAGAGAGGTCCACCCCGGCCTAGGGGTATTTGAAGAAGCATACCCCGCCAGGGGACATAGAAGCCATAGAGAATACACTCCGGTTTAGGGGTACTTGAAGAAGATACATCCCGCCTTGGGATCATGAGAATAAAAGAGAATTCACCCCGGCTTAGGGGCCTTTGAAGGAGCATACCCCAGGCTCGGAGTCCATGAAGCAACATGCACCCCCCCCGGGGACATCTGAAGCACCCCGGCTTAGGGAAACATATGAAGAGAGGAATACACCCCGATATGGGGGCACGTAAATAAAGAAGAAGAATTCACCCTGCCTCGGGTGCATAAAAAGCAAGAACTACATCCCGCATCAAAAGCGGCAATACACTCCACTCTAGGGGCACTAGAAGCGGAATACACCCCGTGCCGAAGGCATATAAAAAGAAGGGATACCTCGCTCTGGGGCATCAGAAGCAGCAATACGCCCCACCATGGGGGCATCAAAAGCAGCAATACGCCCCACCTTGGGAGCACAAGAAGCAAACATTCCCCCCAGTGTGTCTGGGGAGAAGAAAAGAATTCAGCCCGGCCTGGGGACACTTGAAGAAAGAAGCACATCCCGCCACGGGGGCACATGAAGAGAACCCCTCCCGCCTCAAGAGTATAAGAAAGAGAAGAATACACCCTGGTCTGGGGGCTTTTGAAGAAACAACACACCCCCTCCATGGGAGACAAAGCTACACCCCGGCCTGGGGACACATGCAGAACATCCACCCCGCTCAGGGGGCACAAAGAGGTACACTCCGCCCTTGGCGCATAAGAAGCAGAAGCATTTACCCCGATCCGGGGGCACAAAAAAAAAAGGCAAAGAGACATACATCCCGACCTGGGAGCACATGAAGAAAGAATATACCCCGACCTAGGGGCGTCGGAAGAAGAGACTTACACCCCGATCTGGGAGCATAAGAAGGAAGATATACTCCGCCTAAGCGGCACTTGGAGAAACAACATACCCTGCTTCGGGGGCATAGAAGCCATAAAGAGATACACCCCGGCCTCAGGGGGGCATAAGAAGCAAGAGATACACCCGTACCAGGGGCATATGAAGAAGAAGCATACATCGCCTCGAGGGCCTAGAAGCTATAAAGAACACGCCTCGGCTCAGGGGCATATGAAGAGAAGTCCACCCCGGCTCAGGGGTATTTGAAGAAGAGACATACCCCACCTAGGGGCATAGAAGCCGTGAAGAGTATACCCCACCATGGGGGCATTTGAAGAGAGCTACACCCCGCCTCTGGGGCATTAAAAAAAACACACCCTGGTCTAGGGACATAGAAGCCAAAAAAATACACCCCGCCTGGCGGCACAGAAACGAAGAGGCAAAACACACCCCCTCAGGGGGGATGCACACCAAATGAAGCTACGCCCCAACCTGGGGCACATTAACAAAAAAAAAGAGCAGAGTAAAGAAAAAGACACGCACGAGGCAGACGTGGTCTTCGAGCCCGCCTCATCACACAAAAGAAGAGAAGAAAAGGAAAAGAAGACACATGAGGCAGACATGGTCTTCAAGCCCGCCTCATCACGCAAAAGAAGAAGAGAAGAAAAGAAAGAAATGATCACAAGGTAAACATGGTCCTTGCACCTACCTCTCCATAAAAAGGAAGAGAAGAAGAGAAAGAGCAATCATGAGGCAAACATGGTCTCTGCACCGGCCTCTCCACAAAAGAAGAAGAAAAAAAGAGACATGAGGCAGGCGTGGCCCTCAAGCCCGCCTCACCAAACAAAAAGAAGAGAAGAAAATGAAAGAAGAGACACATGAGACTGACGTGGCCCTCGAGCCCGCCTCATCACACAAAAAGAAGAGAAGAAAAAGAGACATGAGGCACACATGGTCCTTGCACCGGCCTCTCCACAAAAGAAGAAGAAAAAAAAGAGACATGAGGCAGACGTGGCCCTTGAGCCCGCCTCACCAAATAAGAAGAAGAGAAGAAAAGGAAAGAAGAGACACATGAGACAGACGTGGCCCTCGAGCCCGCCTCATCACACAAAAGAAGAAGAAGGAAAAGACACATAAGGCAAACGTGGTCTTCGAGCCCGCCTCATCACGCAAAAGAAGAGAAGAAAAGGAAGAAAAGACACATGAGGCGAACATGGTCTTCGCACCTGCCTCTCTACAAAAGAAGAAGAGAAGAGAAAAAGAGACGTGAGGCGAACATGGTCTTCGTACCTGCCTCCCTACAAAAGAAAAAGAGAAGAAGAGAAAGAAGGGTCACGAGGCAAACTTTTACCTCCGACCTCCAGCCATCCAACAAATAGAAGCCAACTAAACCTTCCGCCGACGGGGTGTTAAACCGACTAAACCTTCCGCCGACGGGGCGTTAAACCGACTACACCTTCCGCCGACGGGGAGTTAAGCCGACTAAACCTTCCGCCGACGGGGCGTTAAACCGACTACACCTTCCGCCGACGGGGCGTTAAACCGACTAGACCTTCCGCCGACGGGGCGTTAAACCGACAAAGGCATCCAGATCCTGGCTCATGTAGCCTGCTTCCCAAAATTCGTCCCTCGTGGCCTGCTTATCTCTGGCTCTCGCAGCCTGCTTCCCCTCGGCTTTTATAGCCTGCTTCCCAATTCTGGCTCTTGCAGCCTACTTACCTTTGGCCTTCGTGGCCTGCTTCCCAATTCTGGCTCTCGTAGCCTGCTTCCCCTCGGCTTTTATAGCCTGCTTCCCAATCCTGGCTCTTGCAGCCTGCTTACCTTTGGCCTTCGTGGCCTGCTTCCCAATTCTGGCTCTCGTAGCCTGCTTCCCTTCGGCTTTCATAGCCTGCTTCCCAGCTTTGGCTCTTGCAACCTGCTTACCTTTGGCCTTCGTGGCATGCTTCCCAAGTCTGGCTCTCGTAGCCTGCTTCCCAGAATTCGGCCTTCGCGGCCCGCATCCCATAACTTCGGCTCCTGCAGCCCGCTTCCCTAATATCCTCTCAGCCCTTTTACGGTTTGCCTCCCTAATACCTCTACTACCACTACACTTATACGTAACAACAATATTTTCTTATGCCACAAAAAAAAACAACAAACAAAAAAAACACAGGGAAAACAAACAAAAAAAAACAACAACAACAAAACAACAAAACAAAAAAGAAGAAAGAAGAGAATGCTTGATTGCCCTATTTGCATGGTTGCTTAATATAAAATAATACACCTCCTTGGAATTTTCTAGGACCGTGTTTCCTTGCTAAATAATATCGCCCGATTCCGGATGCATGGGCGTCATGGCCTGCGTTCGAAGGGAACCCAGTTATGGCGGGTGTACACGTCAAGGGGAAGAGTCATGGCTGAATCGCTAAGCCTAACTCACAAAATAAACCTGAGGCAACACTCCCACACTTAGCACTTAATGTGTTCAATAGCCTTCGACTATAGGGATTGCCCGAATTTCTTCTTAGCACTCTACGGAGGCTTGAATTCCTGCACTCGCGTGAAAGGTAATCGTGAGGAAAAAGCTGCCTACCCCCACTGTAAAAAAAAAAGAGAGAGTGAGAGAAGAGAAAAAAAAGAGAAAAAAAAGAAAAAAGAGAGAAATGTGAATCCGAGTAGCCGGGAATCCCCATTGAGACACATGAGGAGACTCGCGCGAAATGGTGAAGCGAATTACAATAAGGATGAAGTCTATTAGCCGGGAATCCCCATTGAGACATATGAGGAAACTCGCGTCAAACGGTGGAATCCGTAATAGAATTATAATAAGGATGAATCCTAGTAGCCGGGAATCCCCATTGAGACACATGAGGAGACTCGCGCCGAACGGTGAAATCCGCTACCAAAATAAATAGATGGGGGCTGTGTGAAGCTACCGAAAGTCGAAAGCCGGAACTAATGTGTAGGCGCTAGAGTGATCCTCGAGTGTCACCAGGAAAACCTGCATATCCCTATGGTTAGGGCCCTTTGTTCACACATTTGCACTGCCACGCCACAGAGAATTGCCTCGAGTGAAATGCGTGAATTTAGGCTATGCATGCAAGACATACGATATCCTCTTGACGGGTGCACCACCCCTCAGTTGTGTCTCACGGCCCGCACCACATCTACGAATTACGGGTGATGTCCCTATCCTGTCCCCTATAGGGGGAGCTGCCTTACGTATATTTATGTTATGCTTGCTAATGAATGCTTGCATGCTTAAAAAAAATATATATAATAAAAATAAATAAATAATAAAAATATGTGCATACAATAAACTCAATTTCAGATATCGAAGCCTACGTTCCCAGCTACGGCTCGTAGGGTCCAATCTTGGCCCCCATGGCCTACATCTTGCCCTCATGGCTCCTTAATCTCCCAACTCCGGCTTTTATAGCCTGCTTCCAAATTCTGGCCCTCGTGGCTTGCTTCCCAATATCTTTGGCTCTTGCAGCCTGCTTACCTTTGGCCTTCGCGGCCTGCTCCCTGATTCTGGCTCCCGTAGCCTGCTTCCCCGATTCGGCCCTTGCGGCCCGCTTCCCAACATCTCCGGCTCTTGCAGCCCGCTTCCCAGAATTTGGCCCTTGTGGACGCACTTTTCGGCACTTATCGTTCTCTCGTTTGTTTATTCGTTTATTGAGTGCGTGGGCGTGCCAGTCACCGAGGTGACAATTTATTCGGGCTCCGAAGAGCCCATGGTGCGCTCGATCTGACTTCGTCAGACGATTGTGTGGTTCGTGTCGGGACCGAATCCCGTCGCACCATAAAGGTCACGACGTCATTTACATCCCCCATACGAGGGAATACCCTTGATTAATTGCCGAAATTAGGGGCCCCGCGGCCGAAAAGAATAGTACTAATTGTGGGAGAAAGAGACAGGAGAAAATCACACCAAAGAACGCATTAGGATGCGAGCCACTGGCCATGTTGGTCACTCGTGGACCTTTTTATATTCGGACACGGGTCCGTGATGGAAACGCAACAGGAAAAAGCCGAGACAAATCCGTTCGAGTGTCTGCCGAGCACCCGGCAATTCTAGTGATGACTCGGAGGGCGTCCGGAATGAGAAGCAAATCCGATCCGATTAGGATGTCGCCCCGAGATTAGGCCAGAACTCGGCTATATCGGGATAATTCCCAAGACTCCAACTTGACCTGAAAGGGCGATGTCGTTGTTCCTTTGCCCCAGGTCCCGGGGAGAGAGAGGGCTGCAGTGTGGGGCCCAGCATTTTTATCTGATAATTTCTTTTAATTATGTACTCTGATTTTTGGCCTACGGTTTATTACTTCTTTAGGTGTTTGTTCCGGATGATTCCTCTTCTTTTATTCGTTATTATTATTATTTGTTTATTATTTATTTTCTTATTACCCCTTCCGCCTCTTTTATTATGATTAATATTGCGCATTCGAAGTCCTTTAATTAGCGTAATTTTTATTAATTTATTTACTATTGTTAATGCCCTCATCAGGTTGTACATATATGTATGCATATGGTGTGCCGGCGAAGGGAATAGGGTGTGCCGGGGAGCGAAAGAGTGCACCGCTGAGTGCTGCAAAATGGGCGTACCGCTGAGGGCTACAAGGGCGTGCCGCTGGAGGCTGAAAGGGGTGTACCGCTGGAGGCTCAAGGGGCGTACCGCTGGGGCTCAAGGGAGTGTACCGCTGGAGGGCGAGGGAACGCACTGCTGGGCGATTAGGGTGTACCGCTGGGGCTAAGGGATGTACCGTTGGGGGATTAAGGGACTAAAAGGGGTGTGTCGTTGAAAGCTGGAAGGCGTGGGTTGGTGACGGGGGGAAATATAGGGTCTGTACGTTCTCCAGGCTCGAAATCCATACGTTGCCAAGCCCAAAGTCTATACACTGGAGCAAAGTTTGTACGTTGCGATATGAAGCCTATACGTCAACTGGCCCGAAGTCTGTACACTAGCCATCATGAAGTCTATACGTTGGCCGGCCCAAGTCTATACACTGGCCATCATGAAGTCTATACGTTGGCTGGCCCAAGTCTATACACTGGCCATCATGAAGTCTATACGTTGGCTGGCCCAAGTCTGTACGCTACCACACAAAGTCCGTACGTTGCAGCACGAAGTCTATACATTGGCTGGCCCAAGTCTGTACGCTGCCACACAAAGTCCGTACGTTGCAGCATGAAGTCTATACATTGACTGGCCCAAAGTCTGTACGTGTGATGTGAAGTCTGTACATTGGCCCTTTGACTGCAGCTCGGAGCCTATACATTGCCAAGTCCCAAAGTCTGTACGCTATAACATGAAGTCTGTGCATTGGCTGGCTCAAAGTCTATACCCTGCAACACCAAGTCTATACATTGCCCCTTTGGCTGCAATTCGAAGTCTATACATTGCCAAGCCAAAGTCTATACATTGGACAAGTCTATACATTGCAACGTGAAGTCTATACGTTGGCTGGCCCAAGTCTATACACTGGCCATCACGAAGTCTATACATTGGAGCACGAAGTCTATACACTGGAGCCCGAAGTCTATACATTAGCCAGTCCCAAGTCTACACGCTGCAACAGGAAGTCTGTACATTGGCTGGCCCAAAGTCTATACATTGGATCCCGTTGAGACGGTGGCTGAGGGTGTACCGGCGAAAGGAGGGAGTGTGCCGCTGAAAGGGCCAGGGAGAGTGTGCCGTTGAAGGCTGGAAGGAGCGTGCCGTTGAAGGGCTACTCTTTTGTTATTTGTTTTAAGGCTTTTCTTTTCTTCTTGTCTTAATTCTTATGTAATTTCACATAAACTTCTCCCCTTGCCCTGTTCTGTTCAGCCTTTTCCTGCGGGTCAGACATTCAGGCTATCGGGTAGTCGATTAATTTGGTTCTCGTCACGGTGCCCGACAGTGGCTTGATTAGTTCATTGATTATTCCATTCGTTTATTGTTTCCCTTTGCCTCTTTTCATGTTTTGTTATTTTCTCACAAAAAAAATTCGGCAGGCATCTCCCCTTGACCCGGGGCGTAAGGGAGATAAAGGGAACGCGCCCACATGGAGTGGCGAAACCCGACAACTGGAGGTGGGCCCCCGGGGGAGCAACACCTTTATAGAACCTCGGAAAACGTGAAGGAAAGGGGCTCGGGGTGAGGCCAAGAAGTGGGCTGCTGGGGGACTGAAGGGTGTGCCGCTGGGGGCCAAGGTGAGTGTGCCGCTGAGGACTAATGGGGGTGTGCCGCTGAGGGCCGATGGAAGTGTGCCGCTGAGGGCCCAAACAGGTGTGCCGCTGAGGGCCACAAAGAGTGTGTCGTTGGGGGCTGAATCAGGGTGTGTCGGTCAATGGCCAGGCATGTGCACCGCTGGAGGCTTAAACAGGGCTAGTATAGGGGCTGGGAGACTTGCAGGCCGTTCAGGGTAAGAGGAGGGGAAGTTTAAGGCTAGAGATAGGCCACTTGGTTACTGGGTGTTCGGGGAGAGGGTAAGGGTCTCCCCCCCCTCCCTCCTCTCAGCCAGTGAGCACAACGGAAGACCATGTAGGGGATTGAAGGGCCCATTAGACCAAGGCTCATGGGAGAGTAATCATATCAACATGGAGGTCCCAAGAACACCGGAGAAAGGGGGGAACGGAGGGAGGAACGGACAACCCGTTGGAAACCGCAAAGACTAGAATAAGCCACGAAATCGAAGAGAAACCCGTAGAGGGTGGTTTTCATTCATGGGAATCAAAAGGGCATGGCCCTACATACACATTACAAAGAAGATGCCCAAAACGAGGCTATGGGCAGGGGGAAACCCAACGAAAGACAAAAGATAAGAGGGGGGAAGGAACAGAGTATAGGAGGAAAGCCAGCCGCCCCTAACTCTCTCCCCCACTACATCGAGCTCCCTCTCTCTCTTACTCTTGTTTCTTCCCAGTGGTTTCTCGAGGAAGCTCACACCGGGGCGCCTCTTCTTCTCATCTCTCTTCTCTTCTTCCTCTGTGCTGTGGATGTCCTTCTCTGGGCTTCTTCTGGCCGCCCCCTTTTTCCCCTCTGGATCCCCCCTCTCCTTTGCTGAAGCGGGAGGACTTTTATACCACCAGCCACCGGGGACTTCGAGCA